>JAQJVK010000009.1:27114581-27298336 GCA_035578135.1 Flexamia atlantica | reverse complement strand
TTTGAATATTTAGTGAAGTGAAATGCCGTTTAAATTGTCAACATAGCGCAAAATGTGTATTGTAAATCGTCTTATAATAACGCTTGATTATTTTGATAACTTCTATAGAATCCTTAAGATATGATATGTTATATAATTTTGAATCTCAGTAACCAGATAAACCAATTTTCGATCGTGTCTCAAATGTCGTACAATAAAGACGGAAAGACAAAGCTTCGCCTGTAGCCTGGTTGTGGCAGACGTCAGTGACAAATGACTTCGCATTACACCAAACACGTGATACAACACAAACCTTTCATTCCACTACACTTGACTCCGCCTCAAACATCAACTCTCAATAAGGTCACAATAAAACCCCGGCCATTACATTATGTATTATGATTTATATATGACGTAATAATTATAGTGGGGTTTAATTCACAAGATAAATATAAACAAGTATGACATGTTGACATTTGTTTTGTAGATAATTTGTTTTGAATTTTAATAACTACAAAGGAAGTAAATTATATAAGGTGCTACACATTTTTTTATTATTTTATTTTTTATCAAATTTTATTTATTGAAAAATAAACATGATTAAGCAGTCTTTGGAAAAATGTCTATAACTAAATATAGACACACCCTATAACCGTGACACAGTGCTATAGACACAGTTAGTGTCTATAACTGTGTATTTTAACAAAAATAATTACACACTCCCAACATCCTACACTTCTAATTCTACATTTTAAATAGCGAAGCATTCTATTTGAAATGGGGAATATATGACAAATCTAGAACAATTTTGTGAAAGACGCTCAACGCGTTAAAGAACACGGCGAAAGATAAGTAATTCCAACTTTTCTGTTTTGCCATTTGTTTGATCTTTATTAAATAAAAAGGCTAAGATTATGTATACAGAATAGGGGAAGGCAAGTATTTATTATATATATTAAGCTTATACAGCTTTCCAATCCCCCAGCCACAAACTTAATTACGTCAAATGTTTTACATATTGTATTAAAAGCGATGATAAAAACCATTTGGCGTAAGAAAGATTCAAACCGCATTTCACATTTTCAAGATAACGCTGGATTGATTTTTTGCTGATTTATTAGAATAATTAACAGATCAACAATGTTTACAGAATTATTTTGCATATTTTAAACATTAGTACGGTGCAGTTAAACCTGTACATCCATAACAAAAGTTTCTAACCTGTGCCAAAAACTGATTTGAGCGTCGGGTTTGTGTGGGTGGGGATTTGATAGGAGGAAAAGTGTTGCTAGTATGACTTTTTTGCAATTATCTTGAAATCGGTGCATTTATGCAACAATAATGTACTGGGCAAAAAACTGCCACATTAAATTTCTAACAAAATGATATATATTACTTACTCATCGTGAACGGTTTTTCAGATAGTGAAAGGTAAATGTAACTTAATTACTATTTTTTAGCCAAGAAATGTCCCAAAACATCCACTTCTGATGCTCCGTTTTCTAATTTTCGTTGATTTAAACTAAATTTTACTTAAGAGAATCATTATAAGTTTAGGGAAGGACTTTTTTTGGTCCCTCCAGATGTACTCCTAAGTCAAAAAAGTGGGAGGCGAAACCTTTTGAACAGAAATCCTATCATGTGATATAAAATACGAAAGGGAAGAATAAAAGAAAATGATTGGTAAAAAATCGAGGTCTCTAAGTTGATCCTTCGAAAAGTTACAGCAATTTTTTGTAAAACTTAAAAGTTATGTATGCTGTAACTTCGAGTAGGATCAACGTAAGGACCTCTAGTTTTCACCTTAATCTTATTTTATTATGCCCTTTAATATATATATATATATATATATATATATATATATATATACCGGGCGTCTCACCTAAAGTGAACCAATAACTAACTTTTTTATTATAAATCTGACAAAGAACGTCTTATGGGGCACTTCCCTTAATTTTTAACGCTGCTTTTTGGAGTCTCTTCGAAATTTAAAAATATGGCCGCCATTTTCCAATATGGCGGACAACTTTGATTTTTCTTATGGAACGCCCTATATTTTAGGGCGTTATTGGATTTTACGCTTAGTTTTAAGAACTTTTTATCCTTTATAATTTTTTTCTAAACCTAATGGTTAAGGAGGTCATGAACATTTAAAGTTAGATTTTTTCCCCATTTAAAATGTATTGGGACATTTTTGGTAGTCTGTATATCGAAAACGGTTGGGTTTAATAAAATATACCAAGGAATAAAAGTGCCTAAAATGTTAGTTTAGTTGAGGTTTAGTCATAAAATAATTTTTAGTCGAAGATTTAATCGTGGAAATGTGTTAATTTAAATATATTTTACTCCATAAGGAATACATCGAATGGCACAGTTGAACGGACACAATGCATTTTAAATGGGGAAAAATAAAACTTTAACTTCTCATATCTCCTGAACCATTGAGTTTAAGAAAAAATTTGAAGGAATAAAAAGTTCCTAAAATTAAGCGTAAAATCCAAAAATGCCCTAAAATATAGGGTATTCCATAAGAAAAATCAAAGTTGTCCGCCATATTGGAAAATGGCGGCCATATTTTTAAATTTCAAAGTGACTACAAAAAGCAGCGTTAAAAATAAAGGGAAGTGCCCCATAAGAAATTCTTTGTCAGATTTATAATAAAAAAGTTAGCTATTGGTTCACTTTAGGTGAGACACCCGGTATATCACATGATAAGGTTTTGCCTCCCACTTTTTCGATGGAGGGAATAAAAATTTGGAAGAACCAAAAAAATCCTTCCTTGGACTTATTCCTCTTGTTTCAGCTTGAGATCAAAATATTAGCAAGCATTAATCTTGGGACTTTGGTTTGGATATGTTTTATCCACGTTATATTTTTTTAAATTACCTCGTGTTTTGTAAATCGTTTTGCAAAGAGAAAAGGTACGTTTATTAGTCAATATTCGTCACTCTAACTAATTCTCTCAAGTAAAAATTTTATTGAAATCAACGAAAACTTTGAAAACAGAGCATAGAGAGTGGATATTTTGAGACAGTTACTGGTTATAAAATAATAAAAAAATACATTAGCCTGTAATTATTTCAATAGCTGCTAATTTGAGATTTGCAATTAATTTGTCCTAAATGTAACGTAGATTATTTTTTCAAAGTGCAGCATAAAAGCACCGTTTTCACGATATTTGCACAAAAGTCCAAATGTAACCATTTTCCCTCGAATCAAACCCCCTCTCACCCAAACCCAATGCTCAAATCAGTGTAACTTTGGTTAAATATTGGGGGAAGTGTATTGAACAATTTGACGCTGGCTAGAAACTTTTTTAATGTTTAGGTTGGCCCCTTTTTTGTAAGGTAATTGCACTGTACTATATGCATTTCACTAACATATTTTGGTAGCCCCTTTAATATGGACTTGGAATTATATAATTACAAACTTCAAGATAGGGTCAGGGGTGAGAAAGGGGTTGGAGGGATTGTAACACTTTACCAAGAGAATTATTAGTCTCAAAGGTAGACTACCAAAAACGACATAAACAAAAAAATTATAAATATTATAATTGATTATATTTGATTATATTTTATTGATTATATTTGTTTGTTGGTTCTTTTAGCTCGGTTCGAGTGACTACTCGAGTATCGAGTTTTTTTGGAACCGAGTTCACAATCCTCGATCCAACTCAAAGTTTTGAATATACTCGGAATTTCGAATTGAGGATTTCCGCATCAATTTCACTCTGTATCAGTAAGTGCGATCGAATTTTACATCCTTTTTTCCACACACCTAGCCCAATGTTTACCCACTACCATAAAAATTGTTTAACCATCAATTCTTTTACATTAAATTATTTAAGTGTTTTCTTACGTATTGATGTTAATGAATTCATGTCATTTGATTCCTTCAGCGAATTTAAGATTTAAACATTGATATCTTCAGAGAGATATTTTTTGTTCTTTTTGAACCTTTAAAAATATTCAATTTTACAATATTATATGAGTTCTACAAAATATGAAAAAATTTACATAACTTAAAGGCGGATTGAGAGAATACAGTTATGTTCTCACTTAAGTATTTCATTTAGACCCCCCCCCCCCCCGAGCGTTGTTTTTATGTTAGAATGATTCACAACTTTTAAAATAATTTTTAGAACTGGTAGATGAATTGCGAAGCAAATACTTTCAAATATTTCTCATGCAGGATACAAATTAATGTTGATGAATTATATATGGCGTTTCTAAGTCATACCGTTTATTGGTTACACTACTTGTGCGGCTGGGCTACCTAACTCTGAATTGAAAGAAATAGTAAATCCCCTAAGCTATATTAAACAAACTGCAAACAAACGGTGTCAAACGAGAATGAAAAAATTGTCCAACTATTTCATATTAAAGAAACAACGTAAAATATGTTTGACCTAAGATGCAGAGTATTCCAAAACAGGGTTTACGAATTCAAAAGACAATTGTTTTAAAACAAAACATGTCATGTAACGCGTAATTTAAGAGCTCTTCACCAAAAACAAAAGAATACCAACAGGATTCACTCAAAAATAACATTCCCTTTAAAATTACATTAATATTACAGAATAATGTTACTTTTAATGTGTACAGTATAATACACTGTACCTAAGAAACCACTAAAGATATGTTTTCTGTTCAAAAATTTGTAATTTGTGTGGACTTGAATTCATTTTATTATATGAGACGTTAACGGTTTAGAAAACAGTGTATTCAAATAGTAATATATTTAATTTCGTAAGGCAATTCTTTGCGTCAAAATTGTGGGCGTCCGGCAAGTCGAAGAAAGATGGGGGAGGGCTCAAATTAAAGGTGTCTATTCCATGACGACGGGGAAAATACTAAATTGCTTGAAATTCACCAGAAAATTAGATATAACATGAAATATCTACCATTTAAAAAGCATTAGAATCTAAAATCGTCTGCTTTGTTTACATGAAAACATTTGTTGCTTATTCTTGGTTTAAAACCACATGATAGGCCTAGATGTTGATATATAATATGGTTTATTTAAAATTTAGCTATAAATGTAGGTAAACGTGTATTCATTTGTTGAACCTACTATAAGGAATATTTTTTACTTTTTAATTTTCTTATTTTATCGTTTAGGGGCTTTAACATACTCACAATTTTAAAAACATTAGGAATTACAAACCTCTCGTATGGGGTGGAGCCAGAGGCTCCATTGTAGAGCGTGGAAGCGTCAATGAGAGACGGTTTTCTAATTTCATCCTTACCTATTCGCCTAATGGGTACGAATTGTAGCTTCTATCGGAAGTTTCCATAATAAGTATTCTCTGACCGTCCAATAAATACTTTTGAACAGCTAGAGGCTATATACGATCTTGATGATGATCTTTTGATGATGTCACAATTGTTTGCATTTTTATATTAAATCTCAGGACTTTCCTGGAGTTATAAATTAAGTGCTACAATCTGTGGTTAACTTTTAGAAGATCTTCAAACCATTTTCATATTTTTAATTGGAAACAAAGAGAACTGGGTTTGTTTTGAGGTCGACGGATGGTGTTACTGTTCCAGAGATTCAGCCCATTACTATACTGAAATTGTGTCCTTTCTTAAAAGTCTGAAACGTACTAAAATGGCAAAATACCTTTAACATTACGCATCAAATCTTTAATAAATACTATAGATTATTAAATGACTTACATTAATATTCAGCATTGATATTTTATTTTTAGGGGATTTTGCCCCTACAAGCCACTAGTTTTATTTATCAATTTTCTCTATAGCAATGAAAGTCTCAATCTTTATATTTTAGCATATGTTTTAAATCACATAATGTTATAGTTTTTTTTCAACGACTAGCCAATTTTCTCTTCATCTGCAATACAAAACAATATCCTCTCTAGTAAACTTAAGACATTTTTAAACAACTGCTTTTTAACTTATTTTTGACGAATATTAATGATAAAAATAATTTATTTCTGAAACTATAACTTTTCTTCATCGAAATAATAATTTTATTTTAGTTAAATAAAACGAATTCGAAATTTCGTGAACGTAAAATCAAACACAAAATCACAAATACTATTTGTTAAAAACATAGTATACATAACATTTTGTTTTGGCAGAAACAATAAAAGAACGAGGTTCTGTGTTGTATCACGTGTTCGCTGTAATGCCGTGTCGTTTGTTACCAATGTGCTGTAGTGTCTGCCAAAACCAGGTTCCAACTTTTCTTGTTGTGTTGTACACAAACCCAATATTTATTTTGGACAAACACATTAGGCCTCCTCATATATAATTTTCCTTATACAGACCATGTTAACTTTTCATTTTGGGGTCCCCAGAAGCAAAAAACACCATTAGTTCGAATTTATATACATATATATATATATATATATATATATATATATATATATATATATATATAGGGTGTCCCGTAACTATCTGGACAAACGTATATAGCGTTGTAGCTTAGGTCAAGACAAACACATTTCACCATAGGAACATGGGTCTCTGGTGCCTAGTTTTCCGTCTGTCTGTATGTGTGTTTTACAAACAAATTCATAACTCCTAAACGGTTTGAGATACAGCGTTGAGATTTTGCAAAATTGTTTATCTTATTAGTTTCTTAACTTCATATGTTTTAAATGAAGATGTAGTATCTTCATTTAAAATTATACCAAAATATCATAAACCGTTTCAAAATGGCGGCCATTTAAATTATTTGATGCCAAATTCCACGAAAACCGTTAATTTAAACAAACAATTGCAAGATACATAAAAGTAAGTCCATTTTATGTAGTTTTCAATGATACCTTATTTGTTGAGATTGGATAAATATTTACTGAGAAATTAATTTTTTTCTTAATGCTTGACCACTTTTCTCCATTTAAACAATGTTAAAATTAAGGTGTGTCCAACTTAACTGTGCCACCATTGGTATCTCAGAAACTATTGGATTTAGAGATAACTTTAAATGGGGGACTTCACCTACTTTTTTAAGCCGTTTAAAAATATGAATTTCTTTTTTTGTAAATGGCCGCCATTTTCCAATATGGCGGACAACTTTGATTTTTCTTGTGGAACACCCTGTATTTTATGACGTATTTGGATTCTACGATTAATTTTAAGAACTTATTGTCCTGTGACATTTTTCCCTAAACGCAATAGTTAAGTGGCTATAAACCTTTAAAGTTTGATTTTTAACACCCCGTATTTTAACATTGTTTATATGGGGAAAAGTGGTCATGCATTACGGAAAAAACTAATTTCTCAGTAAATCTCTATCTAATCTTAACAAATGAGGTATCATTGAAAACTACATAAAATGGACTTACTTTTATTTATCTTGCAGTTTTTTGTTTAAATTAGCGGTTTTTGTGAAATTTGGCATCAAAAAATTTAAATGGCCGCCATTTTGAAACGGTTTATGATATTTTGGTATAAATTTAAACGAAGATACATTCTAATAAGATAAACATTTGTGCAAAATCTCAACGCTGTACCTCAAACCGTTTAGGAATTATGAATTCGTTTGTAAAAAACACATACAGACAGACAGACGGAAAACTAGGCACCAGAGACCCATGTTCCTATGGTGAAATGTGGTTGTCTTGACCTAAGCTACAAAGCTATATACGTTTGTCCAGATAGTTACGGGACACCCTGTATAAATACCTAGACACACAATTAATTTTAATGCAATTATAAAGTAGTTGATAAACGCCTAGAAATATGTTGAGCCAATCTTAGATTGTTATTGTTAATATTTAAATTCTGGTTATTTACAAGCAAAACACCATACTTATCTTTGTTATTTGTTTAGGTTATTTAATAATAAAATAGTATTTTCCAACTGAAACTTAGGTTGCATTGCAATGTCATTCACATTAACAATCTATATAAATAATGTTTTTTAAATAAATACTCAACCACTGCTTTTACGGTCATCGCTTGTTTATTTGCTGTAAAAGCAAGATTTTAATTAATATGAAATATCCTAAATAATAATTATAGATTGGTAAATATTTTTTTACGTTTCCACCCACACCTAATTCCATTAAATTCTATTTGTTTAATACTTTTTATTATTGTGTTATTTGATAATATGAGAACACAATCATAATAGTGTATTAACGAGTCAGTGAAAAAAAATTCAGCTTGGAAAACATAAAAGGTTTCCTTGTTTCCTTGTGGCGTCGACGTGAAACAAACACTGCCTGGGCTTCAATGGAAAGCATCTGCCAGGCAGGAATTGTAAAGCTTCTCAACCAAGCTACTTAACACGCACCATTTATCACGAGTCATTTAGGCTCTTGATGCCTTTATACATTCTGTGTTGTTAAAGATGGATACTATGATTGGGAAACATTGTTTTACTCCATTGTTTTTGCTATTTACAGTATTGAGTGTTGATAAAATTTTAAGAATTGTTTAGTAAAATGGTCAACCAAATGCAATCCACTACCACATGAAAAACTGCAGAAAATCTGTTTACATATAGTTAACAAAATGTAAGTGTAATTCAACAAAACGACGAGAGAAATAATACCTTATGGGGGTGTGTATTTTAAATGTTTATCATGGAAAGTAAATTCAGTGCATATAATTTTATGAGTGTGAATAGTTTGCTCCTACTTGTGAACCGCAAAATGATGGGTTCCTTAGGTCGCTCTGTTTGAACGTGCAAAACAAAAAATGCATTACAAATAAATTTAACTTTCTAAGAAATATATTTATTTGAAGCTCTTACTCGTATAATTTACACACACACACACACACACACACACACACACACACACACACACACACACACACACACCACACACACACACACACACACACACACACACACACACACACACACACACACACACACACACACACACACACACACACACACACACACACACACACACACACACACACACACACACACACACACACACACACACACACACACACACACACACACATATATATATATATATATATTGTGTTAAGCGAGCAAATTCAATATTTTAAAAAGAGGGAACAGAAGAATAGCAGTACATTTTTTATGTTTTTAGTCAGTTTTAGCTATGACAAAGTGATGTGTTACAAAAATAATCATTTTGACTTGTTTGGAAAAATACCAACTGCACGTATTCAACATGTACTCAAGCCCTGGGTATTTCTACGAGTACGTCATTTTTTTTTTAGCTACAGTGGTGTCTGTAAGTTGGTTAGCTATTAATTGAAGGGACATATTATTGGCGATAAAAATATTTATGATTAAAGGATAGAGCTACAGTTGTAGTTAGTCTTAAGCTGCTTTCAAAGCCTGTAAAAGAATGAAATGATAGCCAATAAAATAGTTGTGAACCAACAGTAACTCTTAATTGAATTGTTAATCGCATTTAGTATACTAAAGTGTTAGGAGAACCACGGCTACTCAATGGTTTTTCGTGCTACAAATTTACTATGTGCTATTTATTTTTGATTTTTATTGTTACAGTTTTTGCCATCACTGATTAGTAAAAAACAAAACTTCCTCTAATTAATGATTGCAAATGTCCGCAAAAATCCAAATCAAAATGAAAACTCGCCATCATCAACAATAAGTTTCAAAGAAAGATATTTTTTCTTGAGCATTTCTTATCAATGTACAGTAATAATAAAGATTTTATTGAAATAATCTCATAATTTTTTAGGGTATCAAACATATAAAAAATTTTACTCTGACCTTAAAAAACTTTTATGTTTGGTAGAAGTATACAGCTGATGAACTTATAGAGACTGGAAAATTGCAGGTAAATTCATATTAGTACCATAACAAATACTACCATTTTCTGTTATGATTCGTACACATATCAACTCTAAAAAAATATATGAAACATTTACGCCAACTCTTTTAGTACATACTTGATGTTAACAAGTGCAAATATTACCTAGTACTTATTGTGCTTAACGTCAGTTCAGTTTAAGATATATAACATAATTTTTGGGTCGTTCTAATGCTAGTCAGCAAATATATTAACCGAGAACAACGATCTAACGTGCCAAATAATGATTGCAGTGTGAAATTACCATTACCTAATGGTTTGAACTCGAGAACTTTAGCATGGAAGGTTAGTATGAATCCCAGATAAGACTGTCTTGGTGTAATACTGAGTCATGTATTTACTATTCCTATCAATCTCACTATATATGTTCACTATTTTATGAGAGACTAATACTCTCTTTGAAATATAAGTCCTAATTTTGAAGCTAAATATCACACTACGTTTTCAACGATCCGAAACATGAATTTAAAGATAATTTTACAAACCACGAAGTAAACGCAATGCTGATATACAAAAAACTCTAAATCCAGATTACTAAAATATAAAATTGCTACTATTGTTTTTGCATTATTCAAACCAAGTCACATTTGACTAATTTAAAGTATTCGATTTAAATATGCCATTGTAATGTTTTGAGTGTAAGTAAGGAAAGTATAACAAACAATATAATGAATGTATCATATACAGTATATTATATCACCTGAATATAAAATAAACAAATATACAGTAGTGTCTAAAGCTACATTATAAGGAGGATTCTATTATTGTTTACCTTGACTGCAAATACCCCTTCAACAAAAAAATATAAACGTAAAAAAAGAAAATTACTGTTGAGAAATATTAAATTGTTTTCAAAGGGGGTATATTTAAAGATAGATGTAACATTATAGACAATGTCAAGATGGATTACTAAAGTGTAGAACTTTTTTTTGTCGACGTCAAATATTATATTTTTCGCTCACTCCTACTTTTATAAAACTAATATGAAGAGAATGGTATGGTTATATATTTTTTCATTAATATTGAATGCAGTATTCTTCAGTCACATTTTGTGACTAGTTGAAAAAAATCTGGAGAAATGAATAGTTTTTCGAGCCCCCAGTATATCGTGCAGAACGCTTCTGATTGTATTACAATACTATGTATTCAAAATGCATAGTTCTCCAACTTTGTAAGTGATGGGTTAGAGGTCGACAAAAGCTTATCTCCCTACAGAACGATTACGGTTTGCCATAAATTGGAAGACACTGTATATGAAATCGATGAGCCCCCAGCTCATCCTTGAAGATCCTTTGTTTCAAACCAGTATATATATATATTAGTGTAACAAATATTTTTTATTTATTTTCAACATGCTCATCTATTTATTAACATATTTAAAGCTTATTATTTACCTCTCAATCTATAATCAAAAAATTTTTGAATGCTATTATAGTCCAAACGCTATTTAATTAACTTCCTAAACTTAAATTACACTATATCTAAATGTAAGCACGCTAATATTACGTGTTCTCTTTCGGTTATTTAATTAGCATCTTCATTCACATTATTTGTTTGTTAAAGAAAACATAATGGTTTAAAGCATTGTAATTGCACGAGTAAGAGAAATTCTAGTGTCTGCGGAAATTAAAAAACTTTAAACGAGTTTCCTCATTTTATAGACCCATATATTTTAAAATATTTTCTAGGCTTAGCGGACCATTTTGGATTAACTTTTTAAAAAAATTCTACTTATTTAAAATATTTTCCAAACCAAGCTTGTTTACTATATGGTGGTAGAAATAATATGTGGTCTCTCTCTTTAAATATTCATTAAACCTTACATTGATGTAATAAAAAACTGTGTTTTCTATCTACCATCTGTAAATTTCCTCAAATTGTTAGTATCCTGCAGTTCTCTAACATTTCTACAAAAATGAGCATCCCGCAATCTTTTAACATATTACAGTATGTAGTAGCATAATATACAATTTTAGTGTTTATTGTGTCTTACAAGTTCAATTAATTTATTTGATAGTACACCTAATCAGTGATAGAGCACAATGTAGCGCATAATGTAATATAAAATAGTTTAAAAAACGATTTTCTATACGTTACAAGTATTTGTGATTAAGTATTATGCAAGATTATTGATACGAATAGTGGTGCTTTGTACACTAGAAGCATTTATGTAGTATTACACATTACGAAACTAAACATTCGTGTTAAACGAGCATAACTTTTAATCAACTTAAAGTATTTTGTAATTAAAGATCCAAATTTAAAAAAGGTTTGTTGAAGTATGAATTGATCTGTTCATCCAACATTGTGCTACTTTCAATTCATTTAGAATCAAAAGTTGCTTCATCGAGGTAAGCCAAAATTTTAACCTACAATAATGAATAGGTGAAAATGAAATGCTACTAAATCAAGAATGAAACGCACTTCAAGAATTATTAACCTGTTGGAAACTCAGTTGTACGTATAGGTAAACGTTCACAATGATCGCCTAGATAAAAATATTGCTGAAAGAGATTACATGAAAATGTTTAGTTTTTTTTCAATTGTTAAATAAATATTAATTGGTGAGGTTAATGTATATGTAAGGGTGACCACGGGGTAGGGGTACCGAACGCGGGTTCACTCTCGGTTACGCCTCGGTTAGCTCAATACCAAGGATTTAAATGTACGTTTTATACCAATCTTTATTTGTCCCGTGTGCGCTCAGTGGGCCCTTTTATGGCACATCTGCCTCAACACAATGGGAATCCACTCATCATCGCACACACGGGTATCGGGGACAAAGGGGTTTGCGATTATCAAAATCAAGGACCCCGTGTTGACCCAACTCCTGGTCAACGCCTAACCCCACTCGACCAAACTCCTGGCCGAACCTCCTCCCACACTAAAAACAAAACTCCTAGACGGCCCTACGTCTGGCCGACGCCTAACACCCAACTCGACCCAACTACTGGTAGAGCCTACACCCAAAACTAAATAAAATCCCCTAGTCGGCCTTACTTCTGGCCGATGCCTAAACAAAACAACCTTTAATCGGCCCAACTACTGGCCGATGCCTAAATAAAAAACCAACTTTAATCGACCCAATTACTGGTCGGAACCTAGCGCAAGCCTACGTACATTAACACTCTAGCAGCAAGCCCATAAATCAGTGGTACTTTTCCAATCACTAATTCTAAACAATGCACAGGTGTGAGCACATACAAGCACAAGCAAAATTAATCAATGTTGCCTAAGATATTATTGCAAGCTTATGCTAAATAATAAATTCGGGTACTCACCGCAAACCAAAAGCTTTCGGCCTTACTTGGCCGACAACAACAACAAACAATCAAACAGTCCCTCACCTGGGGTAAATCAATAAGAAATCAGGGCTAAATCTGAAAACGAATAGTCACCACTAATTAGTACACTTACAATGATCTAATACACATGTTATCCACCTCTTCAAGATGTTCACTAAGTCCGACACTCATACAAATCCTCTATATTTAGTATGAGTCGAATTAAATCAATCTCTAAAAAACTATAATCCTTCAGTTAACCCACTCCGGCTTAACACCTAATTCTTTGATTCAATTCAAAAATATATTCAACTGTTAACCGACAAAAACTGCTTGTCGGCGCCTATCAAAGCCTAAGTCCCGCCTACGGAACTACTAAAAATCAAAAGTCAAATTAAATTCGAAAATTAAAAATTCTTGTCGCCCCAATTCTTGGGCAACGCCTAGGTTGTAAATACAAATAAAATCTCTATATAATTCCTCTTACGCTGACCCGCTTCCTGGTCAGCTCCTACAACAACCAATTACTCTAAAATACCACGCCAAGTCAGAGGAGCGTCTATTATTTCGCCAATTCTCAATTTAAAATGCTATCATCCCAAACTGCTTCAATAACCAGATCAATTAAAGTAATAAAACGCTTGACAATACCTCAAGTAGATTATCAAGTTTATTACTATCCAACACAACTATAGCGAAATATTCTAAGTCCCAGAATGGCGAAAGTTTCAAAGTCTCAAGATCAGCGACAATTTTTTAAGTCGTACCAATCCAAGAGCGTCGGCAGTCGGCAGAGGAGGTCCGGCTCGCCTACCGCGCAGCCGCATAATGAGTCAATGAGGGCCTCATTATGAGGCTCGACCGAAGCTAATTTGTGCTGTGGGAATCCATCCCCACTCTTGCCTCGCCTCCCACTACTGCCGGCGACGCCAGCGCTCTCCGCAAGGCGCGGCCGCTACTGCAACTACCGAAACCAGCTGACCGCTGTTTCTATTTCCAAATCGCGTCGTCTGCTCAGTGTCAACAAATCACAACTGCGAATTCGACACTAATTTAATTTCTAAATTCGATTTATTGAAAATAAATGCAAAACTATACCCCTCATCAATTTTTGGCCGCTACATATATATATATATATATATACATCTCCTTATCGGAACGGCCACTCTATCTTATTGTATGCTCGCTGGGTATAACCCACGACCATTATATTGGTAGGTCTTAGAATGTTTTATTATACGCTCAGGTTTTAAACTGGAATAAACAGTTTTTAACTTTTTTCTCCCGTTGTTTTCACGATAACCAGGAGAGCTCTATGGCTAGAGAGGAGCCATGGTAAAAAGAGTTGGTAGTGCAAACATTGCAGCAGGTACTTCATCTTGGAATTCAAAAGAAATTTGTGAAAGTTGTATTATTTCTTAAAATATGTTTTAAGTTTTTAATTTAGATTGGATTCTCCCAGAACTGGAAAGTCATTCTAAACCCAGCTACTTTTTTAATTTTGCTAATTTTAATTTAAACTGTGATTAAATATACTTTGGATTGGGATTAAACTATTAAACGTGATATAAATACAAACAATTTGCCTCTTATAGTGATGGTATATTTAAAATATTTATAACGACATATATATATATATATATATATATATATATATATATATGTGTATGTATGTATATGTATGTGTATGTATGTATATGTATATGTATGTATGTATTTTCAGTTAGTAAAATAATATAAAAAAATAATGCATAAGTGGCCAATGTAATATAGTACAGTCCTTTTGGGGGTTTTGTAAATTTATATACATTTTCTGACAACTAGAGTTAAAACTTAAGCAGCACCACTAAGAAATAATATAGATCCCTGTATTATTTAGGTATTTGAATATTTGTATCTAAATATTTTAATAATTTGTTTATATAGTTGCCTAGTTACTTACAGCTACACGTGGGGTTAATCTATCTCATAATGAATAACTAACTACATATAATGTAAATAGTAAAAACCATTTTATTAGATGGCTGATTTTACTAGTATTATTTATTATGATTCGTTATAAAATTGACCACAGTACTGTTTGATTTCGACGTTTGATAATGCTTTGTGTATTATGTTGTATTTAAATAAATTATAATATTTTGATTAAGATATTACTGTGCAAAAAGGTCGAGGCTTATTTAGGAGTTATAAGTAATGGGGTATAGACCGACAAAAGCTTATCTTCCTACATAACGATTTCTGTTTGCCATAAATTTGAAGACACTGTATGTGAAATCGATGAACCGAGCTTACCCAGTTACATTTTGTTTCTTATAAGTATTTCTTCAAATGTTATAAATACAGTCACAAAGTCTATCTTTGCACAAAAAATAACAACAATTATATGGTTAAGTACAATATATAAATCAATAATATTTACAATCATTATTTGTATTGAATATGATTAAGTATATTATAACTACTATATACCGCAACCGACACCCGAGGAAGGTTGCTGTTGGACATGGCATCCAGGCTGGGGCTGCTGACAATGAACGAAGGGGACACGCCAACCTACCGGAGGCCGGGATTCGGGGAATCGATCCCCGACGTGACCCTGGCATCGATGTCAAGAACGCGTTCAACTCGGCACGGTGGTGCGACATCATGGTCGCTCTGGAAAGAACATTCAGGTTGCCTGGGTACCTCCTCGCCATGGTGAGAGATTACCTAAGGGACCGGCGGCTGATGTACGAGACGGACCGGGGTTTCGTAACCAGGGCCGTTACCTCTGGGGCAGCCCAAGGATTGGTGCTGGGGCCGGATCTCTGGAATGTCTCGTATGACAGCTTGCTCCACACTGTTTGATTTCGACGTGCCATACGGAACGTTCCTCGTGGGATACGCTTACGAAGTGGCGGCGGTCATCACCGAACGAAACGCGGAGTTGGCTCAAATTAGGCTGAATCAGGTCATGCACCTGGTGGAAGGCTAGACACGCGATCACGGCCTTCAGCTGGCTCTCTCCAAAACGGAGTTAGTCATGTTGACTAGGAGGCGGATAAACACGATCATTCCGATGCGGGTGGGTACCGAAGTGATCGAGACGCAGAGGACAGCCAGGTACCTGGAGATGGTGCTGGACAACAAGCTCACCTACTGGGACCACATCAGAAGCGTGTGCGACAAAGCGGCCAAAGTGACGACCTGCCTCGGAAGACTGATGGCCCACATCGGAGGACCGAGTCAGGGGAAACGGAGGCTGTTGCTGTCGACGGCACAGGCCACCATGCTCTACGGAGCGGAGATCTGGGCAGATGCGACGAAGGTGAAGAAATACCGGACTCGCATGCTGGTTGTGCAGAGATGCGGCGCGATCAGGGTCGCGTCCTCGTGTCGCACGGTCTCTCAGGCGGCGGTGCTGGTCATTGCGGGAGTCATCCCTATCAACCTGCTGGCACAACAGAAGAAGACCATCTGGGGACGTGCGCCCGAAGTGGATCGGGAAGAGGCTGTTGAGCTGGCCCGTGGCCAAACAATGGCCGCATGGCAGCGTCGATGGGATGAAGACATGACTGGTAGGTGGACACGGCGCCTCATCAGGAACCTAGAGCCGTGGGTTTGCCGCGACCACGGTGAGGTGAACTTTTATCTCACCCAGTTCTTGACAGGTCATGGCTACTTCCGTCTGTACCTCGACCGAATGGGCAAGGTCAACTAGCCCAAGTGCAGGTACTGCGGACACGACGGAGACGACGTGCATCACATTTTCTTCGTGTGCCGTCGGTTTGACGAAGAACGGACTGCCCTCGCCGACTCGGACGGCGGTCATCTGACCCCGGACAACATCGTGGGGAAGATGCTTCAGGGTAGCGACAGCTGGAACGCAGTGGCTGACTTCGTAATGTTCGTCCTGAGCCAGAAGAGGACAGACAGGTGTCTCGAGTGACCCCAGAATCGAAGACAGCAAAAGGTTGAGCACCAACTGAGGAGTCCCGAAAGGGACAGCAGCTGAGGAGTCCTGAAAGGGCCAGAGGCCACACATTGCGATGTCGCAATGAGCAGACGCTCGGGTCGATCGCAATGAATGCGGTGACAGCACGCGAGAGTTTTTTTAGCAGTTATGCCCAGGGAGACGTACGGACGCCTCTGTACGTCTCCGATAGCCGCCTCAAGGCGGAGCCTCGACATCAGTGCTGTCGATGTCACAGAGGCTGGAGACCCCTGCTCGTCGCTTTGCTTTTTGGAGCGAGCGGCGTAGAGGGCCCGCATTTCGGTACGGGTAAGACCTATTTTAACCTCCTTTCCAGCGTGGAAAAAACTACTATATACAGGGTGTTCAAAAATGTGGGGCAATAATTTACGTAGTGATTCCTTGGGTCAAAAGAAGCAAAAAAGTTTGTATAGACATGCATCCTAGCTATCTCGTTTAGTTTAGCATCTGTCTGTCTGTATGTGTTTATTACAAAATAATTCATTACTCCTTAACGGTTTGAGTTACGGCGCGGCGTTCAGATTGTTCACAAATATTTACCTTATTATACACTATCTTTTTAAAAAATAATAATAAAAAATATTTCGCCATTTCAAAATGGAGGCTAATTTATAATTCTTGGTTTTCGTGACATTTGCAGCCAAATATTTAAAATAGCCGCCATTTTAAAACGGTTGAAGATGTTTCATTAATATTTTGAACAAAGATAGTGATCAATAAGATAAAAATTTATAACAATTACAACGCTGTAACTGAAACCGATAAGGAGTTATGAATAATGAAAAAAACACATACAGACAGACAGATGTTAAACCAAATGAGATGGGACATATGTCTATATAAACTTTGTTTTCTTATTTAGACCCAAGGAATTACTAGGTAAATTGCTGCCCCACATTTTTTGAACACCCTGTATATTACATGTATATATATGAAATTACGTAAGCGACAATTTTAAGGAAGAACTTAAGTGTTTGGACTACTATTATATTAAATTATTACTAATTGGTCTTGAGTGAAAAGAAACCATCCAAATTGATTTACGTCATTAGATTATAGTTTTGTCTACGTTTATAAAATATTTTTGGACTTTTCTCTAAGCTAACAATAATTAATAGGCTATTAATTTTATAAACTAATGGAAAATATACATTCTATTTATTTTTATGTTACTCAATAAACAACAACTCCTTAACATTCATCTCTTCATCACAAATGCCGTGTGCACTTCTGTCGAGATAGATGTTTCTTCAGTTGATTTCCCATTGGAACTGATAGCAGAGTCAACACTTGCGCATAATGAACTACTTACGGAATTTACGTATATATTTATAGTAAATAATTTATCTATTTCAGCTTCAAATTTATTCTTTGTAATATAAAGCACTTTTATTTGTTATAATTTATCCACGTGTTTATCAAATAAATATTTACAATTTTTATGTAGTATAAACACGCTTTTATTATCGTAAAACCTAATTTGAACTATTAGTTTAAGAAGTAAATACAGCTGAGCTGCTAGTGCCTAAAGTAATAAATATTTTATAATTACAACTAAAAATCTAAATTCAAACTTAAACTTAGGAACTCGTAGTGTAGAGGAACTTAATACTGAGTAATTTTTTGGTCGGAAACTAATTAATAAATATCTTACATGACATAGCAACGAACCATTACCGTTATTTTGATTAAAGCGTCACTAAAAAGCTTGATACTAAAAGCAAGTAATGCAATTTTCAGGTCAATGAGCTAATATTTTGCATACTCATTTCTTTAAGTGTCTAGAATAGAAAATATTGATAATCCATTACTTTTGTGCAATGCATAAGGACCTTAAATCTTCAATATTTATGAAGATATTTAGAATAATTTATCTTGGTGCTATTAATTCGTTTTTAAATGCTATAGCTTACTTTTCAAATCCTTGATAAAGTTTTTAATATCAATATGATTTTATGAATGATATTTTAAATTGAAAGCAATTTAAACATAAGTTAGATCATAGTTTTGTATTTTAGCGAATTTCCCCTATAGGGAAGAAGCTATTACCGTAGGTCTCATGGTAAGACCTAAGCTCGAGACCATGATAACTTTTCGTTTTGGGGCTACCAGAAGCAAAAAACACCATTCGTTCGAATTTTTAGACACACACACACACACACATATATATATATATATATATATATATATATGTGTCTGTTAGCACGATAGCGGCCGTAAAAATGATCCGATCTCAATGAAAATTGGTACAGATGTGTAAAGTGGTAATAACTCGGACGAGTTCGTGATCCAGCCTGATCGGACCACCGGAAGGGGGGGTAAAGGGGGGTAAACCCCCCAAAAAGTAGGTTTTTTGAATTTTTTACTAAGAAAAATAAAATTTATCGAATTTTTGTTGGAACCATTGAATTCAGCTCGAAAAAACAAACAATTTAGTATCTTGAATCACTGCTCTATGTCCATTGGTTACCGAGATATTGAAAGTGGTAAACACAGGACGTTGTCCCAATGTTAACCTTATGGGAAATAAGTAAAATTCTATATCTCGGTTATTTCTCAACATATCTTGATAAAACTTGGTAAATGGCTTCTTCTCGTTCAGATCTACTAAGTATTGAATTAAAACCACCCAGATTTAATATACCTGTAGCAGCAAACCTGCGAACTCATTCCACATGTTATTCTTATCGAGCTTAACAAAACATGTCAAATCTCGCTATGTAGGATTGAAATATGTTGTTTTGCATTTGAAATTCGCTGAGTATGCAGGTCTGCTGCAACGGGGGTATTTTTAGATATAACTTTTAAACTTTTCATGAATTTCGAACTAACCGTATTTTACAAATAAGAGCTCAGAAATCAATAGTTAATTGTCATTCAACTGTAATTAATATTGACAAACGTCACCAAATGAAATGTACACAGTACATATAATACGATCAAATCACATTATTTTTATATGCACATGTAATAAAATAGGTGTGATTGTGGTTCCTAAACCTTATTTGTATCATTTAAATATTCAATCACGCAATATAATTTGTTTCAATAAAAGACCTTAGAATTAAAAGTCTGTTTTACGAAAAATAAACTGTGTTTTATGGGTAAATGGTTAGAAGATATCACAAAAGGTACCCAGGAGATTTCTAACAATAGTAAGTGACATATTTTTCAATAGCTTAATAAGTAGCAGTTTTATGCTGTAATAACTAAATACGTGGACTCTGAAGTTTTCAGAATGTATCCTATCTAGCTTTTTCTTGGGGATTTCTTATTAATTTTACATTATAGTATTTGACTAGAATTATGTGAATTAAATGTTACAGATCACAGGCAAAACTATTTTATTAGAGACTGGTATTTTCTTCTTATTTACATCCATGTTTCAGTTCAGTGACTTACGAAACAAATGCCCAGTTACGTACAAACAAGATAGCCAAATTGGGTTCAATCTCATTGGGTTGTCCCCAGACGGTTAAATCAACTGATTATAACAGGAAGTTGAAGAAAATGTCTACCACAGTTACATTGCAATGTCTTATTGAGATAATAGTTGTTTTCGTCTACAGAGGTTTTATTTATCATGTTATATAATTGTCTTTTATTAGTTTAAGATCATAATCCACCCATTGATTCACATGCTCTTTTATTGTTACTCAATAACACCAATCGTACGATAATTTTAAATTATTTTTCAATGAAATTATTCTAGGTTGCCTCGGAAACAAAAGGGAGGTTTAAGTACCGCTTAAGCTATTGATTCAACATAAAGCTCCTTTGAATGTACGCCAAACCAACGGTGGTTAAGTAGGTATGCCTTCTTTTCATCTTTCATCGAGCCAAATTGTGATAGTTGTGACCTAGTTATTATATAAATGTTACAGCCATTTAAAAAGTAGCGAGGAGTACTTACTGCTAAAAAGCAAGTATTATATTACTTTCTACAATATTTACCAACATGTAAACTGTACAACCTATGTAAGAAATGTATAACATATTGCGATAAAAATAAACTTTATTGTACATCATCATCTACCTACTGAATAAAACTATTTTTTTTTAATGACATTGATTAATGAATGGACAATAGTTTTAAATGAAAGGACACAGGCCAGTCTCGCCTTCTCCATACAGTTGTTGTTGTTTTTTATTTATTTTTTTATCAAAGTGGGTTGCTTCTTGTTAAACTTGAGTGAAACATATGAGCTTTTAATTATTTAAGATTGCGAAATTTTTATCACATAATTGAATAAAATACACGTATGAATTTTGTGTCATTGAACTTTGAACACTTTATGAACTTTGAACACTTGAACTTTATGAACTTTGTGTCATTGAACACTTTGAATTGTTTTGTGTCTAATGAATTTTTTTAGACACAAAACAATATATATATATATATATTGTATATGTGTTAAATAAAGATACAACCACATTAATTTAATTGTTTTGGAAAACTCAATGTATGTTGTGTTTTGTTTGTTGTAGTTTAAATAAAAAAATTTGTTGTTTAATATTATCTTTTTTCATAGCTACTCTTGATGTTCGTTGAATAAATAAATAAAGGTTTCCTTCCTGCTGTACCTTGAAAA
Organism: Flexamia atlantica; assembly: GCA_035578135.1. NCBI lineage: Eukaryota > Metazoa > Arthropoda > Insecta > Hemiptera > Cicadellidae > Flexamia > Flexamia atlantica. The sequence goes on along the minus strand of JAQJVK010000009.1, from coordinate 27,276,700 downwards.
ACTATGAATTTTTTTTAAAAGCATGAAATATTGGTGTCAAAGTTATTGATAAGAAAGGTTACTCGTTTCTGACGTAGTAATGACTCCTTAACGACAAGTATTCAATGGGTTCAGTGTCACTCTGTATAACTAATCGTGTCAGTTCTGACACGTTCACTTGTAATAATGCTTAAACTTTTACTGGCTAGTTGATGCTGAGCCGTAGGCACACAGCCTGATCTCGAAAGTTTGTTGCACCTTCTGCTTTAGAAAAAAAAACAGTTCTTCTTTAAGGGAAAATGCTTAGATAGTTTTGGTTTCTGAGTGTCATGATTAGTTTCCGTTCTACCCTTTTGACTGCTAAGTACCAATTTTGTGATTGCCAAGCTTAAGTTATTTGTGTTTCTGTTTTGCCATCAACGTGGTCTAGTTATCATTCCTCCAGACCAAAGAGTGAAGTTCTTGAAGGCTTTTCTCTTTCCATTCGATGATCAACGCTCTTTCTGTTTGGTAGTAATTTTTGCTTTTCCCTTCATCGTAAGTTAAAGTGAATTGTTAACGACTTCCTTTCAAAACAAGTTTCTAATTTTGTCTTCCCACCCTGTTAGGGAGGTATGTAAATTCTTTATTTATTATTATTAAGTTGTTGATGAGTAAATTTGTTTTATGTTGAACTAGGGCTGGAGCCTAGTTACACTGATTTCTGATTAGTTGAGGAAAAATAGGGTTTTACCCTAAAAAAATTGCTATAAGGGAGATTTCTGCGTTTTTCTGTCATATTTTATGTGCTGATTAACATAGTTAAAGTTTGCCAAAGTTTGACCACCGGAAGTGCCTCATTTTCAAGATGGCGTCCAAAAAGGTGACAATAGCATTAAAGATATAGGAAATAAATGCGATAGGTGATGTATGAATAAATCTGGTGTCATAATACCACTGCCGATAATTGAAGGGAGGTATGAACTTCAGTTTTCGTAGGTTAAAAAAAATCGGCCGCCATCTTGGATCCGTCATATTGGATGAAGTAATTATTTTCAAATGTAAACATAGTGTTGTGACACATCATTTTGAACTAGATTTTCACGCTATTTTCACTGCCAAAATCCGTTTTTGAAAATCTTGACTCGTTTTCAAGATATACCCAAACAAAGATTATTCCCTGTATAATTCTTATGGACGCTTCGAGCTTGTAATATTTTTTGGGATTTTTTTGGACTATTTACCTTATAGCTCCTGATGTAATCAAAGTACGTTGTTCTTTCTAGTCTTAAAATATCCGGTAGGATTTTGGCTTCAATATAAGCAAGTTATCAATTGATTCAGATTCATTAGAGATGAGTTATGATACCTTTATTAACCATAAAATGTGATTTTTCTAAATTCAATATTCAGTAAAAATTGTATATCACAGATTCTAAATAAGATATAAACTTCTTTCTGGTCTTAAAATGATCAGTAAAATATTAGCTTTTATTTCAGCGATTGATCATGAAAATAGGACAATTGTAAGCCAAGATATATTATTTTATTTAACATAAAGTTTAACATTTTTAGCATTCAATCTGCAGTTGAAGACATATATCTCATGCTCTAGTTAATTAATTAATGGTAAACTATGGGCTTTCTTTTGAGTTATTGATCTTGAAAATCAGTCAATTCTAAGATGAGTAATAATCCTTTGTTCAAATTAAAATGTAATTATTTTAGAGTTTGGTCCTTAAGTAAAGACTCATACCTCAACTTCATAAAGAGATACAATCCTTTTTAAGGTCTTAAATGAATTGGTTATTGATTGGCTTTCATTTGAACTATTGATCATGAAAATCGGACAGGTCTAACCTGAGTTATAATCCTTTATTGACAGTATCATTTTAGAAAAATCTCATCTTATGGTTAATAAAGGTATCGTAGCTCATCCCTAACGAGTCTGAATCAATTGATAAGTTGCTTATGTGGAAGCCAAAATACTACCGAATATTTTAAGACTACAACGAACAACGTACTTTGATTACATCCGGAGCTATAAGGAAATTAGTCCAAAAAATCCCAAAAAATATTACAAGCTCGAAACGTCCATAAGGATTATATAGGGAATAATCTTTGTTTGGGTATATCTTGAAAACAAGTCAAGATTTTGAAAAACGGATTTCGACATTGTAAACAGCGTGAAAATCTAGTTCAAAATGATGTGTAACAACACTATGTTTACATTTGAAAATAATTACTTCATCCAATATGGCGGATCCAAGATGGTGGGCCGATTTTTTTTAACCTACAAAAACTGAAGTTCATACCTCCCTTCAATTATCGGCAGTGGTATTATGACACCAGATTCATTTATACATCACCTATGGCATTTGTTTCCTATATCTTTAACGCTATTGTCACCTTTTTGGACGCCACCTTGAAAATGAGGCACTTCCGGTGGTAAACTTTTAGTATGTTAATTAGCACATAAAATATGACAGAAAAACGCAAAAGTCTCCCTTATAGGAATTTATTCAGCGTTTGGTGTTTTCTTTTCATATCTTTCCTCGACTAGATTTCCTTTTTTATATGGTACTGAGTTTAATGCTGCAATAATTGTTTCAACACCGAGGAAAAGCTTCTCAGATAGGCTATGTCAACAGTTATTTTGTATTTTATTTTTGAACTTTGAGAAATTTTAGACCGTTCAGGACAAGACGTATTTTGGTAATTTTAAGATTACATTTACTTACCCGTTTTAATGTTAGTGTAGCCCTAAGCCTAGATACTAACCTAATCAAATGAATTTATTTCACTCTAGTCCCTTTTTGCGTAATTCCGAAACGTCGACTATACTTAACTGCGACTGCCACCATATTCTAATTAGGCCTAGAGTCGTTTCATGATTCCTATTTTTGAACTAAATGTTTAAATTTTCCCTAGCTATTTTTCTGCCATTTGAACTCAGTTCTGAATACATGAAAGAGAAGTAAAATAACAGTGTCAAATTATGATAGTGTGTAGTTTTTTGTTTTTAAATCTGGATTTTCCAAAGTGATAATTTATTAAATAATTTTGGGGTATGGATTTCTCCCTCTGTACTGTTTTTTGGACTCCATAGAATTTAAGTTGAAACATGTTCAGGGTTTCAGGGTACCGAGATTTTAACCCTGGAGCTGTCTTCAATCGAGGTGTAACCAGCCCGCCCTTTCTCCCTTTTGAGGAAGTTTTGCCTTAGTATTTCGAAAGGGGATCCTCGAATTTCTTTTACGTAGGCCTCGAGTTGGGATGTATTTCAGAAGGAGCAAGGTGACTCAAAATTGTAAGAACGTAAGAATCAATGAAATTTTTATCATGTAAAAGAAGAGGTTTTGGAGTTATTTCTTTATTTGGGACCGTAGAGCTGAAATTAAATGAGCTTTGGAAGAGAGGTATTATAGGGGTTTTATTTTGAAACTTGTCGAAGTCACTTTATAATTACAAACATACAGCATGTTTTAAACAAAAAACATTGAAAAAATTAAATCTCAAAATTAACTTGAACCGTCTACTACTTAACCTTATGCAGAACATGAAAACGGACCTGTTTTTTTGTAAAAAATGTATTTAACATCATTGTACAGCATCGTCTACATACTGTAAAACTATTTTCTTGGCTTAATGTTGATCTATGAGCCATCATTTTAAATAAAAGGACCCAAGCTCGTCTCTCGCTTTTCAGGTTTTTTTATAAAATCAAATAGACTTCTTCTTAGTTTATAACTTGAAGTGATATTACTATAAGCATCTACCTCCCCTTTCCACTGTCTCTTCTGCCGACAACATCTTTTGAGGCTTTGTAAAGGCCTGCACCGTGTAATACTGTTACAATAATTTAGCCCAAAAACCTGCTAAAAACCAGATGTACCGGGTGTCCCATAATAGTCCCCCACTAACATTTTCCTATATTTTTTCAAATATCAATTCCACACCACCCCCAAACATTATTGGGTAGTTAATACTTCATTTTGAGGGGGTACCCAATTTTGGCCGCCATCTTGGATCCGCCATATTGGACCAAAAATAATTTTTTCAAATGTAAAAGTGGGGTTGTGACCCATCATTTCGAATTATATTTTTTACTGATTACAATGCCGCAATCCGTTTTTTTTATATCTCAATTGGTTCTCAAGATATGGGGACTTTTAATTAATTGATTTTTAACCAATTTAAACATTACAAATTGATAAAATAGGCCCATAACCACAAAATAATGCTAGATAGTGACCAATAACCACCATCAGTCATTGTTGAGCGATTTACACTTAACTTTCACCAATGTAAATTTTTTGGCCGCCATCTTGGATACGCCATTTTGAAATGAGGTAAGTTATTTCAAATATGAAGTTATTATTGTGACCCATCATTTCGAACTAGTTTTTTACGCCGAATTTAATGCCGCAATCCGTTTTTAATTATAGCATTTAGTTTTAATTATAGCATTGAAAATTTTCTAATAAAAATCTCAAAAAAATATGTATTTTTCAAAAACTAAGTCTTATTGATAAAAATGGGTTGCGGCATTGAATTCGGCTTAAAAAACTAGTTTGAAATGATGGGTCACAATACCAAGTTCATATTTGAAATAACTTACCTCATTTCAAAATGGCGGATCCAAGATGGCGGCCAAAAAATACATTGGTGAAAGTTAAGTGTAAATCGCTCAACAATGACTGATGGTGGTTATTGGTCACTATCTAGCATTATTTTGTGGTTATGGGCCTATTTTAGCGAATTTCCCCTATAGGGAAGAAGCTGTTACCGTAGGTCTCATGGTAAGACCTAAGCCCGAGACCATCATAACTTTTCTTTTTGAGGTCCCCAGATGCCAAAAACACTATTCGTCCATTTTCATAAATATATATATATATATCTATATATCTATATATCTATATATCTATATATCTATATATATATGTGTCTTTAAGCACGATAACTCGCGTAAAAATGGTCCGATCTTAATGAAATTTGGCATGGACGTGTAAAGTAGTAATTATTCGGACGAGTTCGTAAACCAGCCCGATCGGACTACCGGAAGGGGGGGTAAAGGGGGGTAAACCTCCCCAAAAATGGGTTTTTTGAGTTTTTAACATATAAAAGTAAAAATTATCAAATTTTTGTTAGCACCATTGAATTCAGCTCAAAAAAACAAACAATTTAGTATTTTGAATCACTGCTCTATGTCCATTGGTTACCGAGATATTGAAAGTGGTAAACACAGTACGTTGTCCCAATGTTAACCTTATGGGAAAATAAGAAAAATTCTATATCTCACTTATTTCTCAACATATCTTGGTAAAACTTGGTATATGGCTTCTTCTAGGTCAGATCTACTAAATATTGAATTAAAACCACCCAGTTTTGATATACCCGTAGCAGCAAACCTGCATACTCAGTCCCCATGTTATTCTTATGGGGCTTACAAAAACATGTCAAATCTCGCTACGTTGGATCGAAATATGTTGTTTTGCATTTGAAATTCGCTGAGTATGCAGGTTTGCTGCAACGGGGGTATTATCAATTTGTAATGTTTAAATTGGTTAAAAATGAATTAATTAAAAGTCCCCATATCTTGAGAACCAATTGAGATATCAAAAAACGGATTGCGGCATTGTAATCAGTAAAAAAATCTAATTCGAAATGATGGGTCACAACCCCACTTTTACATTTGAAAAAAATATTTTTGATCCAATATGGCGGATCCAAGATGGCGGCCGAAATTGGATACCCCCTCAAAATGAAGTATTAACTACCCAATAATGTTTGGGGGTGGTGTGGAATTGATATTTGAAAAATATAGGAAAAAGTTAGGGGGGGGGGACTATAATGGGACACCCGGTATATAATATGACTGTCACGCCATAACATCACGTTGCTAAGCAGACATAAGTTCAGTGATTGGTAGACACAAAATTTAAAGTTTCACCATTTAAATTAATGAAATTAATTACGATTTTAATGATACAGTGTGGAAGAATGTTTTTTAATAACTTTAAAATGAAGGATCTAATGTTTGTCATACTACACAGTGCCCATATAAAATATATCAATCTATTACCTTGTTCAGAATAGGGAGAGACAATAAAGCAATTTTCATTGATAATTTTTGCAATTTTCAAAATAACAAAGATTTTCTGATAAATAAAATAGTTGGATTAATATATTAGCTGCCTGCGAAAATTTTAATAACATACAATGGATGTTAAAACAAAGGGATCGTTTCTAGTAGGGCGTTTGTTTTAGAGCCAGGTACACAGAGTATGTTGATTTAATTAAACCGTTTACCTCATGAATTGTTCTGAAAAGGAAGAATAAGCAATGCACAAAACACGACCTGAAGGGAAATTGTGTATCCAGCTGACAAATATTTGTCAACGATGAGGTTAAAACTAAATCCTTCCAATATATACCTTTGATTAGAATTATGATTTTTATATCAACTTGTATTATTTATACGTTTTTTAATCTGATCGTCAATGACATTACATTACATTTGTTGAAAATTTAGTTTTCGCTACACCATACTGTACTATGAAATTACATTTTTTTGTTATGCATACATTATTAATGAAAATTCATCATTACACTGATTGATAAGCAAAAATAATGTTTAACTTGGAAAAGTAATGTTTTAAACATTTTTTATATTTCTAAATATAAATAATCATTTATTTTTGCTATGGTTCCATCAGCTGTGTAGTGAAAAGTATCATTCAAAACTCAATAGTGACAGTGGCCTGCATTTTTTTGACCATATGAAGTAATCGACAGATCTCGCACCTCAAACTTATGGTATGAGATTTGAAATTACTCCTTTCTATTCTTGTTATGTATCATCATTTTGGCCATATATACGTTATCTATTTTGCTTAACAGTTTTGGTCTGCTAAAAACAAGCTAAAAGTAGATGTTAATTCACGAATCAAGAATCCGCCATTTGCACATTTTTCGTTTACATCAGCTTTACGTCGATGTCCATGCATCGTTTTCTCATGATTCGAATTGGCTGAAAGGATGAAGGCCAGAGAACGTGCGATTGAAAATTCTAAATTCTATACTGTTAAGAAGCAATTATATTTATTTCTATTCAAACACTATTGAAAAAGCCCATTTTATATGTTCAATAGGTTGAGGCAAATCTGTAACATTTTACCACCTTAAGGAAAATTAAAACGTTTTTAACATTACAAACGTGCAAACGGTACATCCCCAAATCAACCTGAGGTGGAATCGCCGGCTGCCACCTTAAGGGTGTATTTTAGTGCTTATATGTTCAATAATAGAGTGCTAGGAAACTTCAATATGTTTTTGATTGACTGTCGATTCATTCATTTTGCCCTTCTTGAGGGTAGCAGATAAATCCATAAAGGAATCGTTATATGTTCTTATTTCAATCTTGGGAGGAGTTCTAGCTGCAACGCTATGAGTAAATAATCGCTTAAAAGTTAATATTAATGTTTCATTAAAATTAATCAGTCCTCGTGGTAATTTTTGAAATTGTATTTTGTATAGTGTAATCTGATTTATTCGTAGTACTTTCAGCCGGCAAACCCACGGGTACCTAATAGTTTCATATATCATTTTTAGAAATCATAGTTAAATCATTAAATATGTCTACTTACTTTTAATTTATTCAATTTGCATTGAAATAATTAAATTTTCTTGTCATAGCCGTATAACATAGTTAAATTATAATATGCTCTGTGCAAAGTTTGGAATGTTTAATATTAGAATGATTACAGCGTTTTAGAAACATTTTTTCTTATATATTTAGAATGGAGTAGTGAATAGGTACTAGATATGGAAATGTCATAGAAAACGGTGTCGGACAGAAGGTATGAGCTGGAAGGTCCTACGTCCCCTCGGCTCGGTTTCCCAGTCGTGGTGCCAGGAGTCGAAGCTGCGATCCCGCTCTTCCTTTGGCAGCTGTTTCCCGGCCCACTTCAGGCCTCCTCCGGTAGATCGCCTGCCTCTCCTCTGCGAGGAAGAGGACAGGGATGACTCCGGCGATCACCGACACAGCAGGCTCGGAGGAATAATAAATAATAATAATAATAATAATAATAATGATAAAATTAAATAAAATATTAATATAGCATTTAAACACTTTTATAAAAAAAACTGTATAAAACTTGATTTGAATTACTTCCTCAAAACACAATATTTTTACACGTAATACCTCTGTAATCTTTTATTTTTGATTTTTTTCACAATGCTCAGTGGATCTAAAACTTATTTAGGCCCTGTTCTATCTGAACACCTCCAAGCCAACGAACTAACTCATTTAATTTGTTTATTGAGTTTTTATATCCATATCTACGAAATAATTGTCATTAAACTTCAAAAACTATTTTTAGTAAAGATAAATTTAATCGATTGAGATTTTTTTTATACCCATACGATGGAATTTAAAATAATTTAATGAAAGTTATGGCAAACATTAGTATTGATAATATATACATTTTTAACCATATCGGCTTAAATAATGATTTTCAGAATAAATTATTTTTTAGTTTAAAAAGGATTAAATCAAATCTTGTATCTGTTACAGTTAAGGCTGCAAACTTGTAAGCCAAGATAAATGAGAACCCGTTTAGCAAATGAATCAGTCGCATACATTTTGACAACCACTACAGCCTGATAGATGGATCCTGATAAGGAGTATCCATTCATATTACGTACGGAATTTAGGGTTATATTATTACTAGCGCAGGTTTGTGTTTTCTGAGTTATTAACTAATATCCTGTTCATGTTCTTGTTCTAGTTAGATATTTTTGTTAATTTTGGTTTATTGAATGAAGTAATTTTAATATGAAAATACTCATAGTACTTGAAATATCTACGAGTTAATTCAGATATAAAATGTTTGATAGTTCTGTAATAATTACTTGTTTGACTTATCCATTATTCTGCCGACATGTTTTTGCATGGATTTGTATGAAACCACGAAAATAAGATATTTGTCTAGGGGGTTGTCAAGGGTTTAGTATAATATGATATTAAAAAATAGATATAGGTATTTTTAATCATGTATATTGCTTATATATTAAATATGTATAAACATATATGCATGTTTATATATATATTTAAAATTTTGTTTAGCAAAAGAACAACAAAAGTTGTCAAGTATTCAAACTAATACATGATAACTAAGACTTCACAGTAGATAATTTGTCGAAATTTAAAATCGAATTTAGAAAAATTGCCTGCAATACGATATTTACAATACCTTACTTCATTTGGAAAAATACAAATTAAACTTAAAGGAACAATAAGAAAAGGGGGGAGGGATAATTTTGTGAATTCTTGGTTAGGCCCAGGCCTAGTAGTTTTTATGGCCGTGCACTTTAGCTTATATTTAGTATTTAGCTTACTGTGCACACTCTGGGTTACGAAATTATCACAGCAAATTGCCATTGGTGATTGGCGGGTTTGATCCCGGGTCCCTGGGAACCGAATTTTAGCACTTAACCGCTATACCAAGCTGCTCCCCTAAGGGATAGTTAAATATAAAGGTGTTCACCCTGTTAAACGAATATGCTTTGAAAGCTTTACTTACTCGTATTTATCTAGTACGTAAGTGGTTTTATATGTTATTATTGCGAATCTTAGCCAGTTATTTTATTGCTTTATATTAATTTTTACATTATAATTTTTTTTAATTGTTCTAAAATCTTAATCCTTATCAGAATCTCATCATAATCTAGATATAATACAGTTAGTTTCTTACAACAATTCGTACCGAAAGCCAATCAAGAGTTGTCTCTCACAATGTGTTTTCATCATTCTTGATAAAATTTATGTGCTGAAGCTATATATCACCTTCAGCACTGCAGCTCGACGGTTTGCCAATATCTGCTAACGTTTTTCCAAGGTATTATTGAGTAATGGTTGTTGTTATGGTTTGTAATATATTGAAATAATTTACTCCTATTACATGGAAAAACCCTTATGTCAGATATAACCTTCATTTCTCACTTCTTTGCACTACTATAAATTTTACGTTTTCTTTAGTCCGAAAGAAGGTTTTAGGTATATTAAGCAATTTACTTGTAGTAGGTACAGAAATTAAATTTTCTTAGTTGCTTGTGAGGTAAAACAAAAACTTCTTTTTTTATTAGGTTTATTTCTTTTTTCCGAGCACAACGTTTGATTTCATAATTTTGAAATTTAAGCTTTAAAAACAAAGATTTCACAATTTTTAATTGCGAACAAAATGAAAATTCGCTCACTTTACGCCCCACGCAGCTCCCACATGCTGCGTAAGTGCTTAAGTGGCTTGAATAAGTTGTTGTATTAACAACCATTACTTCCTTGGTTGACTTATTTCAAACATCAATCAATCAAATATTCTCTTGTGGAAACAGTTTTTGAATGATTATATGCCATTCAAAAGAAAACGTGTAGTTCAAATACAGTTATTCAATGAGAATTTCGAGGGTTAGCTGAAAGACGATGGTGATTTATTTATCAACTCTCGCCTATGAAAAAACGCATCGAAGTCATTTTCAACCAGATTGACATGTTTACTTTTCAATTTAAACTGCAAAATTAATCTTAGGGCTTATTGAAATTTTAGTATTTCATTTGCTACATCAAGATAGTTTTTCATAAAAGTGTGAAAACATAGTTTATTATTGTTTATATTAATTTTTAAGTGTACTAACGATCTCAGTTATTAAAATAAGGTTTGAAAAATTAAAAAGGTATTGAATGAAAAACATGCTCTTCAGGTGATACTATAATTAATTACGATTTATGTTGTCTTAGCTCAGGGTGTTTTCATTCATTGTACAGTACTAGCTGATAATTTGCTAGAGAGATTATTTTCTTCTTGTTGTATGTTATATATTCTTAGTGCTTTTATTAGCCATAGTAGCTATTCCAAATGGCAACTATAGTAACTATTCAAAGTACTTCCAAAATCCTTGACATGGGGCCCTTTTGGACGATCCTCTGTGTAAGTCCTACAATATATCAAAACTAAACCACGATAGTGCACATAATGAGATTCCAAATATCTAGTGTGTACGACTTGTTTTGGCTGGAGCACGAAATAAACCAACACACAACTCTCTTTATCACATATATATATATACGAAAAGTTTATGATACATATATATATATATATATATTGTGATGCACCTCTTTAATTTCACCTTGAGTGGCGGTACGTTTATTTAGTTAGTTAAATACGTTACAACTCGCTCGTTTTGAAGTTTACTTTCATTTGTTCTCAAATGTTCATTTTATTGCAAAATATTATTTTCCCATTTCCTATTGTACCGAATAGGTCTCCGTAAAATATTACACGTAAGAAAGTGAAATCAGTAATGAAGAACAGTTATCAGTTATTAGGTCTTTTTCTTAGATCACTCGTTTATATACTGAACTTTTGAAAAATGTTTAACTAATGAATACATGATTTTTACACGTTAATCTGCTAAAAAATCGGTAGTACAAAACGGTAACCAAGAAATAAAGATGAGGAATTAATTTTAAAATAGTTTAATTTTTGAATAGGAATTAATTTTAAATAGTTTTTTATTAGCTAGTTTATATGAGTTTGACATGTCATTTCTCGTATGTTACAACTTACTTCAAGCGGTTGGTTAGTTTTCCAACCATATCAGCGGTTTGAATCTTTAAATGATTTCTAAATACGTTAAATATTTTCCTTTAAGCAAAGATCAGCTGAATAATTTGATTGGATTATTATTAGTCAGTGACAGCCGAATCCAAAAACTACCATTAAAAAGCTGCAGTTTTTTTAACGGTCGATCTGGCGTCCTCTAAATTTGTACTAAAGCACTATAACCTCAACCCCCAGCTAATTATAAAAGTAGAGTTTTAACAATTACCATTAAGCACTTCTACTGTGTGTATGAAAGTAATTTTTATGACCAGTTAATTTTATTCCTTTGCGTCTTTATACCAATTCAATTTGACAATATACTAATAATTGGTTCACATTATACCACTGACTTTAAATACAGAAGGAGACTTTCTACTGCCATTATAAAAAGTGCACCAACTTTTATGTCAGCCGGGATTTGAAAGAGGACTTAGTTACAGTATTCTCCAAAAGAGTATTCTGCAATTAACCATTAATTACGCTATCAGGAGGGAATTTTTGACAATAAGTTGTTCAGAGAGCAAACGTAAGATTAGGAACTCTTATTTTCTAGCATATTAAGTTTTTAAATTTGAAATAAATAGTTGAAATAAATCATTTACACCAGCACTATCTTTTGGTGATTTAGTCAAACTACATTCACTTCAAATCCTAGCTGATACAAAAAGAGACACAACTGACATAAGGATGGTCAGTCTCCTCCTGAATTTAAAGTCAATGATAATACCTCTACTTCCTTAAATGCAAGAGACATAATGCTATTTATTTACTTTGTTAATGGTAAAGATGATACTTTGTTAATGGTTTCTAATACCTATATATCGAACCCCTCACTGTGGGACGTTAACCGAAACCCTCGGTCTATGACACTCCCATATAAAATAATAAACGGCAAATACATAATCAGAGCGAAACCCTCAGTCTGAGAGACTCTATAAAAATAATGGACAACAGACTAACGGGAAGCGAAACCCGCGGTCTCTGAGACCGGCATGCAATTGAAAATCGGGAAGTCGAGTCAAGAACGGAAGAACCACTCAAACTGAAAAAAAACTGCGTGAAGGTTAAGGGAAAGAGGAGGGAGGAAGGATGGGGTAGCACCAGTGCTTCAGCAATGTTGCCAATATCATCAAGTTAAATTTTCCTGAGGTCTGTAAGACCGGGGGTTTCGGTATAGGTGTTAATTAAGTTTCTTCCTTGTAGATGTATAACGTTAAGCCTTAGTGGGTTCCATCTATCAGACTACAGTCGGCGTCACGAATGACGTCATTGATTCATTGGCTAAACGGCTTTCATTCATCTAGACCAACAAGTTCACTCGCTTAGTTGGTAACGGAAATAGATCACCAAAAATATTGAGTATTTCGGACGTTGTATTATTTTATATGTTGATTGTTTATCGTACGGTGTGATTTAAACACGTATTTCGGTTCAGTACTCAGTGAAATTTTATCGATAATATTTTGACTAGAAAACTCGTAGGATATACAATTTACCCATATATGGGCATATTTAAAACTAACAATAGGTCGAAATTTAAACTTAACGTCCTTAAAACCATGCCTAAACAAGCTTTAAATGAGCCTACGTATGCAATAGGGATCCAAACCACTGCATAGTAAAACTGAGAAAAACAAGGTTAAATTTTCTACTTCATTATTAATTCCTGTCTAATTTTAACGTTATAAATTTGCATTGTATGTATAAAAGTGACTCTCCTCTATTTATAAATGATAGGTTTAATGTCATAGTCCATATATTCCCTTTGTTATTAATTGTTTTGTGGCTTGGATCCTTTTTGAATAAAGACTTTTAGGGCAATGTATACATTGTTTAGAGGGTCCAAGCCACATGTGTTGTGTTGTGTCATTTTTCAGGTGATTTTGCAAACAAGATCCAGTCAACTGAAACCAAAAAACAAGAAACAAGCTACAAATACAAAAAAATAAGATACAAACAAACTCAATAATCTTCTTATGTCATTCACTAGTTATTTATAATTTACTCTTGTACTTGTAATTGTAAGTAATAACTAGGTAATCTCTCATATAACAAGCCATTGGATCATTATTGCTAAACCCGAAAGTATCTTTACAGATATGTGGGTTGGTTCCAAGCAAGATTTTACTGCTTAAACAAGCTGATTTTGGTCAGATATGTTTTGCATAAAATAAATCAATGTTTCTTTTATTTGGAAGTTACCAAAACACAACATTTTAATATTTGTGGGTTGGATCCCTATTGCATATGTAGGCTCAAATATCCTTTCACACTTGTATGGAACTGCGTTACTAATTACTCCTGCCTAGACCTATAAAATTACCACAACCTTCACAGCATTATTGAGATTAATTTTGAAATAGTTAACTTAACCTTCATTTTAAATTATCTTGCCAACGGGTCTAAATTTGTACTATGTGTTATAAGATTTTTAAGTAATTACTTTTAATGAAGTCATTATTTTAGTGGAGTAAAACTCATTTTTTCAGTTTTGACATCCATATTTAATTTATAAACCAAATTATCTACTAATTGCTTTGAATTAATTAATCTGTCGTCTCTTTTTTTCATAAAAATTAACCGCTTGAACATTACTAGTAATATTAGCCAACCTTCTTGTACTACCACTGGAGATAATTTACAACAGCTTATTCTGATGTTTCAGAAACGAGGTTAAAAGTTGAAAAATGTTTTTGCTAAGTTTGAATAAACACCTCATAAAACATGCTGTGTTTAAAAATCACACAAGAAGTATGTTTGTTTTAAGGGGGGTTGACTACACCATTAGACAAGCTTCAAGTGTTTTGCGGAAATTACAAAAGTTTAAATGAGTTTCCGCATTTTATACGAACCACCGTGTTAGTGTACTGGTTGTTTTAACAGGTGATGTTGTTGTAGTTTCCACGAAACTTTTGTTTATGTAACTCTGTTGATTAAAATGGCCTTAATTCACATATTGGTTATCAAAATAGTTTAGAATAATGCAATTTATTGTTAGCTATGACAGTATAGGGTGTTAATCTTTTTATTTTATTTAAAAGGGTCGACATAATGTGGCAAAATCGAATAATGTTTTCATTTATTGTTGCTGAATCAAATATTTTACTTTATCTTTTCTGGTGACGTTTTTCTGATTCCTTCATCTTCTATTGTTTTTCAGTTTAGCAAATCCGTAACGTTAGTTTCTTATTTAAAATGAACAGCGAAAAACTGCGTGTATAAATTGTGATTAAATAAAAGCTGTCAATTGATCATTAAAAGTTAATAACTGTTATTTTCCTGGAATGGCAATAAAATTATAACCACTAGCATTTAATATTGAATAACGTTTATCAATTACTAAGACATATTTATTTAGTTAGAACAAATTACATACGAATTTTTAAAGAAGAATTATTACCGCTAAAATGCAATAGTGTATGATTTAGCGTAGACATATTGCACTTTGTGATACAGTTTTGCCTCTTTGTGTGTGTGTGTGTGTGTGTGTGTGTGTGTGTGTGTGTGTGTGTGTGTGTGCGCGCGTGCGCGCGCGCGCGTGTGTGCGATTGTGTCCACGCGCCGGTTTTATAAGTCACACCAGTCCAGGGGCAAGATACCAAAAATTAATAAATTTGGTTTTCTCGCTGCATGTGTCACTTTGCGGTTTACACTTCAACTGGTATCTGGTACATTCATCAATTGGCTAAGCTGTATCAAGGGATCCAGGGTTTTGGTGAAAGTTCACGCTAACTATCCCCACAAAAATGGCCACTCACGTTTTTCTGTATGCTCATAATAATACGCTAACAATTATTACTACTTTCAAATTATTATCAAAAAATGAAAATTCAATGCCAGTTTTGAAAATTATTGGACTAATTATTTTTTGAATAAGTTTATTCTATCAAAAACAACATTGCTGCCTAAATTAGATATTTGCAGTAGTTTGCCCGTGTTTCCTTGTTACTAAATAGTTTAACTTCATTAAGCGAATTTTAATATATTTTTATAATTGTTTTGTTTTACTACGGAGAAACACACTTAAGTCAAATTTAAGTAATAATGCAGCTAAGTGTAATATGATTAGAAAAGCACGGAGCGTATATCCTACTTCATGGAGCAAGAACTTCATTACTTTAGTTGCTAACGCTTTGTTAATTAATCACTTTTGAAGTTTGTTTTCGCATACTTTGACATTAATTCTACTCTATCGACGTTACATTTAATTCTCTTCTGTATAGTATAACTCTTTTTTTTAATAGCGACTGAATATTGAACCGAAACTATTCATGACCCAAACATTATAATTTCAAACACTTTAAATTGCTTTGCGTACTTACGATGATATGATATTTTTTAATAATCTGGAAATATATTTTTTCATCTACTCAAAGTATAGTCTAGTAAAATAATATTTATTTGACTACACCCGATTTAGAGGAAGAGTCGTGAATATTTCATTTGGTATTATTCGTGGATGTTTAAACTGTCACTTCATACAAAAAAATGGCGTATCATAGATCCAATAATTCAGTTTGAAGCTAAAACCCAAAATTTATTTCCGATACCTTTGTATCAAGAATCAATTATGTTTATCGTCATGAAATATGTACTTAGTATGGAGAAAACGTTGTTTATACAACACAAAAATATAATTAAAAAACAATTCTATAATTGTTGGATCGTTAGCTACTTATCATTTTTTTCGCACCAATATATCTTGAGGCTACAGTATATCTTAGTTTATAAGCTTTCTCCTGAACAAGCGTACTTCTATTTTTATATGTGAGAGCAAAGGATAGAAAAGCTTTATGGAATAAAAAAGGTTTGTTTTGAAAGATTGTCATGTTATGTTTAGGTATGACTAAAGCAGTATCGTTTCTGAAGTTGTAACGAATTGTGTAAAAATTTGAAAACTATTTTTATTTTCACTCCGAAAGAAAGATGGTTAAACATGTAGAAGCTAGTTAATATCAAGATTGTGAGTGGACAATATACCCCTGCATCTATATTTTACAAAACAAACATCAGTCGAAACATCTTTTTATTTTGCAGCCAGAATAGCTGGAGGGTTTTATTCACTCAGCTCCCCTAGATTACGAACACACATCACAAATATTGATATATGCAACCAGAGTAAGTAATACGAAGTATTTAAATACAATAAAGTAGGGAAAATATTAAAAGAATTATTAAATATTAAAGACATATTAAAAGAAAGAAAATATTAAAAGAAAATATTAAAAGAAATCTCACTACTGACGTTACTGAATACTTTGGCATTACGATCCGAAAAATCTAAGGGAGAGTCAACAACTAAGCCCAAAAAGTTGGCCTGTTGGTAAAATTCAACCTTCTCTTCACCAATAGAATATTGAAAACGAGTCGTTAGATTCCTCAGCTCAAGTTTGATATTCTAGTTTTATCTGAATTAAGGGAAAGATTGTTATCACTGGACCATTGCAGAAGAATAGTAACCTGTAAAATAGAATAGATCTCAATAAAAAAAACATTCCTAATACTAAAGAGGCGTCGTCTGCGAACAAATAATCAATACCAGATACACTGCTTTTCATATCGTTAACAAACATAACACAAATGATCGGTGAACATTGTGGATCGACAAATCTTACAACTGTTTTATTAGAGAAAGTTGATGCGAAATCTGACCATTATAATTGAGGTATGTAATCTCAACCGATTGAGTTGTATATTTTTAAGAAAAGAATAGTTACAGCCAATAAAATCTTTTCTAACATCAATGAACTTCTATTTTTAAAACAGTGAGAAATCATTAACCATATTAAACGCCTCGCTAAGGTCAGAAATGTTCCAAAATTAGTCTTGTGTTCATCAAAGTGATTAGTAACATTTAAAATGATTTAAAGTGATTAGTACTTAGCATCAATAGTGGTATCCTATTTTTGAAAGTAAAACTAGTTTTTGATCTAAACCTCATTTTCAAACAAAAATGAAGTCGTATCAGAAAATTATTTTAAATAACATAGAGAGAGTTAAACTGGTAGTATTCAATTGTTCATGTAAAATGTAGTTCCTTTGTGGTGGAGAGAGTTATCAATGGCTGACTTCAAATATGTAGAGGAATTTGTAAGATGGTGGGAGGGACACAGTAAAATTTATCTTACAGACTTTAGCATTCTGGATGTCCTTGTATACTTTCTGGCAGAATTACTGAAATTCAAAGAAAATATTATACAAATAACAATATTTACAAGTAGGCTGAATGAGCGGTTAGTAAAAAGAAAATTTAGCGATTTATCATAACAGTTTTACCTACCATTTCCTACACAAGTTCGATTGCATTATTGGTTGTTTTAGTTAGTTATTTTAGTAATTAATTGCTTCGAGTAGAATTTCCAAAGAGGTTTCACACATTTCTATCTAGTTCATCCTTTTAGCTTTCATTTACATAGAAAGTTTTCTTATTCAGTAGCCGGCTCTTGTGTGTCTTGGCAGCAGTCCTTAACAGCTAAGAATATCGATCATTCCACTGAGAAGTGGTAGCATAAGGGTGGATGAAAGTCCATTGGGCCAAAAAAGAAGGAATAGTCTTTGTAAAGTTATCTCAGTGTTAGAATAAATCACACTGCTAGAGGCCTAGGAATCAAGGAATTATTTTGAGTCATGAACGGTTGAAGATAATATTTCCAACTCTCAAGCAGAGTTTAGTCTCTTAATTAGAACTCCTTTCAACACGTCTAGAAAACGCCAAACATCAAGAGAAAAACGCAGTTAACACTCTGGAAAGGATAATACATAGAGCTCTTATTTTGGAAACGACAACCAGTTTCCTTAACCCCCGAGTATTACGAGGATCCCCCCAGAATTATTGCCTTTAATAAAGACTAAGGAATAACTAAACTGTGAATGAATAGGTATTTCGTGTCGGGGAGTCAGTAAATTACATTTCCATATAATATCCTGGTTTTTAATTATTTGGTTTATCATTTTTTTGGATCGGCAGATCTTGAAGGAGAAGGCGGACTACAAGTAACAGTAGGTTTTTTATTTCATGTAATATATTTCGGTGTAAAAACGCTTAATTTATTACTACCTTTCACTAGTAATAAAGGGTGAGTTAGACTATGTACCTATCATTTTTTCCTGTGATTCGTTTCAAACTATTAAATATCTTATTTATAATTAAACATATATTTACATTTTAAACACACACATATATACTCGTCGTTTAAACTCACAACATAAATCGCCATTCGTTTTAAATATCTCAATACGGTATAATAAAAGTACAATGACGCTGAAATAACGGTTAATGTGGCTATAAATCTCATAGGAGAGCTGATAGCAGGCTGATGTGAGCGACGGGCCTCACCCGACAGCGATGAACGGCTGCGAGTGACACCTGATGAAGGCGGTTATAACGTGTGAGTGCTCGCGGCTTTGATGGCTACATTGACTTAATCGTATGTAAGGAAGCTTACGTTTATAATCCGCAGAAATAATATAAAAAAACTGTATCTTAAAGTATATTTTACTTAAAACTAATTTCTCATATCAACTGGAACGAACATTTGGAAATCACTTACGGGCAATTAAATAAAACATTTTTTGATATGAATTAATTTAAAGCTCTACTTCTTTAAATGCCTTTAAATGCTTGATAAACGCATGAGTGCCTAATAAACAGATGTTCGGTATAGACGATTGCTATTTCAACCACCTACGTTTAATACGATTCTATGAAATGAAATGTAATTTTATTATGTAGATTGATATTTTTATTAAAATATTGTTGATAAATCTTACATATTTGTATCATTAATCAATCCCGGACTGGTACACGGAAATCAATCCCTGAGGTTATATAACAGTACTACAGCAATACCAGTTAACATAAATTTCTTTATCTTTGCATCAGAACATAAAAAAATATATATATATATATTTATATGTATAAATAAATATATTTTATTTTCAATTGTCCAAACTATCTTTCCCAGACTATAAACAAACACAAATGATACTAAATGAGATATGGAATTTCTTAATATCAATTAAACACTGGAAAAATGGATAAAATCCATTTCTTAACTTGAAAGCACTGACACTGAATATTAAATGGAGCACAGTATATTTCATTTTTCTAGAGTTTACACAAGAAGTATTAAATTGCGCTCACTTTGGCGTTAATTTATTAGATCGTTACTGTAATTAGTCTTGAAGGGGTTTCTAACAACTTCCGTTCAACTCTGCGATGCCAAAAATCGTTCTTTCCTTCAAAAATGTCTATCTTAGTATATGAAGATATTTTACTTATTTAAGGAGCTAAATGCATTGTATACTTGTTTTTAACTAGTTTCATTAAGTACTTTAATTAGCATAACACCTTTGAATTGTAAGAAACAAATTAAATAAAAATCTTTAGTGATGTTCATAGTGTTTTTTTCAGATTGCCATTATAATCATACTTCAAAGAATATATATAGTTAAAAGAATCGTTTTGACGTAATGCGTCGAATGAAATTATTGTTAACCGAAGTGAATAATTTTCTTTTGTCACTATAGACCTGAACAGAAAAATGGATTTGATAATTTTATTAGGAGTAAATAAGTAAAAAAAACATGTGTACAGTATTAAACTTTAAAATAACAATGTATACTTTAATCAAAATTACTTATTAAAAATTAACGTTAAATAGGTTCTCAAAAATATTTTATTGTACTTATAATTACATAGCACTACAAGCCAACAACATTAACATTGCCAACAAACCAATTGGCATGTAAATGCTTACATGTTCTTTAAGTGGATGGACCTAGGTCTTCTTCAATTTTGGCTTACGTAGTAATGCATTATTCGTTTTACGCTTATTTGGCAAACTATCAATAGAAGACGGCAATCTAAGTCAATACTGACGACTTAATCCCGTTGGTTCCTCCTGGAGTACTGAGCCTCAACTGTTCCTCTCCTCCTGACCCTGTTGGTTTCCTCCCTCTGTCTCGCTTTCCAGGTCTTTCCTTTCTTCCTCAGTTCATCAACAGCCAACGTCCTTTTCCACGTATTCTTTGTTCTTCCTACTCTCCTGCTTCCAGTGGGGTTCCACTCTAGTACCTCCTTAGCTACATCTCCGTTCCTCTTTCGCAAAATGTACATAGCCACTTCCACTTCCTTTTTTTATTTGTACGTTAATTGGCTCTTGATTTGAGCGACGTCACAGTTCTTCATTTCTTCAATGATTATGGTTACAGGCCATATTATTCTAAAAATTCTCCTAAGGCATGAGGTTAAAAAGCGTTTATAATGACTACTAGTTTAGTAGCATTGATGAACAATTAATATAATTAATATCATTTTTTCATATATATATATATAATTTTTTTGTTAAACCAAACGATTTTTAAATGTTTTACCTGTGTATCGAGTAAAGTGGGAGATAGATAAATCCTACTCGTTCAGCAGGAGAATAATTGACCCGCCAGCGGCACTAACCGTGGTGAGTGATTGACTCATCCCGGACCATTCCGGTTGCAGAAATTTGAAATTTACGTGTAGTGTTTAAACAGAGCACTGTCAATAAATTGGTGGTTACAAAAACATTAACTCACGTTGACACATTTAAGTAATACGAAATATATTAAGAAAATAATTTGTAGTGATGCTAATATTGTTTTATTCAGATTGCGAGTATCATTTTACTTAAAAAAAAAATATATATATATCGTATATATATATATATATATATATATATATATATATATATATATGGGGTGTTGATAAAAAACCCTTCAGGATTTCGGGATATGGTTACTCACATCAAAACTAATAAAAAAGTTCCTATAAACATAGGTCCGAAAATGCTCGGTTATCCATCTGTCGGTCTGTATGTGTTTTTAACATGATTTTGTATAACTTTGAACTACAAAAGATATCAACTTCAAACTTCGTACTTATATGTTAACTACTAAGACCTTTTTTGGTGCGGAGTATCAAGTTTATACTTTGTACCATTTAAAAATGGCAGGCATTTTAAATTTTAAAAATTAATATCTTCAAAACCGTAAATTATTCAAAAATTGGACAAGAGACAAAAAGGCTGCAAAGTTTTATTTCCTTCAAAACCATTTAAAGATATTTAAGATCGGACAGTAATTAACAGAGTTATTGTAATTTGTCCAACAGAATACATGCTTGTTTTATAGTAGCTATAGCAAATTTATTCGAATTATGTTAGCAAAATTGCATTATTGTTCGATTTTGATAATCTTTATATGGTCTTGTAGAAAATACAAATTTGCAACTTTTTTGTCTCTTGTCCAATTTTATAAAAATGTACGGTTTTTAATATATTAAGTTTTAAAATATAAAAATGACTCCCATTTTGAAATGGTACAAAGTAGAAACTTGATACTCCGCACCAAAATAGGTAATTATAGTCAGCATATAACTACTAAGTTTGAAGTTGATATCTTTTGTAGTTCCAAAGTTATGGAAAATCATGTTAAAACACATACAGACCGACAGACGGATAACCGAGCATTTTAGGACCCATGTTTATAGGAACTTTTTTCTTAGTTTTGGTGTAAGTAACCATATATCCCGAAGTCCTGAAGGGTTTTTATCAACACCCCGTATATGTGATATCTGGGTGAGTTTGGTTTTGTATGTAATGTCTCGTAAAGCATAAAACGAAAGAAAATGCGTAAGAAAAATCCACCGCAAATTCTACGGCTCATAATACACAGATCAAGAAATTATAAATATCATTTGGCAGCGCTTCTTACTATAAACCACTGAAATGTTATTTAGATCAAATACACAACAAATGTATCAAATTTGTTACTTTGAATCCAATGTAATTTTGAACATGACATCAAATTTTATTTTGAATCTTGGGTTAGACAAAGAAGTAATTCTTTTCTTTGGCATTTTAAAACGAGGCACAATTAAATTAACACAGAACAGCATTGTCGAGTTACCATTTAAAGGGAAAGCTAATGTTTTGCAGAAGACCTCAAGTGCACATTCCGCCCATGAGCAAAAGTCGGGGCCTAGCTAAATCTTTGTGTAACCAGAATTTTCGTTTTGATAGTCGTAAATCGCAGTTCTTAAAACGCACGATAATGTGTACTAAATATAATATAGTAGTTTTGAAGAATATAATTGATTTCCTGAATCTACCGTAATGACTTTAATCTAATTTTATCTAATCGATAACAGGTTTTGCAAATATTTTTGTTTGCTTAAATTTACAGCGACGTATAAAATAATCATTTCACTGCTTGAAGGGACTTTTAAAATAGAATTTTTTTGTTATATATTAGTTCTTATATATTTGTTCTGTTATATATTTGTTCTTTTTCACAGAAGTATTACTGCTTTTTGACTCACAAAAAAAACATCAATATATTAAATGAATAAATATACATTTCAAAACAAAATACATCCATATAATAATTATGACTAAACGTTTAGCCAATGAATGATATTTTTCAACCGTAACATCTGTGTTTTAGAACTTCAACGGTCCTTATCACGTTCCATCCATCAGGCTACAGTCGGTGTCTCAAATGGTGTCGTTGATTCATTTGCTTAACGGCACCTATTAATCTCGATTTCCAGGTCTACACCTTATATTGATTAAGAGGATAACTTAGACGTATTACCAGAACAATGCACTGGGGATGAAATAATTTAGATTTTTATGTTTGTAAATTAAAATGACGTTAAAAGTGTTTGTATCTACAAGAAATGCGTAAAAGATTATACACACTATGAACACTTTTGCAGTGCAGAGGTGACTCTAGTGAGTGATAATTGAAGTCTCAAAGCGTTTTGTTCTGCATTCAATACCGAAAAAAAAACAATTTTAAGAAACAATACAATTTTTCTAATTTCTTTTGAATTCAAAGTTGGAGTACCTGGAGCACTGTTTTGCAAAACGAAAACTTTCACCATGGCTCCTCTCTGGCCATAGAGCTGTCCTGGTTCTTTTAAGAGAAAACAACGGGAGAGAAAATTGAAAATGATAAAATTATTTCAGTGCATCTAAGACCTAGCAATATTATGACTGTAGGTTTTACCCAATAAACTGTTTCCATATTTGTACTCCTTCAGATTTGACTTGCCAGGCTTCCTCTTATTACCATATGTGTCCAGATAGTTGAACCTGAAGCGGAGGTTTAATCTAAACCTCCGCGTAATCTGAATAAGACGTGGAGAGTGGCTTGGTGTAGTGATTATTACCATTGAATATATAGAGTGATCAATGTTAGAACGCACAATTTTGGTTCTACGGGCCCTGCCAATTAATTGACCAATGGCTTTCCATTATGTGATAATGCTGCAACACAGTAGGCATAGCCCAAAGTAACGTCAGATTAGGTCTACTGTTTAGAATGAGAAGAAGGAACGAAGAAACTAAGTTAACTAAAACGCTTTATACTAACAGTAGGTAGGAAGAGTTTTACTCCCTTAACTAATACAATTTCTATTAACAGGAGGTAGTCCCAACGCAGGTATTGGCATATTGATTTGTTATATTAAAAACATTAAAAATAGGGGAAAAGGTCTCGACGTTATAAAGACCCACGTTTTACCGAATTTATATGTTGAATAAACTATAAAAATAAAAATAAATTCTATATAAGTTAATTTTTTATTTATTTAATGATCGAAGTTTCAAAATCAAGCCAAACCAACTATAACTATTTATTTCAACTAATAATATCAAATTGATGTTTTTTCCAAATCCTTATAAATATACACACCCTTTGACAATTTATTTTCTTGTTTATTAAATTCAGTTTGTAAAATATGTGTTCATGAAAGTTTATGCAAAAACTGAAATTCTTGGATCAGTAAATCAAACGTTGAAGTACATTCTAAAAATTGTATATGACCACGAGGAATGAGCTAGACTGTTGGCTCCAACATTGTATATTTATTTAAATTTTGTATTAAAGTAGATATTTTTATAATAATTTTGGTTGATACTAAAAATATTACATTATAAATATTAATATAATATCAATTTAATATTAGTTTCTCGCTAAACATAACTATATTTTGATATATAATATGAAAGTTAAACGATCGCCATTTAAATCTTAGGGGTATTTATTTGATATTTGAATTTCAATACTTATTTGATAACTATTTAAGGTCGAAAATATGTGGAAGATGTAAGTATGTGTATTTTGATAATGAGTTCTGGTCATCAAACCAATTGCAAAGAACGTTATCTTGTATTGATATAACGTTGGGATAGGCGTAGGTGTCAATTTGAAAATTTGCTTGCCTTGACAAGCCGTTCCTATTTATGTGTAATCTTACAAACTTTTACATTTTATGACTTTGAAGGCTAACAATACCTAGAAAATAAACTAAATCATATAAAAATAAAGTTATGTGATGTGTCAAAATTAAGTATGATTTGCAAGAATTATGAATCTGGAAGCAGAATCAAAAAGTTTGTGCTTCAAGACATTGGA
Source organism: Flexamia atlantica (assembly GCA_035578135.1). Lineage (NCBI taxonomy): Eukaryota > Metazoa > Arthropoda > Insecta > Hemiptera > Cicadellidae > Flexamia > Flexamia atlantica. The sequence goes on along the minus strand of JAQJVK010000009.1, from coordinate 27,251,624 downwards.
CTGCAGGATATCTGTTAATAACAATATTTTTTTATTCAAATGATCGTTATATTGAAATGTACATAGATAGGTGAGTTCTACTTTCACACAAGAGAAACAAAATCAGCAGTATTAAGCTTGAAGATCGTGCATAATATTTTATACGTTTACGTATAAAAATTCTGAGACCCGAAATTTTTTAATGGAATTTTTTATACGAATAAGATAAAACTTACTGGGCGTATTATAAACATATCAAACTGCATATAACTGCAAATAACTGCATTTACCTGCATACTTCACATATCAAACTTCATATAAAATACATAATATTTAATCGTAACGCATTTTAGGCATAAACTACAATGGTTGAAAATTCCTCAAACATTTCTTATAGTAAAGAAACATGTCAAATATTTATGTGGTATTGATGAAATTAACCATCAGCTGTTTACTAACATAAGTTTCTAATCGGAAGAATCTTAAGATGTTGCTACCATTAAGTTTATCTACTTTTCTCAAGTAGCTTAAAAGTGCATTTAAAGAGGTCATCTAGATTTTATTTCTACCAGTGCTACTACTACGTGGTCTTATTTCTCCATAACCTACAAGTATACAGACATTAAATGTAGTTCTCTTGCGATCAATTAGTTTTTTAACTTCCGTTATTGAAAATTAATTAAAGAATTATAGAGTTGATGTATATTTCCTAGCGCAATGTGGAGTGTTTTGATTTTTCAAAAATAAAACATTAAATTTAAAATATAGTTTTTTTAACAAAATGTTCTTATCGCATTTTATTGCTATTAGAAAATGTAATTTCAGCGTTGATTTATTTTTCGGCAATCATTTTTATTATGCTGATTTAAAATAACTCATTTAAATAACAAATAATGTGATAATTATTTGTTTTTTCTGGAATTTAGGTCCGCTTAATATCGCCCTAGTATTTGGTTCAAAGCCTTGGCACATTCAAAGTTAATTGTTTGTGCTACCTTTAGCTGTTCACTCATGCTTTAATTCAATGCTTTAATTAAATCGACACTTCACTCAGTGTTCTCGTCGGAACATTTTAAATGTGTCTACCTTTTTAGAAACCATTATGAATCAGAGATTTTTATTATAATCTAACATTACGCAGCTAGACTCCTGTTATCAAAGGTAATTTATAAAGTTAATGATTATTAAACTAGTTATCCTTAAAAGTCTTAAATGTATTACATTATTTGTCTACTTTACAAAAAATATATAACTTGTCTGGTAATCAAATAAAACTAAATTTTGTAATTCTTGTTATGCACTTTGTGTAGATCGCCAAATCATTAAATATTTTACCAGAACTATATAACATTTTATAACATTTTTAATCGAGGGTATGATTAGTTTTCAATTAAATTATATATTTTTCTCAAAATAAATTGAAAATCCGTTTGTAATATATATTTTGTCGCATTATAGTAATAGAAATAAATTAAGTGTTTACTTTTATATTTAAACGCTTAAAATGTTTTATGGATAGACGAGAGCTTTGAATAATACCTCCGCATAAAGATTCAGTAAACTTGAAGGCAGGAATTCCTCAAGGGCATTAAATTAAGGGAAAAAGTTCTTTGCAGCATTAAATATTCTGGAGTGAAAGTCTACCGATGGAATAGTGGTTGTCAAACATTTTGTAGTTGCTCAAGAGACCTTTTGACAAGATCATTAAATATTTGCATATTAACAATAACATAACTACTGTTTATAAAAGTTTTCATTATTGAACAATATAAGACGAGTGACAAGAAAAATCCAATATTTTCCAGCCGGTTTAGTGTAGTTTATAAGCCAACCATAAATATATAAAGATACCATATAAAGATTGGAGAAACTAATTACACTTTATATCATGCACCAAACAGTAAAAACGTCTATACATAAATACATAACAAGTAAAACAATAAACATTTCCATATTATAAATTGGAATTCACGTTAATCAATCATTGTGCTGTCTATACGGTAAACAATTTGGCTTATAAAATATAATTTCTTTAAGTTTTTTTATATTAATTTATATCTGAACTAGGTTTTATCATTGTTTTGTCATAATGATACCAAGGGATCGAGCTTGTAAGACAACGCTTCAATGTTAGCGCAAGCAACTTAAATAATTCAATGATTGCTGGCATTGATAGATATATTTTCCTTATTTATGGCTACATTCTACAATAATGTGTTTGACAAATTACATGGTCATAAAATCACCATTTGTAATGCAAAATTAAATTGAGCTAGGTTTAGAAATTAGAACAGTCTGTTCTGTTTGGTCAACACAATTTTTTTCAGAATTACTCTTAATTATCTCAAATCTCCTTGACTACCAATGCTGTCATTATCAAAAGAGTTCTGAAAATTAACTCATACATCAGTTACGCCAGCTTCTTTTTGTATTCATGTCTTTGTGTTGATTGTTACTTTCTCAGTTGAGGCTGGTTTGAGTAGTCTTCGTGTTAAGTGTTTCAGAATTAAGATTGTGTTGTAGTGACCACCGACTGCCCCACCATGTAGTGAATGAACTGATACATATGGTATAAAATCCTAAACGTTGCTAGGCAATATTAAGAAAAACAATTTTTAATCAGTTACTAAGTCTTCTCAGTATAACAAGGTTTTCACAATATTATTATATTTTGTAATTCTAATTTTCAACAATTATTGTCATAATAAATGTATTATTCTGTGAAATCTTTCTACATTTTATGTTTATCAACAACTACTATATATTTTATTCCTTCTAAATAGGTCTTAGTACCTATAGTGGTGACCCCAAGTAAAATGGAAAATGAAGAGCTGATGGAACGACTGCGGGTTCTCGAAGAAGAAAACAACCAACTGCGAGATAATGTCCGTGAAATTATTGGAGTCGATGCCCCTCGTCTCACCCCGAACCAAACTGAACATCAAGACCCCACATTAAATTCAGTAACAAACGATCAACCGAACATGGAAGCTGCAACACCATCCCCACAAGTAAAACTTCCTCCATTCTGGCGTGAAAAGCCCGCTCTTTGGTTTGTTCAAGTTGAAGCGATTTTCGCCTTATGGCGCATTTCCGACGAGGATCTTCGCTTTACTCACGTTGTCACTCATTTGGACGAAATCACGGCTTCAGAAGTGGAAGATCTGCTCTTACATCCCATTCTAGAAAGCCCTTACACAAGGCTCAAACAAGAACTCATTAGGCGACTAACGGTCCCGGAACGCAAGAGGATCAAGCAACTTCTCAATGATGAGGAATTAGGAAGCGACGCTCCGTCACAATTCCTCAGGAGGCTTCGATCTCTGGCTGGCAGTACTGTGCCGGACACCCTCCTGAAGACCATATGGATGCAGCGTCTCCCATCACACGTACAGGCCATTCTACAACCTCAACTGACGGGACCTGGAATTAGTACGGACTCATTAGCGGTGACAGCTGATGCCATTCTGGAGGTCCAACCACCGCCTTTGGTGAGCTGTTGTGCTATATCTTCCAAAACAGGTAAGCCTGTAAATGCCTTTCCTACATTACTTCCTAACCGCGGATTGGGAACAGAAGCAGTTCTAGAAAAGTTATCCACACTAGAGGAAAAGGTTCGATGTCTATCGGACGACCTGTCTGCATTTAAAAATGCTCAGTTTGGATTACGACGCCGTGATAAATCACACAATCAACATGGTACTGGCGGTCCCCATAGTGACGGCTATTGTTGGTTCCACAATCGTTTTGGGTCAAGGGCAACCAAGTTTGTGACCCCTTGCACTTACCCCTCTTCAACAAACACACTCGGCAACTAGGTGCGGTGTCGGCTAGTTGTCGTTTACCTAGACACCAACTCAATGCACCCCCCGGAGTTCCAAACACAAGCAATACCAGATTACAGGTATTTGATAAAAATTCGGGTTTCAAATTTTTGGTAGATACAGGTTCCGATGTGAGCTGTATACCTAAAGATTTCGTCCAGGACCCCTTAAGACCAACCGGGATAGAACTCAGAGCTGCAAATGACTCTGACATCCCTACTTATGGCAGCTTATGTCTCAACATAAACATAGGGCTCCGGAAAACTCTACTCTGGAATTTCATTATTGCTAAAGTCTCTACTCCCATTATCGGCTCAGACTTCCTGGCCTACCATTCGTTATTACCTGATTGTCGTAATGGTTTCCTAATTGATAGCATTACGAACCTGAAGAGTAAATGTCAGTTTATCAGTAGTCAACAGGTTAGCGTTAATGTAATTACCTCCGACCCATCCCAATTCTCTCTGTTATCAGAATTTCCGGACGTCACAAAACCTCTGGGCGTACCCAGATTTATACCCCACAACACTGTTCATTTCATTAAGACAACTCCTGGTCCCCCAGTCTCATCTAGACCTAGGCGACTGGCTCCAGAGAAATACAAAATTGCTAAATTAGAGTTTGAATCAATGGTTGCTAATGGAACTGCGTGCCGTTCTAGAAGCCCGTGGTCCTCACCACTACACATGGTACCCAAAAAGAATGATGAGTGGCGCCCGTGTGGTGACTATAGAGCGCTGAATGCCCGCACCATTCCTGATTCTTACCCTGTTCGACATATTCAAGACTTCTCTAATCGTTTATCCGGGAGTACGGTTTTCTCCGTAATAGACCTTGTTAAAGCATATACACAAATCCCGGTTAACAAAGAAGACGTTCCAAAAACTGCAATAACTACTCCATTTGGCCTTTTTGAGTTTCCATTCATGTCCTTCGGTTTACGAAATGCTGGGCAAACTTTTCAAAGATTTATTGATGAAGTTTTACAGGGGCTCGATTTTTGTTTTCCGTATATCGACGACGTATTGGTATTTTCAAAAGATACTGCACAACACGAAGAACACCTTCGTATTATTTTCCAAAGATTCGTCCAATATGGAGTTTTAATAAATGTGAAAAAGTCGGTATTCAATTCTGACTCTGTGATTTTTTTGGGATACCAAGTCACAGCTAACGGAACTAGACCCATCCCTGACCGCATAAATGCACTGCAGAACTTTCCGCTACCACAAACTGCCAAAGGTCTAAGGCGGTTTTTAGGGATGCTAAACTTTTACCGAAGGTTCATTCCTCACGCCGCGGAATTTCAGGCTCCACTTCATACAGTTATTGCTTCTCTGAATGGTAACCAAAAGGTACCTTGGAATGATGTATTATTAGAGTCTTTCAATAAATGTAAGAATCATTTAGCTCTAGCTACGTTGCTTCATCATCCCAGAGCGAATGCTAAATTAGCACTCTTTTGTGATGCATCGAATACTGCAATAGGAGCAGTATTGCAACAATTAAACCAAATTGGATTATGGGAACCTTTGTCTTTCTTTTCTCAGAAACTAACACCTAAACAAACCACTTGGCCAGCTTATTATAGAGAGTTATTCGCAATTTATGCTTCTGTTAAACACTTTAGACATATTTAAGAAGCTCATCCTTGTACTATTTTCACTGACCATAAACCCATCACTTTTGTTTTTCAACAAAAGAAGGATAAATTGCCTCCAGTTCAAACCAATCATCTGACGTTTATATCTCAGTTTACGACTGACATTCAACATGTCTCAGGTTCCTCTAACATAGTAGCTGACAATTTTTCGAGGATAGAATCTATTTGCATCAACAAGGATACGAAAATTGATTTAAACAACTTAGCGGCTTTTCTAACTAAAGACGAGGAACTGAAGTCCATTCTAGAGAACAATACCTCTCTTCGTCTTCAACCAATTCAGGTCCCTGGCTCTAATTCTTTTGTCTACTGTGATACAAGGGACAATAAACAACGATTATACATACCTAAATGTTTACGCAGAGAAGTGTTCAATTCAGTTCATTGCTTGAGTCATCCAGGAATTAAGTGCATGAGGAAAATGTTGACCTCAAGATACGTTTGGCCTTCAATAAACCGTGATTGTAAGGAGTGGACCTTGTCCTGCCAAGACTGTCAACGTTCCAAAATCACACGTCACGTCCACACACCTATCACCGATTTTCCTTTACCGAAATGTCGATTTGAACATATTCATGTTGATATAATCGGCCCTTTGCCTCGGGTAGGAAATTTACGCTACTGTCTCACAGTAATAGATAGATTTACTAGGTGGCCGGAAGCTCATCCTCTGCAGGGTATTACTGCCGAAGAAGTCTCATCAGCCCTTTTTACTTGCTGGATTTCAAGATTCGGAGTGCCTTTGCGAATCACAACTGACCGGGGCAGACAATTTGAGTCTTCGCTCTTTACTGAATTAGGGAATTTGTGCGGTTTCTCAAGACATAGGACAACTGGTTACCATCCTTGCGCTAACGGAATGGTTGAAAGATTCCATAGGCATCTTAAAGCAGCCATCATGTGCCACTCTACCTCCTCTTGGGTCGAATCCTTGCCTGCAGTACTTCTTGGGATAAGAAACGCTTTCCGTGTGGACTTGAATACTTCATCTGCGGAAATGGTTTTCGGTCAAGTTTTACGCCTCCCTGGTGAATATTTTGTCCCGACAACCGAGTTGGCACCTCTAGAAGACCCAACTAAGTTTGTTTCACGCTTAAGACTGAAGATTGCTTCAATCAAACCAACTAACATTCAAAGGCATGGAACAAAACAAAGCTTTGTTTTCCGGGATCTGGCCACTTGTTCGCATGTTTTCTTAAGGGAAGATGGTGTAAAAAAACCTTTACAACACCCGTACACTGGACCACATAAAGTTATCGAAAAAGGGGATAAAACCATCACCATTATGCTGCACGGTTCGCAGGTTAAAGTAAGCCTAGATAGAGTGAAGCCCGCTTTTGAAAACACCCAATAAAAAGTTTGAAAACCTAATGAAAAAGTTTGAACACATAATAACTTGTCCAAAGACTTTTTTTATGCATTTTTTGTGTTTTTTTTTGTTGTTGTTTGGGTTTTACCATAGACTTCCAGTCTTCCCAGGGGGCTCGTGTAGTGACCACCGACTGCCCCACCATGTATTGAATGAACTGATACATATGGTATAAAATCCTAAAAGTTGCTAGGCAATATTAAGAAAAACAATTTTTAATCAGTTACTAAGTCTTCTCAGTAAAACAAGGTTTTCACAATATGTAATTCTAATTTTCAACAATTATTGTCATAATAAATGTATTATTCTGTGAAATCTTTCTACATTTTATGTTTATCAACAACTACTATATATTTTATTCCTTCTAAATAGGTCTTAGTACCTATAGTGTTGAAAGGTAATTTTCCCTTTATGGAACTTTAAAATCAGCTGGCCCACCGATTAATATGAGTTCTTTACCAGAACATTGTTACTTTAAACCACCCAATAATGTTGAAAGTACTTGTCTCATTCCAAAATTCCGTTTTATGAATATGTGTTATGGTCGTACAAGTCGTTTTAATGGATATTATAAATAATTACAGTGCGTAGATTTTTGTTTCAAGAGAGAACAAGACTAAACCTAAATCCATATGAATCATTTTTCAGCATTGAGTACCAAGACAATGCATACCAGTCTCGTATCAATAAATAATAATAAATATATAGAAAATTTATACAATTATTCCAATAGCTGTACGAATTTGTATTCAAACTAACATTATTTTCAGAGCTTAAGAGTATTTATTTAGTTTCATTACTGAATATTTTGGTGCAATAAGTTCTCTGATTTGTTTTATAAACTATATTTTTTTCATTTTGTTGATAATGCATATTTAACGTTTGCTCACTATAGTCCTAAAGAGTAGGAAATCCTTTAAAAATTATGTTCATATGGTTATTTCTTACCTCAGTGTATAATTAAATATTTATAGATGAGCTAGCTGGACGGAATCATGCTCGTCCGGCAAAACAGTATTTCCTGGCCTAGTAACGTAATACACTATGTTCAGTTACTATAGCTTTTTGTCATTGCATTTACATAGGTAATATTTATTAATATATTCATTTAATCTAAATTTTATTATTATTCCACAAGTATTTACGTTTAGTTTAGTTTTGCATTACATCCTTTTCTTGTAACATGTCGAAATTAAGAAAGAAATGCATTTTCATGCATGGCTTTATTTGCTAAACAATATTTTACACTGATTTATGTTCAACAATTACCTTTCAAGGTGACGACAATATCTAAGTCTACCTTTTTAACACTTAGGCTGGCCTTTAGAAATATTTTATATAAAATTCGGTTTATCTCCTTAAGACTAAGGAATTAAGAACCTAATACATTGATGTTTGAAAAAAAACGTCTCTACATCTTTAATACGCCGCTTGAAAAACGTCACTGATAATCCTTATAAATTTCACCTAAAATCACTAAGTTTGTTAAATCTTCGATAAAATATTTACAAATTACATAATAAATATTTTCATCTTGCATTTTAAATATTAACAACTTTCCTTAATAGTTAAACTATTAATCATATGATTGACTTCTATAATTTTTTTTACTCATTTACATTCAAAACGGTGCAGGAATCTTTTAGTACTCATGATGCATCGTAAGTCATTCGACAAAGAAGATGTTTTTTCATTGTCATTCAAATGTCAAGAGTAGCTTTATTGGCGTCAAACGATATGCCAATACTCTTCAACAGCCCTTGAACAAGACTTAAATGTTGTGCTGCAAAGCCCTATACCAAGAAACAATGCAGTAAGACTACTTGAGACCTTCCATATACAATAATATCACTCTTAAATTTTCGATTATTGTTTTTGTAGTGATTAGACTTGATTTACCTTTTTCAATACAATAGTATTTGTAAAGGAAAAATCTGCATAATATATTACAGATATCAAATATTTATTGTTCATTGAATAAACATTTCGAATAATCTTCAATGCTTCCAAATGGGTGAATATTATATGACATAGTGAGAACAAAGAAATCAAATAAATATCGATAATGAAAAACGTAGGTAGAAGTCATTATCTATATGAAACCAGCAACACTTAATAAACATCCAAATCAAAAATGATGGAATGTGTGATGGCTATAAGTTAATAAAAATATAGGGCAAATGTAAAGTTTACAGCTTTAACCATATTTATAAACTTACATTATATATATATTTATTACTTAATTACCTTTCTAAGAAAAAGTTCAAACGTAATCAGCAACAGCGTAGATGAGATGGGTATTTTTTCTTGTCCATCATTTGACTCCAGCATGTCCAAATTTATATTAAGAAGGTTGCGTACCTTTTAACGTTCTATAATCTTAAATTTTGAGTTTCATAGCCAATTATTTTTACAACCGAATAGTTATACTTACAGTTTTACCGTAACAAACAATATTTTCATCTATAAATTTTTAGTCATCGTATGGTTTGGTCTATGACAATTAGTAGCCTAATACAAATTTTTATTTTACGTTTTACTGCTTATTTTTATTTATTTTTTGTGAGTGAGGCATGTACTTTAAAAGCATAATATTTTATATTTGCTTAGGGAAATTTTTTTAACATTGTTGAACTAAACAACTATACTTGTATATTGTCTCAATGCAATTTAAAGCCTTTTTCATAGTTAAACAAATTATTCGTTCGGGCAACTAATATAATGGCTAATTCATGTCGGTATTACCAAGCTAATATCATTTACTTTGTGTGCTGAGTATTTATCTATAGATTATTGACTGAGGTCAAAGCTAATATTTAATTGTGACACAAATATTAATTTTCCGATCGAAGTAATCATTCATATTACTTTTATAACTTAAATAAAATTTATCGCAGCATAAAACTATTTATGATATTTTCTTTTGTTAGATATTATTTTTTATGATACTACTTTTTTAATGTTTTACCATACATTAAACATTACATTAAGAAAATTAGAACAAGCTTTATATATGGTTGGAAGTAGAAAAAAATTACCTCAGGTTCAAACTGGTATCAAGCGAAGCTCAGCACTTTATCAACCCTCCCATTGTTTGAGGCATTATTAAAACTTTAATGTTTGCATTACGTTGGGGCTTAAACCGTAAATAACAAAGTTTCTGCAAACAATAAACTTTCCTGGCAAACAATAAATAAGAAGCTTTCTTCTTATTACGTCATCTTTATTATATCAGAATAAACAAGTAACTTGTTTTAAAATAATATTATCATTTGTGTGTTTTTAGTATGGAATCTACGGACAAAATAATGAAATAAACAAGCCTGAAAATAGGTTAATAACAATAGGATATCAACACTTGTGAAAATATTAACAGTGAACTTAGATAGCCAACCGTTAAAATTGTAACAGTTTTAGAGGTGTTTTATTTCATAAACTAATAGACGGTATTTATACAAAAAAGCTAAGATAAAATAAAAATAATAAACTGAAAAGATAAACAGCTTTACTTTTTAATAGGATCGACCCAAGTTTTAAGCATAGTTTACAAGTGTGGTGAGTATTTTAAGATATTTGATTTTTAATGGTTTATTACAATGGGCAATTGAGCTAAAATAAAATTATTGGATTATTGAAGATCGTTCGAAAATAAAAAATGAAATGAGATTTTAATTATTCACAAAAAGTGAATACAGCTACAACGGTGAACATTTTCAAGTTGTGAGGCGAACATTTTCAAGTTCAAAGGGAATTTGGCGGCTTTTTAGATGGCTAAAAGTGTATAAACAAGTTTCACTATTGTCAACATGCTTTTAATGAGTTAGATAAAACCTAATTCAGTGGCATTTGGCTTTATATATATTTTGGAAAAACGCAAAAGTTATATGTTGTTTGTTGTATTCTTAGTTTTACAAAGGAGATTTTCACTTTGATTTATAAAACCGTGCATTTTCACTAAAACATGTGTGTAAGGGCACATGTAAATCATACATAAATTGACTTAGCCTTGGTATACAATAATTGTATATCACCTTAGAACAACTGCGGGAAATTCTTGTTCCTATAACACCAAACCTTCGAAAGTCCACAATATTTTATAGACTTTTTCATTTCCTATTCCACAAAGTATCTGTTAGTAAAAGAATTTTAATGATAAATAAAGAGGTAGATTAATTATTAATAAAACATTAACTAATACAGAAGTAAAATTTAATTGATTCAATACGATTCCAAAGCATGTTTGGTTTTAACAGAGAATTTCTCAAAAAAAAAACTCCAAGAAAAGTAATGACAAGCAACAGTTGATCTCCGGGCATTTCTCGAGAGCCACGCACAAAGGGACAAAGTCCTTTGTAACTGTAGCATTTCTATGACGAGAGTGCCAAGTTTAAATATGAACTTTACCATACTTAATTCATCTTCTTGAGGATTAAGTATTTAAAGAGGCTTAAACTTTTTTCATTCAGCTTTCTTGACTATATAAATTACTTTGGAAAGTCACTTCTTTGTATTGTAACCAATTTTATGACAACATGATAACCACGATATTTTATTTTGTGGTTTGAGGAGAATCACATCTGAGGCTGCATGACAAGTTGCCCAATTTAGTTTAATAAAATAAAAGTGTTATTTAAAACATTAAAAAGAATCATGCGGATTGATCAATTTTGTTATAATTAAATTAAAATGTTTTCATGTGTTAATTAATTCATATATTAGGTCAAGGAATGCAACCCTCTAAATATTGGCTTCGTTTAGGTCTACCTCATCCAATTACACCCAATGAAGTCCAATTATTGCCAATTATAGTACAATTACATCCATTATACCCAATAAGGTCTTATCTCAGAATGTTACAACTATAAAATTATCGACTTTTTTCATGAACTATGTTTCTACTGGCAATAAGACCACAAAAGAATATGTTTTTAGCCAGAAATAAGTTACCTCTAGCATATGAAGGAAGTCATCGGAGCTATTTTCAAGACAACTGTGCAACCTTTGAAGCAAGTATACAAACATTGCACATATAAGATTGTAGGATAGTTACTTTTATTCAGTCATTATCTTTATCAACAGTTGTCCTACATAACTTTTCATGTCATTGTCGGTATGTTAAAAATAATCTTATTATGGTCATGTAAGTAAATCAGTTTCCTAACCATTGTGCAAAACTACAAATTATAAATTTTTATCTTAATTGTTATATTGCCTTAAAATCTTGTGATTATTAAAAGAACTTCATACAAAAGTCCTGTTTGAATAAAATAAAGAAGTATTAGTTTTTAACATACTTTCTGGATTTTTAGAGATAAACACTGTACATTTTGCACAGTCTCAATTTGATGTAACAAACATTGTATTCCACTCAAATAAAATGTTTAAATAGTTTTCCGAGCTATTTACAAGTGGTTAACCAATAAACAAACGGGAAAAGTAAACTTTCCGGTTGTACACGGACCGGGGACAGAGTAATTGTTGAAAAACAATGCTGATCCTCCTCTTCTCGATAAGCTAATCCTTGTCCAATTTTAATTTATAATTATTAATTTGAAAACACACCCAACATTTGATTAGAATTTTATATTGATTTCGTAATATTAATAAAATTACACATTTTTCAGCTTTTAATTGTTTGTTTTGCAACACCTTAGGCCTACTCCTTTTAATAACGAAAGTGGGCTTTGCAGTAAAATAATTTGCTTTTATTGTAATATACAAAACAATATTAAAGTTTGCAGATTAATCAGTATGTATTTTGAGTTGTGTCGTGAAAGAAACATTATGTCGACTATTATAAAAGCACAATTTATTAAAATAAAGTAATGGAATGGAAATTATAGTTTTTTCACGCCTGGGATTCATTGGATGGTTTAGTTTTAGTCTAGTTAGAGACATAAATTGCCATCTCTTCACACCTAAAAATGTTTATTCTAGGAGCATTTAGTTATTGTACTTAAAAGCGTTTTTGAAATTCACATTTCTATATTTTTAAAAAATATTAAAGTTCTCATCATAAAGTCATTAATATTCCTTTAAACGCAGTTTTTAATTGCTAGTAATCATAATTGGCAACATTTTAAATAGCGTAGTGTGTTGAGCAAAACAAAATATTATTACAGTTACTCTCTAGTATCGCGATGTATTTCCTTTCCAAATAAAAAAGCATTATTAACTTATTTTTAATATGTACCTATTGAAGCCGCCCATGTGCTTTTTTACAATAATCCTCAATAATTATAAGGTGAAATCAAATCATCAAATAACTCATTAATGGAATAATCAATTATCAAATTAGTTCCGTAAATTAGCAGCGAGCTCGGTGATAATGCACGCTGGCAAGGTTGGGTGGGGTTGCGCACTCGCATCCCCCGTCACGCTCTCTCAGGCGACTCACCGTGAGGTGTGGGGAGCGTGACGTAGCCCGAGGTCACACTGTCACTCCAGCTCACTGTCGGTCACACTAGGCTGGTCGGCTTGTCACACACTCACTGTCACACCGGACACATGCGTCCCGCGCGGTGGTTCCACACCGACTGGCGACCGGCCTGGCCCCCAGCGCTGCCTGGCGTCTCCCGCGCCAACTACACACATCCGCCCTACATTAGTCGATAAGCGGGTTCGCTTTAAAAACCACATTTTCTGTTTAAAATAACTCAATTAATTGTGATTGAACTCGGGTTTCTGATTTCTTTACTGTTTTATTTTATTGGGATTTCTTCAGTTTGTCTTGCCCAGACTGTACTGGCTTAACTGTGGGGTGAAGTGTGTTAAGGTGTTAAGAGAGTAAAACTATTTTTCACCAATCAATGTTTTGTTTTGAATGTTAAATGACCAGTCAGTAGAGGGATTGATGATTGCAAACGTGAAGAGAAAATTAGAATTTTTGAAGCTTTTAATATGTATGAAAAAAATTATGACACCAAAATTGCCTGGAGAACCTTTGACAGGCTTGTAACTTTAGAATTTGTTTATTATAAAAACCAAAAGTGCGCTAATTGTAAATCGTATCCATGCACTAAATCGTCAGATAGTAAGGAAACACAAACGTTCAGCCCTCTCACCCATTTTCCCTTTATATATGTATCCCAAGATATAAAGACAAATGTGTTAGGTTGAACACGGTACATTTTCCTATCTTTATTTAATGGTTTTTAGACTCTTTTGATGGAAAAATTATTTTTTTTGTGGTAAAAATGTAGAAGAGGGCTTTATATTCTTGTATTTATAGTTTCCTTAGCCTAAAATATACAAAAATTATATTTGTTATTAAATTGAACTTTTGTGGCCGTAGCCACCACATTTTAACTCCTAAACTTGACGTTAACGGGTTCTCAGATTTGCGCAAAGAACTCGTCAAAGATGTTATAGAAAGGAACATCTTATGTTGAAGAAGACTGAGTAAAAATTGTAGCCGCTAGACTGCAAAGCCGCCTTTTGACAATGAATAGCGTTAACCGTTGATAAATGTTTCTTTGTTAATACTTGGAAATAGTGTTTAACTAAATAACGGCCCCAATATGTTGTTTATTTCTTAATGTTTCGTACTATTATTCCCTCTGATAAAAAATATTTATATTACAACTATATTTTGAGTTTACATAAACTGTTTTGTTATAAAAACATGAAACCAATAAATCGTTCGTATTTTTTGCTTCAGGCAAACAATACGTTTATAAAGTCATAGTTTTTTTTAAAAATATCTTGAAGAAACATTATGTTACTTGGTGATGTTGACTGTTTACAGATTACTAAATTATGTATTTACTTACGTCTTTTGCAGAATAAAGTGAAAATGGCTCAAAAATGACTGCTGGTTGTTACTTGTCATTATCTAGCTTTATTCTGAAATTATAGGTTTATTTCTACAAGGCATGATGTTAAAATGAGTTAAAAATACTCGTACAATTTTTGTAAACCATAATATCTTGAGAATGAGTCAATATTTTTAAAAACGGATTGCTGTATCGAAGCCAGCGTAAAAATCTAATTTGAAATGGTGGGTAGCAACACCACCTTTATATTACAAAAAAATATTTCATACCCAATATGGTGAATACAAGATGGCTGCTGAAATACTGTCAAATGAAGTACTATACCCTTAAAAATATTTTGTGTTCATAAGTTTATATTTCGATAAATTATGGTTAAAAATACAGTGTAAATCTTATTTTATAATTTTCTCATTGTAAACCGTAATTTTGAAATGCAATCATAGGGAGTATCCCGTGGTTTGATTTCTTCCATTTTTGAATATGTTGAAAATCACACTTTTGCGGACTTGTTCCTATAAAAGGCAATTATTATTTAAATTTATTAAGCAATTTGCAATTTGTTCAAAGTTAAGGGTGTTTTTGCATGGGTTTACTGGACTAGTGCGATTTACAGCCATTACAATTTAATAATACGCCTGATTATTCAAAATCTGACTGCATGCTATTTTGTATTGATCTATACAGCGTGCCCTTCTCTAGTTAGTCATCTGCTCTGAAGATTGAATTCAGATCTAAATGCAACGTGAATACTGCTTTTCTTAAAGTTGTTCCTCACTCTATTTGACGCCCTTCTGTAAACATTTATTGTAACTTTTTTTTCCTTTTGGTCCAGTTTTATTCTTTGGTTTAATTCTTTACAATCTTCTGGACAAGGTTTAGTGTCAGAGTTTTCAGGTCGCACCAGTGCTCTGAAATTACCTATCGACCACTACAGTGACCGGGACCAAGTTGCCTTCCGAAGCACAGTGGCAGCCTGAAATTAAATTGTCGGTTGTCTTGAACGGTGATTGAACCCGGGATTTTTGGGTAGTGGGCCATTACTCTACCCTCTCAGCTATGACTGTCACAATATATACAATTAATATACAAGTGTAAGATATGTACTGGAATTATATTTAATAAGTCGTCTATAATGTCCCTAGTTCAATTAAATCTTTCAAAATTACGATAATTTGAAAATTGTTGCTTACAACTGCAACCTTAGTAAAACAATAACAAGGAAAAAGTAATAGTCATTAACAGCTCAACAAAAAGTTCATAAAACAATCTTCGTAATTAACTTGATTTATATTGTAAAAAAGTAATATAAAGGAAGTGAGAAAAACGGTTATATTATAACTTTATTAGGCTATTTATTTTAAAACGTATAATAAAACGTAGTAAAGCACCAGTGAAACAACTTCTCAGCACTAATTGTAATTAACACTTCCAACAGCAAGTTATTTAGTTACTCTTGACTAAATCACTTATTTAAACCTTACATCGCTTCTCTTTGCAAAGCCAGAATTCATGAAAAGTCTAGAATAATTTAGTTATACGAATAATATAAATAACTCTCTAGTTAGTCATTTTCAACTGGCTCTACAAACTTATTCGTACAATCTATAGTTTAAAGTTGAAAATGATAATTTTATGTACTTTACATCTTCAAAGGAATAGAAAAGTCAAGATATGGTATTGCTAGAATGAGGGAAAAAATCCCCTGTACATAGAATACATTGTAGATTCCCCTTCTCTTCGTTATAATTCTGAAAGGAAATGACTAAATAAGCTATGTAATTTACCACCATGAATAGTTATTTTCTATTATTTTTATAGTTCCTTATGTAAAAAAAAATATGGCGTGTCGTCACAATTGACACATACTTACTCTGAAAAATACAACTGTTCGATTGAATTATGCATAGGCTCAAGCAACTTAACTCTTGGCTAAGCTTATGTTAAATGTATTACAGTTAAGCATATCTTTTCTTTGACTTTCTTTAACGTGTGTTAAAACATTCCGAATATATCCACAAGCTAGTGAATGAAACAAAAAAATGAGGGTTTAGGAGCCTCTTTAAATTCAAGACTCCTTTTAAATGTTTATTATGTAACACAGATTATGTCGATAATGTGTATCCTTGTAAGCTGTTTATTATCAATAAATTATGTTTTAACTTCACAATAATTTTTTACAGGAAGGTATAAGTAATAGCGAATGTAACTCTCGTAGCTTCTACTATATCGACTACAAAATTAAGATTGCATTATTAAGGCTATATTGGTAATTTTTCATTTCAAAGTTGAATATAATGCATTTATTTACCCTTGTAAATATTTATTTCGGTAAACAGTGAGAAATAAATTTTTTACCACACTACGACGAAATCACCTGTTTTACATACGACATATGGAGGCCGAAAACAGCTCTTTTTCATTAGAGACGGACGAAAGTCTGCTGATCGTTTATTTGCTTGAAACAGCATCTGAACACCACATAATTGTACAGCATTTAATAGATTCCAACAACAGGCTTGTATCAATCATATAATTTTCATTGCTGCTGCTCAGCAACCATTAAAAGAAGTTATATCGCTCATATTTCAGACTTTCGCATTTTTTTGTCAAATTACTATTCACATTTTAAATGCTATATAGTATATAGCATTAAAAAAACTTAACACAAACTAAACCTCATTTTTGGCTGTGGAATTTATTAAAAATCACTGAATGTAATTAGTCAGAGCCAAGATGAGTAGAAAAATAGGTGGTCCCGTAACTTGTGTTTGTTCTTATGACATATTCGCGTCTACTTCCAGATGTGAATTCTGAACTGAAATACAATTAATTGAAGGAAAATAAATTTGATGGCGTATTTAGGTCAACATCAGCTGGTTAGTGATGAGGTGTTAAAATGGAACCACCTGGTTTTATTCTATTCATCTTGACTCAGAGCTTACTTTTTTATTTCAAAAACTTAAAACATAAACATAAATAAAACAATGTACTTGTTCGCTTACATTGCGGACCTCCTGGATGGAACGGTATGATGGATCGAGCCAAGCTTTTAGTTTTCTGGCTGGGTATAACTCAATACATAAAGAAATCTGTTGGTTCATGTTTTGCTCGCTTGAAGTACTCGGACAGTAAGAAAAAAAAAAACTACATTAATTCCTAAGACTATCCCTTGGCTACCCTGGATGGAAGTTGGATGTGATACGTTTGAGTGGAAAAAGTGAAATCTTTTAGTTGTGGATGCATTGTCTAACTACCCACAAGTTGTTGGAATGGCCGATCTGCATAGCACAACTATAGTTAGAAAAATGAAGTAGATTTTTTCCTGGCATGGAATCCCATTTACTCTTTGTACCGATGGTACTACCTACTTTTTATCTGATGTATTCAAACATTTTTCAAAGGAATGGGGGTTCAAACAGGTTGTTTCAATTCCGCATTATCCAAAATCCAATGGCCTTGCAGAGCGAACTGTTTAGAAGAGTCAAGACAATGATTCAGAAAGCACATGAGAATAAGGAGTATTTGTATCTTGCGTCATTGAACTATAAGAATACTCCAAAAAGAGATGGTCATTCTCCTGCATCTAATATGATGAGACGAACATTGAGAACGAACATTCCTGTGGCTTTCAATACATTTATACTTAAGCTTACTTATTAGCAAGGTAGAGAGATTAAATTGATGAGGCAAGAGCGTTCCAAAGAACAATTTTATAAGTCTGCAGTGATTCGCAAACCATTTACTACTGGACAGCCAATTATGTTCAAGAAACATCCTGCTGCTTTGTGCACCCTGGAGAGGTGATTGACAAAGGCCCAGGTCCTCGCTCCTATTTAGTGAAAAATGAACAAGGAAATCAGGTTGTTCTTAATGAAATTCATATTATTCCTCGTGGTGTTCGTGACACAGAATTTGGCCCACCTGAATCAGGTGTTCGCAGCACTACTCTTAAAGCCTCACCAGCACCTTTATAAGTAAAGCACAGAAACAAAGGAGGACTACTTACGAGGTGTGTTCACTTTTTCCGGGTGTATGGTTCAATCTCGTAAAAGATTTATTGAAGAGGTTTAAGAGTTATTGTTTAATAGTTTGATTTATATTTTTAAGTGAAAATTTTGGATGGTTTTGAATTTTTCAAAAATTATTTTACTGTTAATAAAAGGAAAGATGTTGTAATATTTGACATCTGAAATATGGTTAAGACATACAGGCATTATTTACAAAAATATGTAAACAGTTTCAGTTCTTGTTTTGGATTCTAAATTGTATAACCAGTGTGTTTGACCTAATTCATAAAAATGTGACTTGAAAAAAAGTCTGTTAGTTCATTTTACTTCATAAGGCATAATAGTATTCTCTTTTTCTACTTTGAAAAATTGTATCCAATTTCTCCAGGTCGTTCTTCTTTCAAAGGAAGTCTGGATAAAACATCTGCACATATACTAGATGTTCCTTTTCTGATTCCGTAATTGTACTTATTTATTTCAAGAGCGCATCTCACTTAACGAAAACTTCACAGCCTTTGGAAGATCTCGTTCCCGAAGAATTTCCAAAAATGTTGAAAAAGTTTACAAGAATTCGTTGAAGGGGCTGGTGAACTGTTAGCAATATAAATTTCCGTCCATACACGTATTGGTGAAATTTTCTCAGGCCAAATATAATGGCTAGTGCCTCTCTCAATACTGAGTATCGTTTCCCGGCTACCATTATCGTACGACTTGCAAATGCAATTGGTTTCTCAAGCCCGTTTTCAAATCGATGTACGTGAACAACGCCTAGGCCATCTTCCGGAGCATCAGAAATCAAGACTAAAAGTTTAGTTCCATCGTGGGGAACTACACAATCCTCACATGATGAAATATTCATTATTTTTGTTGAAATTTCTTTTTTTCGTCCATTTGAAGAAATTGGAAAATGGCTTATGAAGATCGTTACAAATAGCATGCAAACTTGGAGTGAATTTTTCATGGCAATTGATTGATACCGAAAACGATCATTGTTGTTTGACATTAGTTGGTGAGGGCTCATCTCGAATGGCTTCAAGCTTTTCTGCTGTAGGGTGAACGCCATTCTGGTCAATTTCGTGTACAAGATATGTTACTGACTATTCGAATAACTTACACTTAAGTTAATTTTGCTTTTAAATCAGCTACTTTCATTCTTTCAAAACTTCTCTCAGGATCCTAATATTTTCTCTTCTGTTTCTTCCGGTCACTATAATATCGTCCAATAGCAGTCCTACTTTTGGTGATCTTCGTAATAGTTTTTCCATGTACCTCTGGGAAACCTTGGACTTGATACTCGAAAATAATCTCTGGTACCTGTAGTAACCACTAGCGTTGCCAAGACAAAATATTTCCTACGTTTTTCCACCACTTCAAGCTGTAGATAAGTGTAACGCAAATCTATTACGGAAAACCTCTTTCCTCCTTTCATTTTACTTGTCAGTTCTTCAAAAGCAGGAAGGAGAACTTGATCTGAAACTTAATTTGGATTTAGAGTTACTTGAAAATCTCCACAAATTCTTGCTGAGCCATCATTTTTCTCTATGTCGACTGTTGGTGTTGCTCATGGAAAATGTGTTTCAGCAGGATCTACTTTTTCGAGAACCCCTTCCATAACGAAGTGTTAGTAGTTCATTTTCGATTCCCATTTTCATTGGACATGGGACCCTCCGATGGACTATGTTTTGTGTCGCATTTTCTGTCACATGAAGTTTAGCTTAGTATCGTTTAATTTTTCCCAAGCCCTCTGAAAATACCTTTACTTATCATATATTTAATTTCCGACTTGATCACTTTGTCCTTTTACACGGTCTTTTCGTTATTATTTTTTTGAACAGTCACATATGTGGGGGTAGCGATATACTTAGAATTAAATTTGTCTAGGCTTGGCTATCCAATCCTTACCCAAAGACGTTTACCAATCATTGCCGCCTAGACCTCGGAATCAAACTCTATGTCAACTTCCACATCATCAAGGCTTAACTGGATACATGCTTGTCTGAATTTCCGATTACTCTTTCTCACATCATTTATTGCATAATTTATTTATTTATACTGCTATCATCGTTTCCAGTGTCTTCTTTCACTTCGCTCACTTTCCTAAACTTACAAACCCTTGCGTTGAGTCCTAACTTTCCGCAGATGATGTACTTCTGTTGCTTTGAAAAATATTGATCATTTCCCCGTCTCCTTTCTCATTTCCAGCAGTTTCCTGCTTATTTGGTTTTTTGAATCGTCATTTGGACCTTTGATCTTAAAATTATGAACTTACTTTTTGGTTACTCCTTTTCTCCAAGCTCTTTTTGTCAGAATCTCTTTCAAAGCTTTAATTTACTTTACCTACATTGACTTCCTTATACATTTCCTTGTCCAACTATCCGTATACCCTTTCCATTTACATTGTCATTGTGTTTATATTAAATACTGTTAGTTTTACTTTAGTTTAATCTTCTTTATATATCTCAAGATATCGTTGTCTAATTTCTACTTCAAATTTGGAAAATAGTTTTACTCCCCTTGTAAAATCATCCCTTACTCTTTCGTCGAAGTTTGACCTATACTTGCTATACTTTTAGTATTGTGCCAGATCTTGCAGATGTACAAAAAATGCTGAAAAAATGCCCTTGTTCTCTGGCACATTTTTCAAACCCTAATCGAGCTGAGGAAATGGTTTTTTAGGTCCGTAAACAGATTTAAAACACTTTATAAGCTCTTCCAACGAAACGTCTTGTATCTTCAAGGGAAATAGAGAAACCTTTCTCTATGAGACAGGCCCTACATACATACGCCAGCAAGAGGTCTCTTCGATCTTCCTCCCCTTCTCGAGACTCTTCCCCTAACCCTTTCACTCTTTATATTAAAAGTTTCATAGCCTTACCAACTGCTTGATTCATCAAAGCTCTGGCATGTTAACTTTTCTATTTGTGATTGCAAGGAATCCATTATATTATTGTCTGTGTATCTACCTCTTCCTCCCTTTTTATTTATCGTCGCTAGTGAAGAATTTACTAAAATCGCTGAATGAAAGAAGTCAAAGCATACATTTTATTTCAAAAGCTTAAAACAAAAACATAAATAAAAACAAACTTAACAACAAAATCATATGCTAAAATGTCACTACCTGACACCTGCCTTAGCTGCAAAATAAACTTTAAAATAAGTAATCTTGCTCACTAAGTAAACCGTGCAAAAATTACTTTGTTATCAATGGATTACTTTATAAATACTAAGAAGGAAAACATTGTATCGCTCCTTCTGAAAAGTTGAATTTTGTGGGGGTTTACGACTAGCCCCTGATCAATTTGTATTAGGATTCATAAATTCAGCGATAGATTTTTTAAGTTGCTTAGCCGTATACGCCTCTTTTAGTACGCACTTGCTAAAACAAATTACCTTGAAAAAAGCGAATAAAAAGTAATGTGATAGATGACAGAGCAACTCAGTGCTTTGAGAAAATAAACCTCATTACCTATTTAGGTTAAGACTTCAACTTAACTAGTCGCCTATTAAAACATAAATTGAATAAGAGGCGCCCTTTTGCCTACCTAACAAGTGTTGGATGAAGTCTCTACATCTTTGCAAAGACCAATTATCATCAACTACTGACTCTAATTATAATTAGGACTTTAAGTATTATATTTGTACCCTGATCTTAAGTTTTATTTACTTAGACATTTTGTTAAAATAAGTATACTAACATTTATTTTGTTTAATATGTTGGATGAACCGTTTGATAAAAATAATTTTAAAATATGAATGCATCGAATTATTTTAAATAAAGGAATTTTTAACTATGATCCATAAGCTTTCCAAATTCATGAAAGCCTCTTAACTGATAATACACGATTAAATCGATCCTAGACATTTAAGGTAACTACGCTCTCCCTATGCCGCACATAGTACGATTAAAAAAATATTATTCACCCTGAATTTGTTTAGTATATTTTATGTTATTAGTTACAATGGTAAGCTACTTTAAATGTTATCACTCAATAGAAATTAGTTTTGTAAACTATATTAAAAAGTGTTCAAAATTAAAAAAATCCCAAATTACTTTAAAAAATTGTCTACCATGGTAACTTTTAAACACCCCCGTTGCAGCAGACCTGCATACTCAGCGAATTTCAAGTGCAAAACAACATATTTCAATCCTACATAGCGAGATTTTACATGTTTTGGTAAGCTCCATAAGAATAACATGGGGAATGAGTATGCAGGTTTGCTGCTAGAGGTATATTAAAATTGGATGGTTTTAATTTATTATGTAGTAGATCTGAGCTAGAAGAAGCTATTTACTAAGTTTTATCACGATATGTTGAGAAATAAGAGATATATAGAATTTTACTTATTTCCCATAAGGTTAACATTGGGACAACGTACTGGTAACAATGGACATAGAGCAGTGATTCATAATACTAAATTGTTTTTTTTTTAAGCTGAACTCAATGGTGCCAACAAAAATCTAATTATTTTTATTTTTCTATATAAAAAACTCTAAAAACCCATTTTTTGGGGGTTTATCCCCCCCTACCCCCCTTCTGATGGTCCGGTCCGGCTGGTTTTCGAACTCATCCGAATAATAACTACTTTACACGTCTTTGCCAAATTTCATTCCAATCGGACCATTTTTGCGAGCGCTATCGTGCTTACAGACACATACACACACACACACACACACACACACACACACACACACACACACACACACACACACACATATATATATATATATATATATATATATATATATCTAGAAATTTGAACGAATAGAGTTTTTGACGTATAGTGGCCCCAAAACGAAAAGTTATAGTGGTGACGGGCTTAGGTCTTACCATGAGACCTTCGGTAATAGCTTCATCCCTATAGAGGAAATTCGCTAAAAAAAGGATGAAACATAGATAATGGTACATTCTGTGTCAGTAAAAAAATTAAAATTGGTTGTTTAAGTAGTTTAGGAGAAAAGTATACCTGTGAAATAAGTTAACGTTTCGCTAGAGGCCATAACGGGGGGACTGGGATCGGGGACAGCGCTATGAATAGGGACATTCAAATTTACGGTTCAAGGTTTTTTAAATGAATTTTTACTACTATAATTTTTTATATATTACTATCGTGTTGTACATAAAAATATTCGGAAGGACATAGAGAATAAATTAGTACAAACAATTAATTTTTTTATATATTAATTTTATATGGCCACCTTTAGAAAGGTTTTAGAATATAGTATAGTTGTTTTAAGGATTTGAACTTACATTTTGTCTTCAAAATATATGAATGACATGGCGAATAAATCAAATATTGTATAGTTATAATGAGTATTTTTTGGACCACTAAAAAATTCAGCCCAATTTAAACAGGAGGCAAGATTGCCTGAACGAATCTCTATTATTTAATGGAAACAATTATTTGCTTAATTTTTCACCCGAGAATGAGTAAAGTTGGAAATGTTTCTACTGTTTTAGCGAATTTCCCCTATAGGGAGGAAGCTATTACCGTAGGTCTCATGGTAAGACCTAAGCCCAAGACCATGATAACTTTTCGTTTTGGGGCCCCCAGAAGCAAAAAACACTATTCGTTTGAATTTATATATATATACATATATCTATATACTGTATATATGTATGTATGTGTGTGTGTGTCTGTTAGCACGATAGCGGCCGTAAAAATGATCCGATCTTCATAAAATTTTGTACAGACATGCTAAGTGCTAATCAATTGGACGAGTTCGTAAACCAGCCCGATCGGACCACCGGAAGGGGGGGTAAATGGGGATAAACCCCTCCAAAAGTGGGTTTTTTTGAGTTTTTTACATGCAAAAATAAAAATAATCTAATTTTTTTGGCGTTATTGAATTCAGCTCAAAAAAACAAACAATTTAATATTTTGAATCATTGCTATATGTCCATTGGTTACTGAGATATTTAAAGTGGTAAACACAGTACGTTGTCCCAATGATAACCTTATGGGGAATAAGAAAAATGCTATATATCTCTTATTTATCAGCATATCGTGATAAAACTTGGTAAATGGGTTCTTGTAGTTCAGATCTGCTAAATATTGAATTAAAACCAACCAGTTTTAACATACCCGTTGCAGCAAACCTGCATACTCATTTCCCATGTTATTCTTATGGAGCTTAGAAAAACATGTCAACTCTCGCCGTGTTGGGTTGTAACATGTTCTTTTGCACTTGAAATTCGCTGAGTATGCAGGTCTGTTGCAAGGGGGTATTTATTTTACCGAAAATTCCAACATAAATGTTATCAAGAAGTATTGGTTTCAACCTTATTTCAATGCAGACCATACCTATCAAATGCAAGGTTGTAAAAAATGTCATAAAAGTGATTGAGTCTCCCATAAACCTGTTTCAAATTACTGTGCCCAGTTATACTTAAACTTACACAAAGACTCTTTGAGATGGTCTAATTGAATCCGGGTATTTATGTACCGGATATGTAGTATAATTAGTGGTATGCATTTTATGAAAGTAATTGAACATGATATTCCAAGTAATATGACCGAATTTCGTTTCCGAGGAATAAACAGTAATGGACACACTCAGGGCTCAAGCGTCCTTCTGCCTTATCTACAATGTTATTATCCAACTTTCAGCATTGGGTAAACCTCTATTGGCAATTTATTTGATATTGTTATTAAACTCTTGTAATACTGAGGTCGGAGTTGCAATATAGTTCTATAGAATGACCGTTCCAGTACAAAGCTAGTTTTGATAATATTTTACAATTATTAAAAAAATTTTGAAAGTTAAAAGTTGTAAAAGCACTGAACATTGTTCTTTTGAAGTCCATGGCGATTCAATAACTTAAAAAATTTTTAAAAAGCTAAGGAATGTCAACAAACTGAAGTTTTTTCAAGAAAATATTTAATTTTATACTTGTATTTTTACACATTGCCGAATCTCTCTGGAAATAGTGTAAATGAAAGAAAATTTTCGAGGAAGTAAAAGAAAAACGCTGTTTAAGTTACGTAGTGATGATTGTTTGTTTTCATACAAACTTGAGCATAATATTTAGAGATCCTTAATCAAATGGCGTGAACGTTTCATTTCTTTTTCAGAATTAGGTGTTATTTTGAAGCCTTATTACAGAGTTATGTTACTTTTATTAGCATACAGAAACCTAACCAGTTATGTGAAGGGCAAAATGGAGGTTTGAGGTTCCTTAATAAATATTTTTCTAAGTAGAGCCTTCTTCCTAAGCAAGCATTGCCTCAGATGGTATAGTGGCTCACTACTAATACACATTTTTTTAAGTTTTTGTTTACAATTAGACTGAACACAGAGACATGTGAAGGCTCTGAATATACATATATTAAAAAAGGAACATTCTATCAAGGTATACATGTTTATGTATATATTTTACGGTGGAATTAAGGGGTGAAATTTTAAAGGTGTTATATCAAGGGAATAGTCCTTATCAAGGTTATTCTGCATTTATAAGTGCTAACCACAGATTAACGCAATTTTTATTTCACATTTGAATCCAAACCTCCAATGATAAGTAGAATACAACTATCCATATAATTATATAATAAATCGATCATATAAACTATCGATTTAATATAAAATAAACGATTACTTTGTAGCTACCGATTATTACATTTTAATCAAAACTATATCTCAATATAATAAAATGCTCGATTGTTCTTGTTAATAAAACAAAATAGAATATAAATTAAAACGATTAGGACATTTAAGGCTTCATAAATAAATAGTGTTGAAATATCTGATTATGACAATCTAAAGTTAGTTAATACATTTTCTCGGAGGGGATCAAAATGTACTGTTGTTTATTAATAGTTTCCGTTTAACCATGTGATTGTATTACGAGAACCCATAAATAATTTAATGTTTTTCTGCTGTACTGCCAACATATTTGCAGTAAGTGTTAATTGTTATTGCCGGTTACTTTGTAACATACATTACAGTTACTTATACTTTCAACCAAGTAAAAGTTTCTTCTACGGTATGTGCAGAGTTTTTGTTAATTAAAGAAACGTAGCTGTTACTTAAACGAGGCATGAGTTAATAATTTAAATTAGTGGAAGCCGGATGTCGGCTTTCAACTACTAGACGTTATATTTAAATCAGTCACTTAGTTTGCAACAAAACACAAAGCGTATTCTTCTTCCAAATCGATTCGCAACAATACCTAATATTTCTGCCCTTATTAATCAGGAGTTCATTAGTTTCTGTTACTTCTTACAACTATACAATCAGCAGCTTAAAATGAAATATTCGTTAACACCTTTTCTATCTAAGAAAAACATTTCTGATTGATACTATTCAGAAGTTTAAACAAAGCAAACAATTGGCTGTGTTCTCTGCAAACACGAGTGAGTCATCGATCATTGTTGTCAATCGAGGAAACAATGTGTGTTTGTTCTACTGATTCTATCCACCCTCTATGACAAAATCATTCCTTACATGGGCAAGCATATTAAATATTATTTTGGAACTGTAGTAAAGCAGAGAATACTAATCCATACCATCAAATGCTGCTCAACTACTTTTGCTTAATAGTTCAAGCTATAGTAGACAAACAGTTCAAATACAAACTTGCAGAAATAAGATTCATAGTAACTGGTCATGCGTTAAAAAATAATGTGTTAAATTATACTGTAATAGTAAAAAGATGGTGAATATTTAAGATTCAATATTCTTAAAGTAAGGAAATAATAAACAAAACAAGATTTGTTCAAGGTTAACGCGCTTGTACATAGTTAAAATATCTTAATGTGCATTACAATTTTTGTGTGTGTGGATTTCATTGTCATTTTCAGAACACTCATTACATTTTTTCGAAATAATGCAAAGATATTGAGGTTCATCATACATAAGTATTTGAATTGTGGGGTTAAATTTGAAATTTGTGTTCATTCCTCTATGACAAAATCATTGCTTCCATTTAGTCCATTGATGAAAATCAAACTACATTAATGGTGTCATTAATAGTTCTTATTGCAATGGATTTCATAATATTTGACACATCCTACAGTGCACTATTACATAGAACTAACACAATAAATGTTGTTTTATTTTTATCAATAAACACAAATTTAAAATTTAAATCCATCATTCAAGGCCCTAAGTATGTTGGCCCTTTATATGTTTGAATTATTCATTCATATTAACATAAGTTGAAGCAATTTTATCAATGCAATCACAGTAATTTTGGAAAAAAACTTATTTCAATTTTCTTTTCTTTTCTGCATGGATATGTAAGCTCAAATATGTACCATTTTATTACTATTACCATTTAGTTTAACCTATATTTTTTAACAATTATGAATAGACACCCTGTACTTAAACTTGCATTATTCTAAAGGGTAACTCTTCAAAGAATCCTTGGTTGAATGTACTGTACCAATAAAACGGTCCTTTATGATAATCGATATAACGAACACGTGGCATCAATTGAAATCATCATCCAGGTTACAGGAGTGCAAATTACACGCCTTTACTACACGGTTGTATCTTTGTTGATTTTAGCAGTAACTTATTACTTTGTATGATTTTTTCACAACGTTATATTTTTGCGCTTGTACATTGCCTATTTCCCCTTTGTATAAATAATTACTATTATTACTACTTACAAACATAAAAACCGTTATACTTTGTCTATAGAGTTTTTGTCACCAATTAAAAATATAAAAACGTGTTTAATTAATGAAATGTTTCTAAAAACTGCCTCTAAGCAATTTAATACAAAATTAGAGCAGCCGTATATTATTTTAATATAAAGAAAAAAATAAACCCTAGTAAATTTACAGGTCAATAATAAATATGTATAAAACATTTATACAGTTGTATTTGTGAAACAAATTGGTACAGCCAGATATACCTGGCGTTTTACCTGGCTCTAATTCCCGGATATCAGATTCTTGTAAGGCTTTGTTAAAAGCAGGCAGACCTCTTGCTCACCACTTCTGAACGCACGCGAGACACTTCCAAAACAATGCCCTGTTGTAAGTGCACAGGACCTTTTGTTAAGAAAGGATTTTTAAAATTTTCTTAAAAACAGTTCGATTATGTGATTTAATTTTGTAGACAAAGGAAAAAGTTTTAAGGGTAAATAATATTTTCACAGGTAAAAAAAACTTCATCAACCCTTTATAAACTATAACTGTACATTCTCATACAAGAATGTACAGTAATATCTCAAGTGTTTTTTTTTCTAAATTTCCTATTGTAAACTAAGGGAGGGAGCAAATAATTACAGTACACTTTAGAGTATTCATCCCAAAACATTTTATCAAAGACACCAGAAGACACAAATATTTATCCTGAAATAATTTATAACTTGGACACAAGTTCAAAAACAGACTGAGCCAAGTGGACCGTTATTGTGAGCTCGTAGTATGATCACAAGCGTGGCACCTTTGATTCTTTTACGGACCTTAAACTTTGATGTGCATGCCCCCAGGATATGCTATAACAATGGAAAAATATATATTGAAAGATAATGTCAGACGAGAAGAATTGTCATACTAAAGGAAATGTCTTGTATGTGAAGAGAATGTTGGAATATCACCCCACTATAATGATCGTGTCATGTTGGCATTTTCGCATCTAAAAAAAAAAAAAAAATCTAGAAAAATCTAGAAATCGTATACTAAGTTAATGGATACAACTGATGATATTTCCATTTTTCCCAAGTGTGAAAGACAACAATACGTTAGTATTTTTATTAGGATTTTTGCGGACATTTGCCATCACTGATTAGTAAAAGACAAGTTTCACGACGTTTCGGGATCTGGAATCTGATCCTAATCAAAATATAAAATCACCATCACCAACAATGAATTTCAAACAAAGAATACATTAGTATTAATGTTAGCTATGATAGTGACCAAGCTATTAGCCTGGTCACTATCATAAGCTTATAGCTTGGCCAGCTATGAGCTGTTGTAAGCTATAATGTTAACATTTAGCAATATCATTTAAGTCGAATTACCAAAGATACTGTAATAGGTTTGGCAAGAGTATGCCAAAGCTGGAAACATATTCTTGTTTTCTTCCCGAATTAGTAATTAAGACAGAAGACAGGTTAAATCTGACATGTAATTTGCAGAGTCTCAATCTTCTAAATAAATAATATAGTTTGCGAATTATGAAACAAAATCCGTGAAAACTTTATTTTTGAAAGCATTGGTTAACACATTTTTTACAAAACTAATTTTTGCAATTTTGGCTGAGCAAACTGCTTTTTAGCATTTAGAATGAAACAGAATATTATTATATGATTGGTTTCTAGTAATATAGCAATTATATTACCATGGCCTAATTGATTACTAAATAGATAAAACCATACGTAGCCACTAAGTCTAAATATGGTTCTCATTTAGCTAAAATAATAACAGTAGTTCTCGGACGTCAACTAGCAGAAATACCATTGCTTTTATGAAATTAAATATGATTTATTGACAAAATCATAAAGCTGCCACCTTTGATTTAAACGGAAGCTGTCAACGGAAAATAATTTAAAAACCTCACAAAACAATGGTTAAAACTACGTCATTAAACAACGTTTGTTTCGTTGCCATTGTCTCAGTCTGTTGTCCTTGTCCTGGTTTGTGAATTCATCTAGTTGAGACCTCATATATTAGTCTAAAATCACCGATATTTCCATTTTTGTGACAGCAAACCTTCATACTTATTCCCCATATTATTCTCATGGAGCTTACAAAAACATTGTCAAATCTCGCTATGTTGAATTAAAATATGTTCTTTTGCATTTGAAATTCGATGGGTATCCAGGTCTGCTGCAACGGGGTTATTTTTGTTTTGTTTTTCTTCATGCACTTTTTAATTCACATTTTACACTTACTAGAAGGATCCAATACTTGGGTCTGTTACATCGATAATCTATTTTCGTCTAAAAAAAACAATAAATCTTTCGCTTTTACTATTTGTTTTATATTAACACTATTTACCCGGAATCTTGTTTGTGGCCAAGAGTTATATTTCAATTATTACTTTTATTTTATTTTATTTTATTTTATTTTATTTCATTTTCATTCATTTTTTTAAATTTTATAAATCATTATTTCATTTTCATCATTATTTCATTTACGATTAAAAAGCTTTAAGGCGAAATTTCTATTGCATACACATTCGACCTGTCAATAGTAATTTGCTTCCAAATAGTGTTCAAAGATTTTCTTGAACTTTCATCTTAACATAGACACTTCATTTAGCTATAGAAAAATGAGTATATGCTTCTATAATATAATTTCTGTGTGAAGAGATACTTAAAACCCTTTTCTTACTAAAAGCTTATTAACCTTTTGCAATGACTTTCTCAGATGATTTCATGTTTTAAAGCTATTGTAATTATACTCCAACAAGACAGGAATAAAATATTTCAAAGCGGCTTGAAAAAACATGAGATAGAATACTGTTGTCATCCCCAATAATATAGCGGCGCTGGATTAGTAAAAGCTTAATGTCGATATCGGTTCAACACATGATTAGTTTCGCGTAATGTCGCTGTATATATTGTCATCCGACAATGCATAACTAACTCGACCACTAATTATTGAGCACCGAACTTAATTGCTCGAGCCAAATTAAATTCGAAACTTGCTGAAGTTATTCTCTACCAGAACGATATGAATCCAAGGAATTGTTTTTCTAATGGGAACTGTTCAATATTTATGGCAATCTATTTCGATTATACAGTACATGACATTGCTCTCTAAAGTAGTTTTATAAGTTTAATGCCAAATACGTAGACAGTATACTAGTTTTAAAATCTGTAAACCTATTTAAATACATCCGATATTAAACTTTGAGGCGTACAAAGCTGACCTCGTCTCGTTCCTTGATTCAATTCTCAGCTCCTAAATTCAACTCTGTTTGAAGCCATGCAGGGGTCCACTCAGACTAAAGCCACTAATTGTGTTCCCTGCAAACACGACTGATCCATCGATCGTATTGTGTCTGTGAGTTAGTTCGAAACTCAGTCAATTCTACGGTATCGATTATCACCCACTTGTAAAAGCGAATTAATGGATAAAAACATAATGTCTACTATCTATACATATTTTATTTTAATTTTGTAAGCTATTTAATCAACGAACACTTTAGATACGGTTTTACTTCCTGTAGTGTAACCGCAACTGAAATTATTACGGTAACTACTAAATTAAATATCTTATAAAAAGCAAGCGCAGTATCTTTAGAAGGCAGGCACTTTAATATACTTATTCTAAAGAAAATTTCTCTTATACTAATACCTAGAGGTTTACATATTTTTAAATCAAAAATCAAATTACCTACCTACATGTGAAACCTACATATGATTACCTACCTACATATGATAACATCTACACAAATGATTACAATAGGGAAATTGTTGTATTGAAGTATACAGAGAGACTGGAAACCTTTGATACCTTTATAAGGCGTTAAAACAATTCACTAAGCATTTTCCCGCAATTATTTTTACTTAGTATGAACTAAGAAAGCTGTAAAAAACTAACACAGTCACAAAATTTAACTGTCTTAATCTTATTGTTCCGTATTGTGTAAGTCGACTGACAAATATAGATGCTAATTTCAACAGTAAAATATAATTAGTAGCCAGCAACAGTAATGGCTACTAACTATATTTTGACAGCGTGATGATTTAGCTCTTAAGAGTCCTATGAAAAATCTTTCGTGTTTTTTTGGTCTGATTATATAGGATAGCTTAAGGCCTTAGAACTAAAGTCTCCTTTTCTTATATTATTTTACCCTCCTCCCTTATCTTATTTTACTCTTTTTTTGTTATTTTCCTTTTAATCTCTAGCTTGTAATTAATTAAAATGCGTTTGAATGTTGACTTCCTATTTAAAATTAAAGCAATCACTTCGAAAGCCAATTGATCATATTAAATTCTGTTTTGATATGTTCAGTTGCAAACTTATTTTATAGGCCTACATGAAAAAAAACTAGTTATTGTAATGGATATTACAGTATTAGGACGAAGATTTTTGTATTATTAAATGTTTAATGGACTCTGTTTTGATAGGAGAATCAAATTAAGAGTAAATTAAAAATTATCAACGAATAAAAATAAGTTAATCATGGGCAAATTTCTTTAGTTATGACTGAGAAGGGAAGTGCGCTCTTTACTGGAATACTGTCACACCAGCATAATCTATTGTGCGAATACCATCACGTACTTCGGGTACGTGGACCAACGATCTCTTATTTTCACAAATTTCAAATATTTCACTTAACTAATAATTAACTAATAATATTTTATGAAATACTTTTCAAGGACGGCCTAACATATTAGAAACGACCACTCATGCAGCACGCTTATATGAAGGAGCCAATTTCAATTTTAGGGCTTTGTCTATTGTAGACACGAAAACTCACATTTTAGGCTTTAGGCCCCCCTAAATTAAGGATAGTGGCTTCTAATTCATTCTCCCAATTTACTGAATAGGCAAATCATTGAAAACGGCCGCTAGAGTGAGAAACCCCAAATAACAACGTGCTGCGTTTAGCAAACTCACACTTTAGTGAATAAATCGGTTTTTTGGCCATAATTTTGGGAGAGGGCTTAAATTATTTTTATTTTTCTGTTCTTCAATATAATAGGCATTACATCTATATACGCGGCTTACGTTTACCGTTTTGGACCCAAACCCCCAAATTTGGGCATTTATCCACCAAAAACGTAAATGTGCTCAGATTTTTGGGCCCAGTGAACTTGACCTACATGTCATAGAATGGAATGATGTTAGGTTTTTTCCTCAGGGGACCCAAAACAAAACATCATCATGGTCCCATGCTTTAGAGCCACCGTGCGGGTGATGCCATCGCTCACTATTCCATAGGAAATCCTCTTATGAGGATGCGTTTATTTATGTGTGTGCGCTGAAAACTGAGTAGAGTCTGATGTTTTCAGATGTCATATTTAAAAAAAAGGGCTATTGTTTGAAAATTTCAGAAATACAATCTTATAGGGCTTGTATATGTGTGACGTAATTACTGGTGGTGAGCAAATAGTCCAACGGACCTAACAAGTTCTCTGACCCCGAGAAGTCAGTTACTGAAGAAACACCTGAGAAATCACTCAGAAGGCGTAATATTCCAGGGTTCGTATCAATTCCGAGAATCGTATTAGCACATTTAGGGCTTAGGAGCAACAAGCAACGTAGCGGGGTTAAGTACCGCGTTGCATCAACCTTGCTCTATGACTATTTAGCCTAATTTAAGTGTTAGAGACTGATAATTAATTTATTGGTTATTATTCGTTATGACAATTCGTGTTACAAATGGTATTGCTCTTGTCCACCGCAATTTGTGCTACCGTCGTGTAGAATCTTCCTGTGAGAACCTTCGGCACCGAGAGTCGTACTAGTAGAAATCTCCACCCAATTAACAGTTTATTAACTGGGTTTCCATGTCTTGGACGTTAGGACGTATTGTGACCGGATGTAAAACGTTAATTTTACAATTTAAAAAAGTATGAAGATTATTATAAGTTGAGCTTACAAACGTAAGAGGACTACATTTATATATTAATCAAAATAATTAGAACTATTCTGCCGAATGAATGCAGTTTCTAATTTATTTGTTATCATGCTACTTTGAGCGTGTCAACGAGCCTGCTCACGACGGATTTGAACAGATTAGACTAACTCGATAAATGTCCAAGCAACAAATATACTAAGTGAAAAAATATACGATCGATGAACGTATTGAAAAGGGATCTAATCCTACTAATGAATTTTTAATACCTAAACATAAGTGGCATGATCTTGTTCAGAAAAACGTGACTTGGTCGTGAGGTGCAACTTAGCGCTGGTGCGTTACGCGTTCGTCAGGATCATCATGGTCCGAATCATTTTGCCAGAACCATCCCTTCCCCTCATTCCCCTCCACCGAGTAGGAGTGCACAAAGATAGATGTCCAATTGCACCGGCGGTCAGGTTCAGCCACAAAATGAAGTGTCCAGTTGCACCGGAGTCCCTTTTGGGGGTTTTCCCAATTGCGCCGGCGGTCAACTTAACCCTAGATCTGGCGTTCGTCCTTTTCTGGACGTTAAGTATTGAAGTGTGAGCTGACAACGTCCAAAAAGGGACATAAACGACATGCTGTGTTTCAACTTAATATTGCATCCAGTAAACTCTCTTAAAATGCAATGAAACTTATACAGTTGGAAAGAGGAGGTTCTTAGCATTATTTTTGCTTAGAGGTTTAGGGAAACAGAGAATGTCAATAGACAAGAAATATCTAAAATCAATTGAGAATATCAAAGTTGCGAGGACAAAATTTCGGACGAATGTCATTTCCAGGCTGGATTATGTTAAAAGGGCCTCCTTCTACTACGAAAAAGTAAATCGCTCTTTATACAGAATTCTGTATGAACTTTGTAAATAAAAACTTTGTGATTTAAATTGATTTACGCATTATTTTCGGTCAAAGGAATTAGCAGCAGGGAGAAGTAGTGCTTGGTTTGAGTGGGGAGAGTAGATTTTGACCACCGGTGCAACTAGACACTTTCTCGGACGGAGAAAGGTTTTAATCCACTCAAACTCCATTGACCGCCGATGCAATTGGATATCAGCCATGAACAGATGGTTGGATGGTTATGTAATTCCATCAGCTGATTGTCGACGATCGCCTGTCAGTAAGATGAAGAAAAAGCCGCAAATATGTGATCATTAGCAAACGTTAGGTTGAGGTTAGGTATGTGTTTTTGTTGTGAAAATTAATCATCGGTCTATTAAAAGCTATTGGCAGTAAAACTACTACAAGTACGTAATAAACCAAGATGGAAGTGTGGTTATTAGCGAATTTCATAAAGTTAACGTCGGAAAATGTGGAATTAGTTGTGTATTATTTAGGGCATTTTAGGGGTAGTCATAGACATGACTTAGCGTAGGCTAACCTCAACATTGATGAGTTCTAGCGTTTGCTTACCATTATCGTCGTTTTATCCCCAACCCCTCCCTTAAAATATACTTTACATACGTTACAAGTAAATGAAAAGCAAGATAATACAATAATACAAAAAACAATAATATATATATATATATATATATATTATTTATATATATTTTATATTTTTGTTTTATACAATAATATAAAAAATTTTAACTGGTTTAACTAGCTCAACCATAACGAACAAGAAAACACCGCATATTTATTTTGAATATAATTATTTATTATTATAATTTGCTAAATTATATACATGTCCAATTCAAGACAATCTCCGCTTATTCCCAGCTTGCAAGCGAAGGTTGGTTGAAAAACATAATTCCAATTGGAAATTTCAGACCGAAGCATATTGAGTGAGAGCTTGATTTCATAACTAAATAAATATTTTCCTAGGTTAAATCAGACATACCTTGTCAGACAACTTAAATATAATCGAGGTATAAAAATTAGTAACAGAATAGAGTAGGCGATGTTTTTAAAATTGACTATTATAATGTAATGTGATACAGTACAATGTAACAAACAAATAATACAAACATACTGAGTACTAGTGTTATCATGCACTATTACTATTTTTGGAAATTACACGTCATTATGTTATTTTAAGACCCCACCAGTCTAGTGGTTATTGTCCCTTTTTACCAACAAAGCGTGGTTGGGGTGGTTTACATGATAACATCAAAACACGGTGGAGTACCCTTGTTAATCTATCAACACGCTCTCATCGATAAGCGCATACTGGACTGTGTACACAGTTAACTTTACAAATATATATGGTAGTCATATTATGGTTTTTGTCAAAGTCAGGCAAATATTTATCTACATATTCAAAATTTTTTTGAGCTTTTGATAATCTTTGGAGATTTCAGTTATGTTTCAGTTGGAGCTTTTAGCTAGATTGAAAACAGGATCCAATAGCTATAGGTTTTAGTATTGGTATATTCCACCAAAATAAAATGTCTACGCTACATGTTTTACTACTCCGTTCCTGAATCATATTAGTATGGGTTTCAGTCTTTAAAAAATTGTATGCGTTAATAATTGTTTCTAAGAAAGAGTGATTTTAGAAACATTTTCGTCCTTGGTAAATTTGTCATCAGAGTTGATCACAAAGTTTCCAGAAGCAGCACGAACGTAACGAAAGGCCTTTCATCAGTAACCAAAACTCTGGTTTTCAAGATGTCATTTAGCTTCAAGATGTCGGTAGCTACAACTTATTAAATAACATATTTAATAAGTTGTAAGTTACCGAATAATAACGTATGATTGAAAATAAATTTATATGAAATAACATTTTATATATATTCTAGTGTAATTCTAAAAATATGCATTTAATAGGCAGTAAGTGTAATTTATAATACATTATGATTTTATAAAACGCTTATAAATAAGATGATTATATATCTCACTGTCAAACTATGCGTCATGAACTGTATGTTTTTTTCATCACACTGACTCAGAAACATCTTTTTCCGTAACTTTTTGTTTGCTCGAAAGTTACCCATTGCCTTACCAGTCCAAGAAAAAACTTTTTCCGGACTGCTGAAGTTTTTGCCGGACTGCGATTACAGGAAACGGAAGTAAACAATCAGCTAATTTGCAGCAAACCTTCAGCGACGCTTAATACTTGTTTATTGATTGCTTTTTTGAGGAATTTATTGGCAGCAATGGCAGCAATAGCAAATGTTTGTTTTGTTTGTTGTCGGTTAGGACAACCTACATTATGATTGAAAGTATGTTTGTTCTGAGTAGTATGATGAAAAGTATCGTTCGTTACCCGACCGGTAAGTTTTACCGTACTCGCATGAAAATCAAGTATAAACTATTATGCTCGCCCGGCAAAACAGTACTTTCCGACCTAGTAATGTAATATACTATTCTTTTTTTCTTTTTTTCACGGTAGTATTAAATGTTTGTTTTAAGCTTTGCACCTGACTGATTTATGACGTCCATCATTAATAAAAATCTTTTTTGTTCAAACTACTTCAAACCACAGACGAATACGCCGTAAAATATTCCAGCGAAACATGTAGCGGATTGATATCACTATTATTACAATTTTTCATAAATTTTGAATTTAAGGTATTTTCCTATTTATAATCTATAACAAAGTTCAGGGGCTACAGCAAAGGAATTCATTCCATAAAATAAAAGAAAAGGTTATTAATTCGCAAGTAAATATAATAACTTGACAAAGAAAATATAAAGTTTGTGTATAAGTAACACTCTGTGATCTAAAAGAAACTGTTAAAATATGTTTTTTAGACTCTTAAGTATGCTTTTAGGCTTAAGCATCACTAACAATGGTTATACGATGGTTAATTGTTTAATCGTTTACAAACTAAAAAAATAGTAATGTTAGTTTTCAAAACGAAGTACTATCTAATTACCAAACTAAATTGGCAGATAGGAGATATTGGAGTAATTTAGCAAATGCTGTTATAAGCGCTGACAGTATGACAGATGCACGATGCATGGTCGAATCACCGGATGCTAATCAAGGTATGTGATACCGGCACATCGTCGGCTGAACCCAAATTGTATTCTATTAACAGGTACTTTGACAATTATATTAAGGTATTATGTATTAAATTAAAAATATATTACATATACAGTAAATATTGTAAACTTTTCAGTATTATGAAATTAGAAATTATTATTCCTGCTATTGCACGCAGCGTATAGATTTCATTGGCACCTCTTATATATGCCGTCTTCAAGAAAAACCCCTTAACATAATCTGTTAAGTCTTAAGATCAGCCTTATACCAAATAAAGTTGTTTCATACTATTTCTGCTTCTTCACCATACTTTGTGTCATACATTTGGTTTTATCTAAATTAGATGACTAATGTTTACACGTAATATTGAATGTTTATGTTTACCTTTTTCTATGAATGTTGTTTAACTATCTCTTTATAATAAAACTAATTTGCAAACTATCTTATTATCATTACAGTACTCAGATACTTTGATAGTTTATTTTCATGAAAATTAAACTAGTAATCAGTTATTTTCAAATGCATATGTTTCTGTTTCTTTTTTCTTTTTTGCGTAATGTAATAAAATAAAAAGCTTGCATCTTTCACGAATAAAACTTATGCAATTTCTGGCAAGTAGTTTGTTGCTTTTTAATTATTTATTATTTATTAGAGATTAGAGTAATTTGTCTTGCATAGTTGTATGTTTTTAGTCATATTACTAGTATCGAATTCTTTCTTTTAAATTTATTATCTTTCCTCACTTTACATTTATTAGAAAAGCATGTTTATCTTTTTTGTCCCTTGTTGTGTCGGTTGCTACTTATCGGGCGTCTTGTTTTTGTATTATGGGGCATTGCTTAGAGTATTACTTTATTGTATCATTTTTATTATAATCAATATATTACTCCCATTTTTATTCATACTTTTCGCACTATTCATACATCGCATGTTGAATAGTCAATGAATAGTCATTTATTCTCTCTTTAAACAATACAATATTGTGATAGACATTGTCAATGAAAATTATGACTTAAATTAAATGTATAAATAGGCTACAGCAAGTAGCTAAGTAATGCATTTAACTAGGCTGAGAGGTTTACCTTTAATGTTCTTATAATTTTTCTTTACATGATACCACAGACAAAAATAATGAATTAAAATAAAAAATAAGTAACAAAGATAAAACTTGACGTTTATTAGGCCTATATTTAAATTAGCAACAGACGAATAAAATGTATAAAAAACAGTAAACATTGGCTAAAATTGTAAAAATGTAATAACAAGAATAAATATCTGATAACCAAACAATTAACTAACCAACAAAATTAAAATCCCATCATAGTACAATTCTCTCTGTTTCGAAAAACTCGCTTATTTTATAAAACGGGCTTACTAAAAGCCATGCACTCAGTTTTCTTTTAAATTCTCCTAGCGGAAATGATATGTTTCTGGATGTAAATTGTTAAATAATTTAATTCCTAAAACTGAGTGGCTACTGGCAGTTTTCTGTAGCCTACACTGAGGCAAATTAAGTAAACCTTTATTTCTGGTATTGTAATTTTGTACATCTTTGCGCAAAGCAAGTCTGTTAAAGTTTCCCTTAACATCAACTAAACAATAAAGAATGTAAACGTTAACTACAGTTAAAATGCCAGTCTCAATAAATAAAGGTCAACAGTGTGCAAATTTATTTGATTTTGCAATAGTCCTCACAGCCCTTTTTTAACTCACAAAACATCACTCACATGACTAATTCCTCCCCAAAGGAGAACACCATAACTAATAATTGAATGAAAAAATGCAAAGTAATCAGATCGTAAATAATGAGGTGGTAGACTATTACTAAGACTTTTAAGAAGAAACAAAAACTTAGTTTGCAACAAACAAATTCAATGTGAGGTGACCAGTTTAGTTTACTTCGCATTACAATTAATTTCTAAAATCTTAATATCATTAATTTCAGTACATATGTCACGCATAGTTTTAGTTTGACAGATCAAATTCTGAGTTTTGTTTCCATTCATAACCAGACCATTGGAACAGAACCATTGCTTGGCCTCTAACAAAGTACTTTCTGTAATAAGGCGTTTAAGTCGTCACCCTCCCTAAGACAGGTTGTGTCGTCTGCGAACATAGTTGTTGATGATAGTGTCACATTTAATGGCAGATCATTAACTTAAATAAGGAAAAGAAGAGGCCCCAAAATTGAGCCATGACACACCCCCATCTTTACTTCCACACAGCCTGACCGCTCACCTCCTGATTCGACAAACTGAGCCCTTCCACGCAAATATGATTTAAAAAAGTGTTATTATACTCCCTGAACAACGTAGTGCTCAAGCTTACTCAACAAAACAGAATGATCTATTAAATCAACACTTTGCTCAGATCACAAGCAGTGATCTGAGCTATCTTTTTCTCCTCAAAAGCAAAAAAGGACTTTAGGCAGCAACGATTTTATAGCATCAACAGTTGACAGCTTTTCCAAAATCAAATTGAAATTAACTACGAATTTGGTCATTTGCTAGGAAGGAACACATCTGGTCATAAATAACACGTTCAATGACTTTACCAAACAGAGGAACCAATGAAACAGGCCAATATTTACTAAACTCTAATTTCTTTCCCTTCTTAAAAATCTGTACAACTCTTGATTTTGTTATTTAGGAAAAACTCCTTCGCTCAAACAGGAATTTATACAGTGAGTGGTATCAGGATAGCACCAATCTCTGACTTTAAAATTGCATTTGAAACTCCATATTCATCATTAATTTTTGACACTTTCAACTTTGCTATCACCCTGCTCACAAAATCTTGCGACACTGGCTTCCACTCACATAGAGAGCTCCGCTGATGATATTCCATGTTCCGAAGAAGATCCGAAGAAGAGATAGGAGATGAACCGATAGACACCTTGGCCGCCTCTACCAACTCGATGAAGTAT
Source organism: Flexamia atlantica (assembly GCA_035578135.1). NCBI lineage: Eukaryota > Metazoa > Arthropoda > Insecta > Hemiptera > Cicadellidae > Flexamia > Flexamia atlantica. The sequence goes on along the minus strand of JAQJVK010000009.1, from coordinate 27,210,621 downwards.
CTGTTAGGTTCCTCAGCTGTGGTGGGTCGACCCCTTCAGCAGTTGTACTTTCTTTCGAATTAGGAATCATGCAGCCTGGCATTTGTTGCTTGAACTTTCAGTAAAATTCATGTTTGAATCCATCTTAGCTTTATTAACTGCATTTTTATACATACACCTAAATGATTTGTAGGTGTTAAGAGCTTGATCAGATTTGGTGTATACTGTAAGGTAGGCCATAAGAGTATTTTTATGGCTTCCAATTCTGGAGTATACCAATGCAGGTCAGGTTTTATTTGATTACTAGAAGAGCGATTTTTTTTAATAATTTTCTTCATTGGGCAACACTGTTAAAAATGTCCATGAAGAATTGAAAAAATGTATTAAATAACTGTTTACCGGTATCATGGCCAACCAGAATTATATTGTTCCAGTCGATTTGAAAAATACACATGTTCAAGTCCAACAACCTTGCATTAGAAGTGTTTCTAAGTCACAAACTTATTAGGCGGTTTGATGGAAGCCGAGTCATCTTTAACTCTTATCACCAGCTCAATCCCTTTGTGTGGATGAACAACATTACAGTTGAAATCTGAGCTGCTAAGATTTGTAAAAGAGTTGTCAAGACATGCATCTCCCCGTGTGGGCTGGTCATTAGTGTACCAACAATCAAATTTCCTGAGTAAATTCTTCGGAGACTTAAGAGATGGAATATTTTTGTGACATCGAAATTTGCATTCATATCCCCACAAAGAACGATAATAGCTTTGTATCGGGATAGATAAAATAATAAGTGTTAGAGCCTTTCAAGGAAAACATTTTCATCTCCATTAGGGGAGCAATTTGAGCTACCGACTATTATTTTGGGGTGATCCAATAACAAAACGCAGCAATCAAAATGCAACTCAGAACATAACCACTTAACATCCAGGATTCTATAGGTTACATTCTTAGAAACAAAATTGTTTACTCCTTCTCTTACATTATAGACACGACAAAAGGATGCTACCAAATAAAACCTGCATGCCCACAAATTCAATTTGTTCATCCTCTAGCCACGTTTCATTGAAACAAAGTAAATCATACTCATTAATTTTACAGTTTACTCACTGAACATGTTTAACTTATCAGCCAAACCATGTACAACAACTGTAAGTTAGGCAGCGAGCAAAGGCTGGTTGTTAGTTGAGCAAAAATTTTATTTTTGCTGAGCCGAGTAAAACAGTAGTTTGAATTACTTACATATTATATAGGCTGCTGTACTGCTACTTGATTAGATCTAGGCCTCGGATCAGGGAAATCACGCTGTATATAGAGACTCTCTAATTCTGTGGACGAGTCTCTCCTGAAGTGGACGGAAAATCCCCACTGTCTTCAGGTAGGATAAGATTACGACAATGGGAACCCCTGAAAGGAATGATTAAACAGTTTTCGAGCCACAAATCCTCATTCGTGATTTGATCTAAGTCCATCTCATCTACTTTCACGTGGAACGATGAATAATGTCAGTCTTGTTTTCATTTTTGTGCATTTGACTGTCTTGAAGGTTAATTCACTTTCCAAAACTTGAGAAATATCCTTAACTTTAACCTCAGGACTCAACCTTGAAATAAATAATGCTTTCCTACGAGACGTATGTTCAGCTGTACCTATTTAAAGCTGAACATAGGTCTCGCAAATGTTGTATACATAGGTACACATGTTGTACCTATTTATTGTAACCGCCAAAAATGTAAAAATATTCATTTGTGTGAGGTGCTAGTAAATTACAACATTGACTGACGAGTGAAATGTTTGGTACCCGAGGCTTGCCCAGGGCAGTTTTCACGCGGGAGACAATGTACTGTATTCCCTAAATACACACATTTCCCTTTACCTGCAGTAATAAATAAGCACCCAATCAATAAACGTCCATTAACTTACCCCCATTTTTAACAAACCATATTCATTTCGTTTTGTTCTGCTATTAGCATCTGTGATTCAGATAGCTGCAACCATTTATGTACCTACTAGCGATCAGCAGAATGTTGCAGCATTGTTACACGTTTAATAATCGACTTGTTGTCGTGTTATTATAATGCGACTATTCCGGTCCCCATAATCAGCTGTTAGCTCCTACAATCCGGCGAGCTTAAACATATTTGCCTGTCTGCGTAGAAATTTGGAGGCGCTCGTTTTAAACATTGATTTCAATGTCATGGGTTTACTTTATCTTCCACTTGGAGGCAAAATATTATTTGAATCACTCATTACAAGGAGTAAAAAGCGTCTACACCTAGCAGGTAGGAAAAAATTGTATTCTACATGGTTATCCGTTGAAAATACATGACATTAAATAAACGAAATATAATTATACTTTTTCATACATATCATTAACGGTTCTAACCTTGACGGGCAATATTTATTTGGAAACTCGGTAAAATAGCATTCATTAGCTGATTATTAAAGATTTTTTTCAATTGTTTGACATATTGAAAATTTGACTACAACCTACGCTAAACCATGGTTTAAGGAAAAAAGAAAGGTGTGTGCAGGGTCAGCTGGTGTGACATAGCGTAGCCAGCGCTTACGACGACTACAATAAAAAACCAGTTAATACAGCTCAATCAAAATATTTTGAGCAGGGTCTTAGTTCTGCAATCAAACCACTAGGTCCGCTGGTTTTTCGAGTCCAACTGCGTCATACCAGCTGACTGGGCACACACCTTTCTTTTTTCTTTACACCATGATGCTAAGCCGTAGTACTATACGCGCATTAGCTATGCTGTGGCCGAGTCAGCTGGTTGCAAGGTGGGGAGAGGGAAAGGGGGTACTTATCTAAAAACATTATTCAGGAACCCTGGTTTTTGTCAAACGTTGTGTTTACCAATATCATATGTTGAAAATATCATGTGATACGGTTAGTAACATAGCCAGAGATATAATGCGCGAACTGTAAAATACCACAAGACTGTACAATAAATCTAATAGCAGCCATTGTTCATCGCCGTCACCAACAAACTCCGCGTGCCGTCCTCCCAAGATTATTGGCCTGATAACATTTATGTTGTTGAGTTATAGAAGTATTACCAGTGCGCTCTTTGTATAATAACTATGTTTTAAATTGAAAAAAGGTTACTTACCTTGAGTAACAGTCATCAATTCATGTAGTACTCTTTCTGAAAAAGTGCATATGTACATGTAAAGGTATATGTATGTCTGCGTACGCAGCAGACGCACAGGCATTTGCCTATATCTGCTGATTCCATATGACCATTCCTTTTTTTCTTTAGCAGCCAATAAAATTGTAATAAAATTCTTAATTTATTTTTTCGCATTTGCTATAGACTTATGTTTTTATGATTATATTTGTAAAGCTGTATATTTCTTGGAATAGACGTTTCTTTCATTCATTCATTCATTCATTCATTCATTTAAACGTTTAGGTTTTCAAATGTACATTAGCGTAATCTGTATATACCTTATTATGTTTTTGTCTAAGATCAACTGGTTTTTGCTAATCTCAATTTTCTGTCCCACATGTCGAAAGAATAAGATTTCAGATCCGTCATGAAACTTGTTTTGGTAATCAATGATTGGATATCGAAGGAAAAATCTAAATATATGAAACAAAGCCGGGTTAGTTACAACATTTATAACTCAAGAACACCTGGGCCGATTTTAATGATTTCTTATTTGTTGGATTCTACTCTGTCCCTGATAACATATAGGCATAGTCAGTTTTGTATTTAACCTTAGGGCTAAGCCCCACTGGCTTGTAAAGTTTTGGCGTGTAAAGTTTATATGTTAAGCTTATAAAGAAAATGCTTGATGAATTTTGATCATGACTTTTGACTCCATCACCTGAGCCATTGCATTCATTGTTTCGTGGCGAAACACCAAAATGAAGAGATTTTCTAGCAAACACAAGAAAATACAATAGCTGTTTTCAAAGGACTACAATTTGAGCACACACTATCGGAGAACAAGGATTTAATTCGACTTTTAAGGTAACCTATGTTGAACAGAGTAAATGATCATTTTTAAAATATTAGATTTAAGATGAAAAATGTGGTCTGATTTAGGTTCAGTTATTATAATTTAGTTTTAAAACTGTTGCTATAGATCTCTGTATTTGTCTCTGAAGTAAATAAGGTATGTTAACATATTAATAGATCAGGGATTATATAAATACCTAAGTAATACTTAGCTTTCGATTTCACACATTAAGGCCAAATTCACCGTAGGATTGGATAATTTCAACCTCTTAAAGATACACAACATAAATTATTAAAACCATGTGTGACGGATATTTCCTGGTAAGAGAAAAGATGATCGGTTACGCCAGTACACCGAACCGCAGGAAATCACGTCACGGGTTGTCAGAGGCCTTGGAATCGCTCAGCTCGGTCGCTAGGATAATTCCGGGGGACGAGGATCGAAATCACAGTAGTTATCAGATATTCAGATATGAGAGCTCAGTTATATTCAACCTAGATGGCATTCAACTTAGGTCAGACTAAATCTGGAAACACCCTCTAAGTAAAATGCCCTCTGCTGTTTTCCCTAGCTGTGTGAGATGTTAACTCTGGTTAACACCAGTTACCCATAGTTAATGTTTACCCTAATCAAGAAACAACATTTAAACTATCTCACTAGTGACCAGTAATTACAGGAGCAGGACAGACCTTACACTCCTGAGGCACAGCAGGTTTGGACAAGTCTAAGCCTGTTACAACAGCAGGGTAACTAACAAGTAAGACTGAACCAACTCAGTAAAATCACCAATTACTGTAACTTTAAATTGGTTAAAATGAATTCAGAAAAATAGTCTTACTTTAAAACAATACACGTCGGCACCGAGACAATTAAACTAATTAGTCTCGGTTCCAGCCGTAGTGTGAGGAGAATAGGGCTCGACCCTATCTTGGACGAATTCAACACTAAGTCCGAAAACTAGCGTTTAAACTAAATAAAATCTAATAAGAAGGACGTTGTCGTACCTTTAACACCTAATAGGTATTGGAAGACGACTGGTTAGCTGCTTTCCACACGTACGAAATTGCGCAAGGAAGAGAAGAACTCCGCACGAGAAACCGAAAGCACCGGACACTTTGACAGAGCACCGACAAGTGAGGTTTCTTATCAAGACCTCGTTGAGTTCACTTTCCGCTGGGAAAACCCACCAGCAGTCGACGTGAAGCTGGTTACAGGATCAAAAAAAGGCTCTTCCGGGGGCCTTTTTTTCCGAGTGTCCGCCAGAAAACAGTTTGGCGCGCTCGGCGAGCAGAAGAAGAAGATGGCGGGCTATCTACACTGTCGTCTGCCAGTCAGAGGTTAGGATCGGCTTGTTTACAAACACGGCGTTTAACAATACCAGTAAACATCAGCCAAGGCGATATACGCTAAGTACGTAGGTAGCAATGTGAAGTTGAGTTTAATTAAGTGTTTATTCAAAGTTATTCCCACCTATCACGTCCGAGGCCAACACTTATCACCCAAACGACGCTACCCAGATAGCGGCAGACTAGGGCCTAGGATCGCCCGGTAAAGCGACAACACGACTGTGCAATAAAACTGACAAGGGCTATCGGTTTACCTGGCTTGCAGGGCTTCGACTACACGACTGTGGTGCAGCTGCGAGGGGACACCGTCGTGTAGTCGTAGTCTGCACGGCTTGATTGGGGTAAACCTTGAGGTTAGGTTAGGTTAGGTTAGGTTAGGTTTGGTTTGGTTATGTTAGGTTAGGTAAAAAATAAATACAATAGTTTGATAGTATATAGATACTGTAGATATCACGGTGTATTTAATTACGTACAGTAGTAATGTGCACTCCTTTCTTTGTTTTCAGTGTAATCAAATGAAGGTAAAAATGTTGAGAAAAGTATTATATACGGCTAATTTCTTAGTATAAAAATCCGCTGTGGTAACGTAACTATAATCATAAAATGACAATTTACACTTATGATTAACACATAAACAATTATGTGAAGTGATTTTAAAGGAGTAAATATTTTCTAACTAGAAACTCAGTTATGGCATGGATAACGTTTTCTTCAAGACAGCTTTGCAGGTAGCCGCGGGGGGATTAGCGGCTGGGGGCTCGGTGCAGACTACGTCTATACGACTGAGCCGCTAATTAGATTCGGCACCGTCTTGCTGTCGTAGCCCTGCAGATTTGTTTATTGGCCCCCAGTGGGGTCAGGTCGCATTCAGTCGTGTAGTCATATAACCGGATCGCCCAACGACAACAAAGGTTTACTCTTGCCACCCTTCAAGATGTGTCGTTTTATCAATCCTACCAGCTTTCCTGAGTGTTCTCGTGGTGTTTATAGATAGTGACAACACCAATTATGGCCTGAAGGTTAGGCCTAAGCCTTGGCCTGGAAGCTCGCAGTTACCGGGTAACCTTACGACGTGCACCAGGTAACCTTAGCCTAGTTACTCGTATGGGTCATACCATTGAGCTGAATATTACCCCCTTAAAAATTAGGCTCATTACACATGTTTCATGGGAAATGTGGAGGAAAAAATTGATCGGCGTCTAGAGTTTAATGCGGCAATGAATAGGGAAATTCTTTTAAGATCTGCAGAAACTACCTCATGAACATAAAGCACTGGACAGGCTATTCAATACTGCGTTGGAACGCATGCCAATTTCATATAGGATTATCGACCGTCTGGAGCACACCAACGCAGATTTAATTTCCAAAAATAGATGAAGTTGCAATCTTGATTGTTGGTCATGACTTCGAATCATATGATATTGTGGTTACACGTCAAGATACTGGGAAACTGCAACAAATTTATGAATCACACCGTGCATTTATGAATGACCCTTTGCAATACCCATTGATATTTTGGCGAGGAGACGATGGATATCGCTTCAATATCAAGATGATTAATCCCTTGAAAAGGCGGTACAAAGCTCAGGTACAAGTTCGGCGGGTCATCTATATCAATTTTTTTTCTTTCAACTATGCGTTTAAGTGTTTAGTTCAACTGAAAAAGGCACACTTTAAGCCTGTAATCCATTAATAGTTATTAATTTGAGTGATATCGAATAAGACACTTTATAAGAGAATTGCATTCAGATTTTTCCTTTCAGTAGCAGTTTTTCCATACGATAAATACAATCACAGTCGCTTACTTCCATTGTAGCTGAATGTACCATTTTAGATTTAACCAAGCTTGAATTCATTATAAGGTTATAATGAATTCAAGCTTAGTTAAATCAAAGCGCAAGCATAATGCAAACAGCTGGAGCGCGAAGAGTAGTAATGTAGTAATGTAATCATTTGGCGAGCGTAAAGTACGTTATCGCTTGATTCTGTGCCGTTTTACGGTTAGTTGCCGGTGAGTAACTTTTATATTGATAAAACCTACTTTAAAACCACTCAATGACAGGCAAAAACTAGACATTAAAAATGAAAACTAGACGATTTTAATAAAAACTAGACATTAAAAATGCTGAATATATTACAATGATTTATCCTAAAAATTTTAATTTGTAATTTTATATTCCTTGATTTTATATTTCTACTGTTTAATCAGTTTACAATATTGGTAATAAAAGTAGTAGTAGAAATTATGAACTTTCAAGGATGTAAGCTTTATAACTTGTGTTATAAATGCCCCCGTCGCAGCGAAACCTGTGTACTCAGCGAATTTCTAAGGAATTATTTTTGATTTGTGAGTTCATTACATAATTTATGTACCTAAACGAAAATGATATTTGTATGTAAATAATACTCAAAATATATTTTATAATAATTCAAAAGAATATATAATGGGGAAATGATAATGGGAACCTCATCGGCATTCATACAGTAATACACTTTTTGTATTTCTTATTAATTCTTGGTATTATAATTTTCTATAGATGTATTCTTTCTATAGTATATAAATGTAAACAAAAATACAATCAATGACCTCCAGTCCAAACAAGTAAAAAAATCTCATGACAAATTTAATTCAGTCATATAGTTTATCTTACAATTTAAATACTCATGTCGCAGCAAACCTGTAAACTCAGTGAATTTTTAAATTTTTTATTTGTGGGTTTATTTTGAACGAACTGAGTCATCCTTGACTTAAAAATCACTCTTTGTGACCTAACTCCTATTTTATTATTTGATTAAAATTCGTGAAATTTGAACTACATCATATTTATAGCCCGACAATTGCTCTAATCTACAAATGAAGAGAATTTATGAATTTTACGTATTACATTTTACGTTTATTAATTTGTTAGTTAATAGCCTTCATTTGATTTATGATTTGAACTTTGGTTTTCGGATTTGAACCGATTGTTTGGTTTTTTAACTTAATATTGACAGTTTTTGCAAAAAGTTACAATTTACTATTAAGGTTAGTAGGATAATCATTTACTGTTCTGTGATGTAGAACAAGGGGTGATGAGTAATCTACAGAATCTAGTTTTTTTTTTATTGATAAGAGATATGTGGGACATGGAGTAACGCTCATTGTCTCTCTCGTGAGAATTGTCAGCATTTTCTCTCGCGAGACAATGTTGTACTTTACTCACTCAACACATGATAACAATTTTAATTTATTGTTTTTCTCCATAACGATCAGCTGAGCTGCTTCAAATCTTGGAAATTGGATCTACCGATAAATATTCACGGTTTGCGGAGATAAATCCTATCTTTGATCAGTTATATCTCCGCAACTCCTAAACATAGAGAACTCAAGTTGGTGTCAAAAATTGCAATGTTTTAACTACTTTAGCTCCGCAAATAGCTTAAGTTAAGTAAAAATGCTTCCTTAATGGTGATTTTTATAAAAACAAAAAAATACCTATATTTTGTAGTTGTTCCAGTAGTTTCAGTGTTGAAAGCTATGATTTAAATTACTCTAAGGGATGCTATCAAAATATTTAAAAAATCTGAATACGATATGCGTTTGCGAGGTTTGCCCTATGTAATGTTGAAATTTACAGCCTATAAAGTTGGTTGCCATAAATATGCCGACAAATTTTGTAAATATTACGGAAAATTATAAAAAATAGAACTATGAAGAAAATTTATTTTAAAACTGCTTTAATCATTTTTATGTATTTATTCAAAAAGATAACAGCTTTAAATTCTGTTTACAATAACAGCAGGATTCTTGAACATATTTGCTTACGCTCTGTCATCATCCAAAAATTTATTTGATTCGTACTGTTGTATTTAAACACATATAAATGAGGGCCTTGTATAATGCGACATATAAATGAGGACCTTGTATGCGAAATGGAAAACCGTATAAGTGCATCTTTACAAGTTTTGAAGCTTTGTTTACTTTTATTATAAAAGTTTTGATAAGAATATTACGTTAATTGAAGATTAACAGGAAAAACCTTAATAGTCAAACTGTATTCCAATACTAATTTCATTCTACAATGTTAGTAATCACAAATACATATAACACTTGCAATTCCTATGGAATTTTTCATCATAAAAAATCACTTATATTAAGAGGCACATTAAGTTGATTATCAAGTAACAGATTATTCGATTTTTTTCACACGCTTTCCAATTAGGTATAGGCAAAAATTATCAATTAAAAAAGTACCCTTCAATAGTTTTTTCGTATTATTTAAAAACAATATAATAATCTTTTTTCGTTAAAAAAGCTAATGTATGCCAAAGCAAATTTAATAGTACGGTCACACGGTCGATTGCTCATAAAGTTTATTGTTATATTTCTCTAACCCATGTATCGGTGTGCTACATATATATTGCCTCAAAACATGTAACTAATGTGGGTGAGAGACCACATAACATGAAGCAATAAGAGAGGGACGACATAAAATACACATTGTGGTGTGGTTGTTTCATATTCACACTTTCAACCACGGAGTACCGCCGTTTAATACAGCAATATACTGGATTCTAATTCTGAATCATGAAAATGCTAAAACAACCATTTTTAGCGTATTCCTTCTAAATTTTTCAAGCAAATAAATATACAGCTAACTTTACGGCTCTAGGATAGAAAATAATTTCTCTCAGCCTCCATATAACGTTTGTAAAACAGATTATTTCGTCATAGTGTTATTATTATTATTATTATAGTATGGCGTTTTCGCCAGTCACCAACCAAAGCAAAATAAAAAAAGAGAATGGGAAGATTGCGAGCCACAAAGCCTAAGTCAATTAATAAAATATAAAAAGGAATAAAGTAACCTCAGAAGCAACGTGTCTTGATCTCTACAAAGCCAAATCGAGCTCTCTAATCCAGGAGAGCACTGAATCATCTACACTTTGAAGGCGAACTATCCCACCTGGTATGGCACGCAAAGGGCAGTCGTTGGTTATGTGATACATTGTGTGAGTTTCAGCCCCGCAATCACAACATTGGTCTAGGACTTGTCCCCACTTGAATTTCTAGGAATTACACCTACTCAAATCCGTTCGGAATCGATTTATTAAAGCTCATTCCCTACGAGGGAGCTGCATGCCACCTACTGCACATGTTGGATTGGTAATTAAAATCTTGTTACGCCCGTTGAAAGAATCCCAAGATGTTATCCAGGATGAATCGGGTATGAAATTGTTGTCCTCCAGCTGACGGGTAGTCAACAGAGGTGGGTATAGACTTGAGGTGGCATCTGCCAAGTGGGATATCCTGCAAGATAGGCAAGTCAGAGGTAGATTAGATCTTATCGTATTCTTGAAATAATGCCTCTTTGCGAGGGATATCAGGCGGGGAAATATAGCTCAGTACTGGAAGCCAGGGAAAAACGGCAGGCATCAACGTCCCACTTACTGTCCTCATAGCCCTGTTCAGCTGGACGTTAACGCTTTAAGTATGCACACTGTTCAGCAAAACTGGACAAGTGGAGACTGGAATAGTGTTGTGAAAAAGTATTTTAACCCTCACTTTTAATTATTCGCTATGAGGTTTTCTCGCTATTAGATAGTATTACTACTCTATGGATGCAAAGAAAACAATATTATCCTCACTTTTCATAGAATAAAAAGAGTTGCTTAAAAGCGTGAACGATATCATTACTCCTTTTAGTTTCTACATTTAATTTGTTAGCAGCATGATAAATTCCTTTATTTGGGATCAAAAATGCGATCAAATTGATTAATATCATGTTTGTCTATAATTTATATCATATATTTAATTTCGTAAGATGATTCTTTGCGTCAAAATTGTGGGCGCTTGGCAAGTCGTAGAAAGATGGGAGAGGGCTCAAAATTTAGGTCTCTGTTCCGTGATGGCGGGAAAAATACTGAAATTGCTTGAAATTCATTAGAAAACGAGAAATAACGTAAAATACCTGCCATTTAAAAAGCATTAGGAACTAAAAACGTCTGCTTTGTTTACATTAAAACATTTGGTGCTGATGCTTGATTCAAAACCATATGCTAGATGTTGACATATGTTTCTTTTTCAAAAGGCAGCTAACCATGTTCAATGTACTATAACAAATAAATATTTTAACTTTAACATTTTCAGATTTTATAATTACGGGTTTGAGTGTGTATTTATAGTTTTAAAATTATAAAGAGTTAAGTGCGTTTGTTTCGTTTACGTTATAACGATGCCGAAATGCCAAATGATCATGTAAGCGAAATTTTTGCGCCGAAATTGTGGGTGTTTGGCAAGTTGTAGGAGAATGGGAGAGGGCGCATATAGAAGGTCTTGATGCCACGATCTCAGGAAAATAGTGAAATTTCTTAAAGTTTATAAGAAAATAAGATATAACTTTAAATATCTGCCATATAAAAATCATTGTAATCTAAAAACGTCTGCTTTGTTTACATTAAAACATGTGTTACTTAACCACATGCTAGATATTGATATTTAGGTTGAACGTATATATAATAACACAGGGCGGTTTTTACTTTCAGATTTTCTGTTTCTATAGTTTAGGGACCTTAACATTAAAAAGCAAGAGGGAATTAAATACGACTGTTACTTTTACATTGTATCATGTAGTAGTAGCTGATGCTGATTTGTAACATTTGAACAATTGAATAAGCGCAGGCTACGGGTGTAGAGAAGACTTCATTCATAATTTCTAAGGCCCAGCTCTACCAATTTTATGTTTGGTCGAAAATGGTCATAGTTTAGACCGAGGATCAACAGAGTGTGCTGCACTAACATTGAGTGCAATATCAGCTTTAAATTTGATCCCACCAAAAAGGTTCACCTTTAAATTTGGCCAATCAAAAGTTTATTTATTATTGAATCTATCAAGACAAAGCAGTATTTACTCACGGGCAACCATAAAAAAGTGTTGAACGTAGATGCTGATACACACAAGCAAATGTCAAAATATCTTTAAAATTATACTTCAAACATTTAATTACACGTCAAAATGTTACCGACTTGTGAGTGTGAAGGAAACATTAAATATCCACCATTTGTATATTTTATTTTTAGGGGCTTTTGCCCCTACAATCCACTAGTTATATTTGAATTGACCGAAAACTACAAATAATTTTTATTAAGTTATAACAGAACAGAAGCAAATGAACGGTTTAGTGCTCGCCCACTATGACTCCTACACCTGTGACAAATTTAGTGCAGATAACAGTTGAACTGTGACCGCAGTATGTTTGTGCCGTCAACCACAAACACCTCAAATCCAACCAATTGCTGGTCAACGTCCTTATTTACCACCACAGCAACGTTATATGAGCAGGATATTTTTACGTAGCCATTGATTTGGTTTATCGCCAAGTATAAAAATAAACTAAAAATGATCAGTTTTTTTAATTAAAAATTGACTTTTAACTTTTTAACTACATTTTAGATTTAAATAGCGTATTACTGTACATGGTAGTGTTTATACTTTTAACCTCATTCAGGAGGTTCTCAGCTTAGACATTTTATAGTTGAGGATTAGGTTTTTTAAATGTTTGTTTCATGTCCGTTAATAACTTCCCAGATGTGTACACCGTTTTTCTTATTTTTAAGAAACCCTTTTAATCTTAGAGTTAGAATGTCCTCATTTCTTATGTAAACAAAAACCCTATTAGTTTTCATTATAAAATTGAATTAGAGATTCATAATTAATGCTTATTATTTATTTTTAAAATTTAGAATAGTTTTTTAATGAGGAACACACATTTCTTGAATAACATGTAAAAAGTTTGTATTAGTAAGTGTGTAAATCTATTGGCTAGAACTATATTATACGCTTTCGTCACTTGTTACATGTCCTTCCAAAATAGCTTAGAAATTGATTGGCTTTGCTATCGACACTGTTAGTCACTGACGTGTAGATTGATGTCACTCTAGAGCGATGTATCAATGAGACCGATATGGCCGCTCATGATATCAACCAAAATGTGCCTAGCCTATTGCCAATTATAAATTACGTATACCCGCAAATATAAATCAAAAATTATTTATCAGGAATATATCATCATATTTAATGTTATTACAAAGAGAAACATGTAGTGTGTAGTTTTGCATGTTGAGGGTCAAAGATATCTTTTCTAGCTATAGATTAATTCGCACCCTAAATAAGAAACATCATTACGCTCATTTGGGCTTAATCATAGCTTGGCCACGGAATGTAGTTCGCAAAATATATGTATAAAATATGTGTGTGAAAATTTCTGAATGGGGATTTGGATTCTTGGGGACCTACAATTAAGAAAATATCATGTCCCCAAGCTTAGGTTTTACTGAAAGACCTACGGTATAATGCCTTCTACCTTATAGGAAGGATTCTCCAAAACAATAAATTTTTCTATATTCTTCAAAAAGCAGTTTTATAATGCAACATTTTTGTATAATATATTGCTTAGTTCGAAAATAAATAGAATAACTGATACATAAGTATTTAATAATAATCTCCTAATATATATAGTTCAAAGTTATTGCGTAATGAAATAACAAACTCTGTACAGAGTGAGTTTTTAATAAACCTTACCACTAAAGTTTGTTCACTAAAACGAACAATTAAGCTCATATTGACCCATATCATCAACCGTTTGGCCGATAATACGGGTGATGCATGACTTAGTGAAACCGATTCTGCAATTTAATGGAGATTCTCACGATACTAAGTATAACGCTCTAGTGCAATCGGTTCTCCCTAGTTATAAATAAACTAGTAATCTACACAGACAAGTCATAAAACAATTATAACATTTTAACATGGACAAAGCTCCTTCGACTACAACTCTACGCACAGAAAAAAAAACAGTTCATGATCTAAAGAACTTAAACAGGCAATTTAATTATACAATCTGTAACTATAAACCAACAAGAGAAAAAGCCTGTTGAGATAATATTTTTACAAACATAAACAATAACCTTTTATCTTCAGATGTAATAACCTTCCCCTTCTCTGATCATGATTCTGTATATTTGGAGATTAAAAACTTAGAGGATAGTCACTTTATACAGAATGAAAACAAAATTGTAATTTCAAGACCAATCAATAATAAAGAAATAGAAACATTTAGATCTGCTCTTTTAAATTTTGACTGGGTTAGTTTTTATAATATAACACACAGATTGTCTGCAGAGTTAACTTTTGACAGATTTTTGTATATTGTGTTAAATATATTTGAAACAAATATCCCCCAAAAAAGATGTAAAGTTAACCGTAAAAATCAGAAATATAAGCATAAAAATCAAACTAAAGAATGGTATGGTCAGGATCTCTTGCACTTAAAAAAGAAGTATTAATGTATAGGGATCTTCATAAAACATACATGAGTGACGCTAGTAGACTGGCCTTTGTGAATGTGCGTAAAAGGTATAAATTGGCTATCAATGAGGCAAAAAAAAAAACACTGTTTAAAATTTACTTTAATAACTGTTCATTTAATAACTGTCAGTACTTTTAATTTTAAAATTAAAAGTACTGACAGTTATTAATCTGTATATTTACACAGTTCTATTGCATACTGCCGAAAATATAACCAACCAAAATTTTAGAAAGGATGTGCACTCGTACAACACAAGAAGTCGGAATCACGTTGATATACCATTTAAACGATTAACAAAATCACAAAAAAGTTACGATATAATTGGAATCAAGCTTTATAACAAATTATCACCTACGGAAACAGTATACTCAGAAAAACAGTTCAAACATAAATTATATACGTGGCTGTTGGATCACCCTTTCTATAGATTAGATGACTTTTTCAACATAAGCAATGATCCAATTTCTTTTTGACAATGCTTACAAGAATTTAATCATTTGACAATAGAGGGTAGTACCTTTTGCACTGTTTTGTTTACTTATGTTAAACTTCATGTATCAACTTTGTAATTAGCCAACAAAACAAATAACTCAAATAACTTATATAACTATGTATATCTGACTTTGTCTATTGCTTGTAAGCTTAATGACAATAAAATGTTTTTCATTTCATTTCATTTCATTTCACATGGCGTTTTGTATTGTTGGCGTCTTTAGGTTTAGCATGTGCCATGTCCAAGCCAAACTGTTAAGAATCATACATATGTGACAATAGGGGGTATCAGCCTTTGTGAAGAGGAAGTATTTGAGCATATTGTGTGAGTAGACTGGAATTTTTAGTAACAGACTCTTGTTATGCTCACGCAACATGCTCAAATACTTTCTCTTCACAATATATGCATTTGTTTGTTTATGTTAGTAAGTACAACCCACTTTTACAGTGAATGGAGTCAGTAAAACCCACTCTATGTGATAATAATCTATAGATAACATTAATCGGACTGCAATATACTTAGTATCTTGATAAATAACTTAATTATTTGTTTTTAATTACATTTTTTTACTAATTTCAATAATATTTCATTTTAAATTGATCCATTGTCCACTGTAATATAAAAAATAAAATTAGATAAAAAAGTTAAAACGGATGAGTTAATTAGTTACATTTTTACTAGCTTAAGAACTACACAGTGTTAAAGAATTTAAAGCGGTATAAAATTTTCTCCGGTGATTTTGCATAATGTAGATTCCGTTTAAAAATTTGTATTATGTATATTAAAATTCGAGCAAGATATTTAAACAAGTGATGGCCAATCACGTTTCTGTGTTTTTTTCGTCACCGATATTCTTGAAACAAAGCTCTATAATTTTTTTATCTATTAGTATTCTAACTATATTACTAAATATTATCTTAACATAGCTTTGTTTTATTTAACAAACGAGTCTGGTTGCCTTAAATCAAATCCGTGGGTGGCCTTCCAACTTTCAATGACTTATTCTTCAGTGACACAGTGTCATCAACGAATGTGAAAGATTATCAAAAGGGTATAATTTGTGAATTGTATTTTGTAAAAATCTGCTTTATCTTGAAGCCGCATAGCTTGCAATCTTATTATCTTTGTCTCGAAATGTAATGTAACTAGAATTCAGCGCTTAAGCAATGATAAGAAATTAAATTAATCGTTTGATTAGTAATTAAAATTGTATTTCAAAAAATTCCTAAATTACCACATAATCACGGCTCTCTATGTAGGATGGATTGTCTCTCTAGAGTAGGGATTGTCAACACTACAATGTCTATAAGGTCGGGAGCAAGTGTTAATCTGTCAACAAGGAGTGTTCGGTAAACATTAAGTTACACCGGGTCGATGAGCCTGTCCAAGTGTTGATATCCCACATAGTTTTATGGTATGACCCAATAACATTGTATGGGTTTATCATAGTTTTTGTGCTATTACGATTTGTAAGTAATTATTACTTTAATCATGGTTTGCTTCATATATTGACGATGGAATGAAAATACTATATCGCCAATTTTTCTGACGTCAATCTAAACTTGATTTTCACGGTTTATTTCTCCACGCTGGAAGGAGGATTTAGTAAAATAGCTCATGTTCGCAGATGGCAGTGCGAACCCTTTTCATCGCTCTAGTCAGTGAGTACAGCAGCGGGCAAGAGTCTGCAGTCTCATGACGGCTGTTAGTTTTGTGTGATGCCGAGGACATTGTGGCTGAGGATGGCGATGCCTCGCCTCCCCAGGGTATAGATGCTAAAATAAAACTAAATTGACGATCTTAATACATCCCTTGCAATATACCCGAGCTTCTGCTCATTGCAACATCGCACTGTGACGCCTCTGCCCTTTCTGGATTCTTCAGTTGGTGTTCAACATCTTTTTGTCCTCGATTCTGGGGTAGACACAGGACCCTCCTTCTCTGGTGCAGTACGGACATAATGAAGTCAGCTGCCGCCACCTTACAGCATGCTTCCCACGATGTTTTCCGGGGTCAGATAGCCGCCGACTAAGTTGGTGAGGGTAGTCAATTTGTCGTCAAAGCTACAGAACGTGAAAACGTGTTATAACAGTCGTCTCCGTAATGATCGGCGCCTGGGTGATTCGACCTCACTCATTCGGTGGAAGTGCAGACGGAAGTAGCAGTGACATTCCTGGAACTGCGTAGGATAACGTTAACCTCTCTGCGATTGCGGCAAACCCACGAATCCAGTTTTCTGATGAGGAGCCATGTCTACCTCCGGTCTTTTCTTCGTCCCATCGAGTCTGAGGAAGGACGTCACTTTGGCTACTTTGTCACACACATTCGCCTGTTGTGGTCCCAGTTGGTGCGCTGCTTGTCGAGGACCATACCCAGGCACCTGGCCATATCTTTTCTGGGAATTAAATATACACACTAAACAAAAACACATTAAGTTATGCACAGCGAGCCAATTTTTAAGTTGATTACGGCTCTCATTATCAGGTGTTCTGCAGACTTAGAACGTTGTTTTTAAAATTAAGGATTAGGAAGGCCTTCGTTCGCTTAATCTTTTACGAAAAGTAGGAAATAGAGATATATTAGATCATGCCTGGCCTATTTTTGTTAGTTTAAAAATTCTTCTTTTGCGTAACTTGAATGTTTTTAAAGTTTTAAAAATGTTTTATGTTAGAAGTTCATCTTATTCTGTGAAACGCACAAATGTTTATAATTTAAGAAACAGGTTTGAGGTACAAATCCCAAGATCCAACTTAACCTTGTATCAAAATTTTTATAGCTGTACCACACCAAGATTATTTAATATTTTTATAAAAAATATAAACCATTTTATATCTCTTAAAGACTTTTTACGAAAATTAAAAATGTGGTTATTTTTACATGAAAATATTAATAAACTCTTCAAAATAGTAACATAGATGTTCTTATAATATTCGGAAATGCATATTTTTTATTTTATTTTCTTTCTTTTGTTGGTTTATAATTCATAGTTTAGCGACCTACACTGTTAAAATGTTGGATTTATGTATTTTGCATGTTCAATATTTTATTTGGATTTTTAAATTTCTTTTATTTAGATATATTTGCACATTAAAGTATGAAAAAATGTATATTTTTAACTTTAATTGTATTCTGTATTCTGTCATATCCTGTCAATACTCAATAACCAAATACTCCTGTCAATAATCTAGTGATGGAGATCCCAACACGGGTAAACCTAGGGGATCACTACTTATTTCGCCATAACGTATTTATGTATTTTTTGTATAGTTTTTGTAAACAAATGTAATGACTATTTATGTAAATGTAAATGACTGTATATGTATATTTTGGTGAAGTAAATGATATTTATTATTTATTTATTATAAAAGAACGATTTCATCGTCAAACATAAATTGTGTAAAAATCAATAGAAGACCACCGATGTTGTCTAATATATTATTAGCACTATTGGGGCGAGTATATTCAATCGGCGTTCTAGTTTGCCAGACTTTTTTATAGTAAAACACTGTCCTGTTTTTTAGATTTTTTTTTTTAGTAAAATGTAAATTATTGCCGATTCCGGCAGACATTAATTGGGCTTAGACTATTGACACTTTTTATTCTCCTCTTTATTTTTTCTATCATGTTACTGGGGTGACTAGACATTAAGGGCCTTTAAATCACACACGTCATTCGACATCGAACCAATAGGTTGGCCAAGGTCTTATGAACAAAAATTGTCTTGTTCTTGTATAGAATGTTTCTATAAATTATTTTTATACGTTATTGGCGTGTTTTTTACTGACTTTCTATAACAAGTAATCATTATACAACGATATAAACATGGAAATTCACAAGATTGGTCTTTTTTTAACAACCTATGAACCCTAATCTCTTTAAAACATATTCTTTCCTCTCCACAATTGATAAGCAGCGGAGTTCCGCAAGGATCTGTCCTAGGACCTCTCCTATTTTTGGTTTATATCAATGACATTACAGACTCTATTCCAGAGAGAAGTCTGTATCTCTTTGCGGATGACACCACGTTATTCACAAGGGGATCTGACTGTACAGAGCTGGAAATAGAGTCAAATGAAAAAGCAAATGAGCTGTCTCTCTTTTTTTCATCAAACAAATTGAAACTAAACCCACAAAAAACTAAATTTCTTTGCATTCAAACAGGACAAAAACAAAATTCAAAAACAAATAGGACTCCGAACCTATTTATAGGAGAGAACAAAATTGAAAAATCAAAAACAGCTGATTTCTTGGGGGTTAGATTGGATGATAGGCTAGGATGGGATGATCAAATTCAAAAATTAGAGGGATCACTGGCTAAAGGGCTCTATATCCTACGTAGGATAAGAACCTATGCCAGTCTTCCTCTATCAAAATTAGTTTATTTTGGCCTTTTTGAACAACATATTTCCTTTTCAATCATTCTCTGGGGTGCTGTTAAAGGGAATCTTGAAAAAATTTTCAAAATTCAAAAAAGGGCTGTTAGGACAATGTTAGGCATGCAACCTCGATCTAGCTGCAGAGAATCATTCAAACAGCTTGGCCTTTTGACAGTTCCTTCACTCTTTGTTTTTGAATCCGTCTGCTACATTAAGCGACAGAAAATAAAACCAGTTTTTTCAAATCACAATTACAACACAAGGAACAAGGGTACACACGCTGAACAACACAGGCTAACTTTGTTTGAACAAAAACCATCATACAGTGGAATGAAATTGTTTCAAGCATTGCCAAAGAAATTACAATTAATCCAACAATTTTCAAAATTTAAAAGAGATGTCAAATTATATCTGGTGGAGTTAGGCTTATACAATATAGAGGACTATCTGTCCAAAAGGTAACATTATTCGTTGCTGATAGCCTAACTCCAAACTACCTTGCTTTCCTTGAGAAACATGTTGACCTGTCCAATTCCTTTGCCTCAAAGGACACGGACGGAATAGACAAGTAACAAGTAAGTAACAAGTAAGTATTCCTATTTAACCCTTAAAATTGTTTAGTGAACATTGCACTCATGCATAAAAATTATTTACTAATTACATAGTTTAGATTTACTTATATCATTACCTAATTTAATTACTTATTATTTATAGCCGATTCCTTAATGAAAGACATTTTAGATTAGCTTGAGCAGGTATCAATTGAAATTCTTCGCTTTGATTTGATGATTTTCAAGTAATTATTTCTAAAGCTAAACGTAGCTTTGAAGTGGTCATGCTTAACGATATTCTCGCAGATGTCCCAGATCCTAATGGATTACCTTCCCAAAGTATAAAATATATGCGTATAAAGCAACGTCTTTTAGACTATTCGATATATTTAGATATTTTTGTAGAATAAATAGATGAAAATTGTTTCCATGATGTCATACAATTTAAAGGTGTAACATAGCTTCAAATTTCAATGGTGTTTTTTTCTATACTTAATTAACTTTAATTCTGAAAACAATCATTCTATGGATCCATGATTCATAATAAAGAAAACTTGCTTATGGTTTATATATATAAAGCAGTTATGACATCCTACTGTAAAGGACATATTTGTTGCAAAAACAGTATTTATTTACAATAAATCAATAACCTAGAACTGTAAATAATTTAAATAAAACGTATGACAAACACAGCAAAAAGGCCTTTGCCTATAATAAAATATTGTCCATGCGTTATTTTGGACCGAAAAAATGTTTTAACCTTGTAACAAGCGCAGAATTCTGCGGTATTGCACTGCAGGATGTGTTGACAACACCAATATGTATTTAAATATTTAAGAGGCACTAAATATTTTAAATGGATTACACTTTATCGATACAGTAGATTTTTAACAAACTTTGTTTGCCACCTAAAACTTTGTTAAGGTCAGAATGATTTAATAGTTTGGTTATGTCTAGTTTTAATAGTTTTGCTATGTCAGAATGTTTTAATAGTTTGGTTATGTCTAGATAAAGTATATGTATATATTAGTAATTTATTCATTAAAAATATGCTAAAATATTTTTAAGGATGTAATACAATACAAATTCAAATATTATGAATCAAAATTATAAACAAATATGTTTGAGAGTATCCAGTACAGAGTATCACTCTGACAAACATACAAAAGAGTTATTCCCTGGGCCAAGACAAACATTTTTACATTAGATCTTCCGTGCTATAATAAATTTTTACACATATTTTATAGTTATCTTTGTTTTATTAAAACATTTATAGAAAATTATTGTTTACCTACAATAGGTCGCATTGAAAATTCAAAAGTAACACATCAAGCTTACACGATACTCTTAAGTACCTGACATGTAAATTGACGTCACACTAGAGCAATGAATTATTGACACTGATTGAGCCGCTGCAGCTCAATAAACTGCTCTATATATGGTTCAAAGTTTCTTAGAGTAACAGTACTGCTGAACATACGTACTTATTAAAATCTCCCCATCACAAACCAGGCGTCATGCTAAAGCGTTCACATAATCCATATAATAAATTATTTAGGTCAGTTACCAATTAATTTAACAAGGGCCGGTTATGTCTAGATAAAGTATATGTATAATTAATATAATTTAAAAGCTACACATAACAAGACACTTATGGGGGGGGGGGTAAACATGGACTTTTTCCTAGGTGGCCCTCACTTTTTCTGTGCCAGTCCTGATGCCACGGCGACATCAGGTCTCGGCCGCAAACTGCTCAGCCCAGTGAATAGGTCAACTTGTAAACTCAAAATTTGCTATTATTTTCTATTTGATTGGTGATGGCTATAAGTCTGATAGTGAATACTATTACAAGTACTTAATTTAGGACTAATATGATTGATTTTTGAAAATAATGGATGAAAAATTTGACCCTTGCAATATCTTGCATTAAAAATTATATATATAAAAGTTTCCTTAATGATAAATAAATAAATTATGTCATAAATTATAACTTTAGACTAAACTTATGTCGTTCCAAAGTTTGTGAAATACATACTGCGAAAATGGATACCCAGTCAAAATGAAGTCCTTACCACTGTACAATGATCTGACGTAGTCCAGAGTCGTAATCTTGATAAACGTAGAAAAAAACAGGGGGGAACTCATTTAAAACTCACCCTGTATATTGAAGTAATAATTTAACTGAAGCATTAATATCGTTAAAAATAGTGTTTAAGTCGACAGCTAAAGGAGTGAACTCTTCCATTTTTGCAAGTTGTAAGTGAAGGATTTCTGCAAGTTTGCTGCCACGGAAATGCAAAAGTGGGGGATTTCAGGCTAATATATAATAGATTATACCTTACTGAAAGTTTCACTTCACTTATGAATTTTCACTTAGAAATATCGAGAAATGAGCGAGTTATACAATTTTATTTATTTCCCATAAAGTAAACATGGAAAAAACCTACTTAGTTTATCACCCTCAGTATATCAGTAACCGAAGGACAGAGCAATGATTCAACATACGAAATCGTTTGCTTTTCATGCTGAATTCGTTGGTGTGAACAAAAATTTAATTATTTTGAATGTTTACATAAAAATTGCAACAAACCCTTTTAAGAGGTAATTTTCAAGTTCTCCTGAATCCTGTTGCATTTTTTACGGAATCTATGTTGAATACAATTAATGACTTGGTACTGATGGTTAAGTTAGCATGTCAATTAAATGAATTGTTTTTAACATAGTTATTACCTTTCTCAATAAAATAATTTCTTTAAAACAGATTCTATTATTCCACCAAATTACAATTTATTGTTCTTAGTTTGTAGAATTATGAGTAACAAATTATAATTGGTCTTTTATTCCAACAGTTGTGACAAATTTTTCCCACCATATGGCTCTACATTGTTTGATAAACCGAACCAAAAATCCCAAGAGACTATGCAATAAATCCATTAGCGGTCATTGTTTATCGCCGTCGCCGACAGACGCCGTCCCTCGCGCCAGATTAATGGCTTACTACTTTTATGTTGTTGAGATATATGAAATTATAATTAGACACAATTATGGCTTTGGCTTAGAAATATTAATGCCTATTTCATTTAGTGGTTTATCTAAAGCATATCCCGTCATTGAAGTAATTAAACACAGCGCAGTAACACAGCAGATATACACTGCGCGTTTCTACGTACAATATAGTGTTGTTTCAAATTATAGCGTAAGCACAGATGTCATGTTGTTTATCCATCCATATTTCGGTATTAGTCGCCGGTTATTTACTGAACTATTTGGTATAGGTTGTCAAATCATTATTTTTAATTATTTATGAAGGCATTTGGAGAGTAGAACAAAGGTAGAAAATAGGAAACAACGTGAATTTTTCAAAGAAATAATAGCAAAGAACCACCTTATTTCGTTGGAATACGCGTTTATGTTTTATAAAACCACAGGTCAAACATCGATTAAGCACTGTGCTTATTTATAGCAATAATATACAGAGTGTTCAAAAAATGTTGGGCAATAATTTACATAGTGATTCCTTGGGTCAAAATAAGCAAAAAAGTTTATATAAACACAGGTCCTAAAGTGCTTTGTTTTCCATCTGTGTGTCTGTTTATGATTTTTACATATTTAATCATATCTCACTAACCACTTAACATATAAAAATCAAACTTGGTATATGGATAACCACTATTAAGAACTATTTTTGTAAGAAGTATCAAATTTATACTTGGTACCATTTAAAAATGGCGGCTATTTTTTGTTTTTAAAGCTAAATATATTAAAAGCCGTGAATTTTAGAAAATTAAACAAGAGACAAAAAAGTTGCGAAATTCAATCTTTTTAACGATGATATTAAGATTATATCAATAGGACAACTAATAATTGAGAAATTTTAACTTTTCCGAATAAAAACGTGCAATTTTCAGACAGAATGTTCTAAGGAACCATGTTTTTATGCAGAAAAGTTAAAATTTCCTCATAATTAGAAGTCCGATCATCGTAATATTAATATCAAAGTTAATTGGACTAAATTTTGCAACTTTTTTGTCCTTGTATAATTTTTCTAAAATTTACGGTTTTGAAGATATTTAGCTTTGAAAACTAAAAATAGCCGCCATTTTGAAATGGTACAAAGTAGAAATTTGATACTTCTTACAGAAATAGTTCTTAGTAGTGGTTATCCATATACCAAGTTTGATTTTTATACGTTAAGTGGTTCGTGAGATATGATTAAATATGTAAAAATCATAAACAGACATACAGACGGAAAACGAAGCACTTTAGGACCTATGTTTATATAAACCTTTTTGCTTATTTTGACCCAAGGAATCACTACGTAAATTATTGCCCCACATTTTTCGAACACCCTGTATGGATAATAAATAATAGCAATAATAGATATTTTTAGATCCATAACAAATAAACTTTATAGTGGTTACTTTACTTAATATAAAACCTGTTTCAATGATCCTATTAAAAAAATGGGCCCGAACTTTATTCACCAGTCAAAGAGCCAAGAGCAGTCAAAAGCTCTAGCAGCTATAACCGCACCTTGATACAAACCTATTACAGTACCTTAAATACCTATTACCTATTAATACCTATTACAGTACCTTTAATAGAATTTTATTACTTTACACGCCCAGGCTCAACACGCCGGTCCAGCGACTGCCCATGCGGGGTGTCGGGGGCTCAACACGCCCGTCCGACTGCGCTGGGGGTTCAACACACCCGTCCATCGTACCGGGGGTTCAACACGCCTTTCCGGCCTTCCGCGGGTTCAACACGCCCATGCGGGGATGAACCCGTTGTTAGCTATAAAATTTAGTTTATAAAAATATTTCTTTATATTTTTATGTTTTATCATTTAGTATTTTATAAGTAGGGGGGAGGAGTTATTATGGGATACCTGGTATATAATTTGTAATAGGGCTTTGTGGTTCATTTTATAATTAGAATTTGTTTTTAATAATGCAAGAGTTTCGAGAAAATTTATAAAAAGGATTACGTTTAGCAATTATAAAGTTGCATGCTGCTTAATTTTAATGCATAAAATAGCAATGCCACACAACGTAGCTTCTGCAGCTGAACAATAAGAACATCCAGGGGTTATGGAGTAAAGCACTAAAACACTTATTATGGTGCGGTTGTCACCCATACACGTCTATGTGGGGCAAGGTCGTGGTTGTTGCAAACATGGTATAACATTTATTTTACTGATATGCCTTCAGTTATATGAAATGCATTATACACTTTTTACACCTTGCTATATATTATACTCCGTCCTATCATATACATTGGTAGTTGTTAATTATTATGAACATTAATTAGTATTAAAGTAGTGACCATTCTTTTTCCTTAAAACTATCTCTCATTCAAAATGTTGAGGATCAAGTTTTTTGAATAAATATATAGTAATATTTAGCAAATAAAGGGAGGACATGTATTTTTGTTGATAATATATCAATAAGAATAAGAATTAGTTTTGTTCAAAGTATATACCAAACTGTACAATAATCTGAAAAATTCTAAACGATTTATTACACAAGCCTTTATTTAATACAAATGTTCTTACATTTCATAAGAAGTTGTTTGTGTTTGTTTCTGGTATAAATATACATACATACACACTGATAATACAACAAAATATACATACATATTGTATTAACGATTCATAAGAAAAATAATCTTGGTATTAAAGTAACCTACCTAGTATTACTTATAGTTATCACAGTTCTGTTAAAAATCTCATATATTTTACAAAAATATTAACCTTCTTATAATTTTAGAAAAAATGCTTATTAGGTGTGGTAGTAATTTTTTTTATTTTTGAATAATTTGAGAAATAATTTTGTATTGAAAATAGTTGAAGGAAAGCTCAATCAAGATATTCATATATTTTTCAACCATAAAGGGAGGAGGAGTAGACAATTAAGTATAACCGTGTGAAGTCACCTGATTAATTTAGAGCCTTTATAGCCAATGTTTTGTAAGTATGGTGATTTGAAAGACGTCGTCCCTCTAACCAGAGGAGATAATTTCCACCGTTGTAGCTCTAAAATAATCAATCTGATCTTAAATAAATTTAATCCCTTAGAGGTTTTTCCCTTTATATGTAGTACTTTTTACTTTTCAGTCTGCTTTTTAACTTTTACATCCCTTTAATAACTTTCCGTCGCAATATTCTACGTAATAATAACACATTGTAATACTCGGAATTTTGTATATATTTTACAATTTGTTGCGTTGGACAAAATGTTTAGTTTTATCATTGGATAAAAATGTTTTGCATGAGGCGGTAAAAATTTGTTAATTATGTTTTGTAACTAAGCAGATCAAACAAATAAGATACAGACGCAAACTAAACACATTACCAAATATGAAATATTATGTTGAACTAAACAGAATTATTGTGATTTTTTTAAGTTTAATTAAGTTAATAAGGGGCTGGTTGCATTAGGCTGGACATGGAGTTTTGTCATTGGACCCAAATATGTACTTTGTTGCGCTAGGCCGAGTCTAGCAATCCGAATGCAAACATCGCGATTCTCATCCAATGCAACGTTCGTAGGATTTGGATGAATACAATTCAGTCGAATGGAGCCGCACCACGTTCATTAGTACTTAATATTTAAAATCAAATGAAAGAAGAACTTATATATTGTTTACACTTGAAAATTAGTAGGAGTGTAAATTAGTTCCAATGATTTCTTATAATGTATACGGTTTTTATTCCAGATGAAGTAAATGTTTGACATACAGTTCGTGCATTATTTCTCCGGCTAGTGTAATATGCTCTTAAAATAATTTAGTTTTATTAATGTTTTAAGACGCTTTTTAGGCGTCACCCGTTCCATAGGTCTGATATGTTACATTGTTGTATGATCAAAAAATAAATAAATTCGATAAATTCCGCGTTGTTAATTGTAATTATATTCATTATACATTTCATACACATTTTAATAGTTTCTCACCATTTTTATGAAGTATATTTTGGATCAATTAGTCCTTTCAGATCAAGCAAACACTTTTGCTTTTGCCTAAAGTCATTAAGTCGGGAGCAGCAAGCATTCTTATGAAGGAATTGAAAAACTAAATAATAAAAGATTATACGTGTATGTCTATGGAAAAAAATTCCATATCTCATCCAATTACAGCTAATTCTATAGGCTTAATTAACGGTACAGAACATAATAACCAACTACTAGCTACATTTTACAAAAACTATAAATAGCAGTTTTGCAAATAGATGCTCATCTAACTATGTCTTCTGATTTCAAGGTAAACTGTAAATATTTAGTTCAAATTACAGCATTGGATGGTTTTGTTACTATTCGCCCAGCCTTCGACTCCGCAAGTTGCAAGATGAGTGAAAAAAGAAAGAACGTGTGGTAGTCCTAGCGTAAAAATTTTTTAATGTCTGTTTTCGAGTAAAAATAAATACTTATAACTAACTACAATAAATAGGGCTTCCATTAACTGACAATAAATTAAATGGTTAAGCGTATCAACTAAAAATACAGTGCATCGCAGAATGTTTGCCTCTCACTACTGATGTAATAATCTAACAGACATAGAATTTTGAGCAATCATAAACTGCACCACTGAATGTTTGGTTGTAAACCACAATCGCCTCAAATCAAACAAATTACCGACCAATGTCTACAGTTGTCACTGCGAAAAGGATATTTTTAACTGCCATGACTAAAAATTTAAATTGTCATTTTAGCTTGGTTTTAGTTTTTGTATACTATTTAATACACAAATTTCATATACTTACAAATGACATGTCTTGAAGCCGGAACTGAGCATTAATTTGCGATGATTTTATTAGATTCCCTGTTAACACAACAAACTTATATGAGTACTCTATTGAAGTGTAAATGATTATTTGTCCAAGCTGAAACAAACAATAGGCTATGCTATCGACACTGTAAAGTTACTGACGTGTAAACTGACGTCACACTCGAGCAATGTATCAGTAAGACTGATGGAACTGCCCGTTTCCTGATAAACTGGTCTCGACAACGTGCCAAACCTAACCCTAATACTCATGCATTTTCCTTTTTAGTTACTGACGACGTTTTAGTATTTTTTTTAGATTATGTTAATTGCTCGCAATATTAAAAAAACGCTATTATACTACCTTTAGTTCTGTCAGGTGTTTTATTTGATAGAAGATTTTATAAAATGATTGTAGAGTTTCCGTATATGCCATCTCGTAAATAAACTTAATGGGTAAATTGTATCGGAGAGTAAAGCTTAACAACTGTATTATTGTGACCGCATAACTTCAGGGAGATTGAGCAGGATAGTGACGTGATTCATCCTTCCTTCGCTTGTGAGCATTCATGCCCCTCACGATTATCCACTTCTCATATACGACCAACGTTAACTGCAAATTTCGCATAGCACCAATTTTTTTTACAGTAGTGTTTGATTTATTTGTCTTTAAAAATTATACTGCGAATTCCATGAGCTAAATAAAATTGCTTAAAAGACCTTCGAGAAATTGTTAGGTGTAAATGTTAGTGGTCATATTTACTTACTTTTTTGCTGAAATCACGTATAATTTTTTAATCTTTCAAAGCATTGAAAAAAAATACAGTTTCAAAAGATCTTTGTGGAAACGATATTTTCATATTCAGATTATGGTTGATACCTTAAATAGTATCAAGACGTGTTAAATTATACTAGCAGCCCGGCTCACTTCGTGACTTAAAATTAACTTGGTAAAACAGGCTTTAGTTTCAGGTTGATTATGTATGGGGTTTTCCAGCGGAGAATATCTTTCAATGAGGAAGTGTGTGAATTTTTGTGATTTTT
The DNA here is from genome assembly GCA_035578135.1 of Flexamia atlantica. Taxonomy (NCBI): domain Eukaryota; kingdom Metazoa; phylum Arthropoda; class Insecta; order Hemiptera; family Cicadellidae; genus Flexamia; species Flexamia atlantica. The sequence continues at coordinate 27,181,742 of JAQJVK010000009.1, read as the reverse complement.
TTCTAGACTGATATTTGCATCATATAGCACTGGAATAAAATTACAAGTAATTTGACTCATCATCGGAGCAAACTTTTAAAAATAACTTGTTACTTTGGTCTAGTAAATTCAACATGTGTAAGAAATTCCTTACAGAATCTGAGAACTTCATTTATTTCATCTATGAGAAGTGTCTATGTATACGTTCTACACTTAAAAATTTTACCATTCAACAATATTCATTTAGCAAAAAATGGGACTTGGCATATCCTCATTTCTCGGTTTTTAAGTTTTCAAAAGTAGTGAGGCTTAATATTAATTCTACACAACATCTACACGTCAGTTTCTTGCATTCATCTTTGTTAGGTCTTAACAACAAACGGTAAGAAGATGAACAAACTACAGATCTACTGATAAACTAATATCCAAATAACATTTATAAAATAGTTATTCACCGTAAAAACAAATTATTCAACGCTTATTACGGCCAAGAAATTAAATTTTCAAATTGACCCACTCTTTTGTTTAACATCTTAAATACATGAATACATGTTTGCAAATTTTTACCTTCGAAAATAACATAACTTTCCATGAAATTCCTTAATTAAATAGGCATATTATTATTGGTACATTTCAAAATCTAGTAAAGGGGCAGCCTAACTATTGTATCCTATTTTCCTGTTGATAATTTAAATCATATGATATTTTAAATTTATTCTATATTATTTATTTACAAAAGATCTTCAACACTTTAATATCCTCCGCATCCCAAGTATATTTACAAAATAAAGGTTTTAAATTTATAATGCGTTTTAAATCTTGATTTTCTTGGGTTAATATTCAACTAATATTGCTATTTTAAAACTATAAACTTTGAAATATGCATCAATGTGTTGAAACATGTGAACATGTCTGGAGAAAATCTCGTCTCTAGAGCCCTACTCCAGTGGATAACTTTATGTTCCTTTTTAAGTTTCCTTTTTAGGAAAAAAATTAAATACAGTGAATTGAGATAATTACGGACTGTTGGTCTTAGTTTCAACATGGCAAATACACTTCCTTATTTTCAGTTGTCTTAAAAATAACTCAATATTTTAAGAAATCAAAATCATAATGTGGATAAATGTTAACCCATTGGCATACTTTGACGGAACAGTTTCATCAAAGGATTTCTATGACCTCCGGCAAGGGCACATTTGGCCTTGCCTCGTGGTTAACGGACTTCTGCTAGCCCTGCATTCTATGGTATGTCTCTGGAACCGTTTCATATCTTGATCATCTGTTTTTTGTTACAAACAAATGTGAATTGGATAAAGTTAACAGGTTCTAACACAGATAGCAGCACTTATGCAGGAATTTCAAAAGCCTCCTGTGTGAAAACTTTTCATGGGATACTTTACAAACCTGCAAAATAAATATCTATAGAGCTTCAATCTGATACGAAATATGTGTAGAAAAATTAATTTCTAGGGGTCGATTTGTTCTGTACAAAATACCAGATATTCTTTTAATAATATAGATGAAAAATACCTTCAGAATGATATATTTTTAAATTGAATTTATTTTATATGTTTGGTTTATTTTGATTTGAATAATCACAAAATATACAGCCGTTGCTCATTTTCTTACATCCTTTGGGCTATACATCAATTTGAGTTGTAATCAAATTGAGCAAACTAGCGGTCATCATGTCCATCCTTTTTGAAGTTATGGCATATCATAGAATTCATTCAAAGGAACCATCGAATACTTTTATTATAACATAAAATTTATGATAGTTCCAAGTTATATACTAAGAACGATTTAGAATAAAAAAAACAGATTGAAGCTAATATAATTAATTAGCAAGGTAATGTGGTAAACTATGATAGATTCTATAGTAAAAATGTAATCTTTGACTCGCCATACCATAGCATCGGATCAACATATCCTCTAGTTTGTGTAATACATCTTCTTCTATTAAGCCGTTGAAAATAATTCATCACTATATCTATGTTTTTACGTCCTTCTGAACTACTCAATTTTTGAGTGAGTTGGGACTTAAAAATGTCCACTCTTCAATAAGCCATCTCCATATTTCACATAAAGATATCTAAGGATTCTTCATATATTATGTAATTAAAATGTGGGACTGGGACTAACGGGGGACATACAGTGCAAAACTTGGGTTTAAAACATTTTTTACCCTTACTTGCTTTTTTATTACATAGGTTTGGGTACACATTACCAGTATTTAATATAAATAAATTTTGGATTCTTGAATTTGGCCTATAGTTGTAACATGTAGTTTTGAAAAACTACCTATCGGTTGTAGTGTGCTGTGTACCCATACATAAGTTAAGAGAACTCTTCATGTGTAACAAGAAAGGTTTCAAGCCTATGAAAAGAAAGAAACTTGGGAGAGGTTTTAAAGAAATATAACTTGAGAAATTCTACTAGATTATATAATAATTATATATACATATGTATTTTAATCTTAGTTTTGTTTTAAGTATTTTGAGTTAAACGTTGCTCTAAGCAATATAGGTCGTTAAAGAATGAAAACGAAATACACCTTAACCAAGCCGTAAATAATCGTAAACCTTCTGCAGAAAGGTTACATCAATTTTAAATAATAAATAATGCTGAAAATGTATATTAATTGCAAGAAGTTGCTAAGTGGGGAACTAAAGAGGTTTCAACTACCTTAAATATTGACATAGCATAAATGAATATTTATAAATAAATTATAAAGAGTTACAATTCAGGTGAAAACGTTTGAATGGTTAAAGTTGTCGTTCAATTTTGTTATACGGAAGTTCAAACAAATGATCATCGCTGAAAATTTGTGTGTCAACGCAATTTAAATGTATATATTTCAATAATTATTTTTATCTTAACAAATAATTAAATAGAGATTTTACGAAGGCAATTATTGAAACTAACAACACCCGAGTTAGTGTTGCTTGTTAGAGCAAAAACAATATATTATGGATTAGCATATAAATTACTTCTGCAGAGTGCCAGTAATGAATAAACAAAAGGGATTTAACATTGGCCCTGCCATGTTATCCGATCATGTGAGTTACTCTATCTAAAGATTTTTTCGTTCAGCGTACGACTAGTATGTATTCAAATATATTTTAAAGGTTTATTGTATTCGAGCTAACTGACTAACTAACTAACTAACTAACTACGGTTATGGTATTTATTTCAAATTAATAAAATGGTTACTGAGCCTTAAGGGCTTAATGTATTTGAAACGATAATATTCCTAAATAATTTAGGTTAAGTTTGTAGTTTTTTATTTTTATCACTCTTAATTGAAGGTTCTTGAATATTGCTAAGAGATTCACAGTGTATGTATTTTATAGTAAACAATTGTTACACTGTTATTCAATGTATTAAAATGTATTAAACGTTTAGTTTGACCAATTATTCTATCAACACACTTATTTGCTATTAAGTATTTTTGTACTTAATGAATAATAAGTTTTAATTTTATGGTAAAATTTCCAAAAAAACTATTTAATTAATCGCTCAAGATGCCACGGTGCCATTGTTTATGAAGATGGAATATAATAGTGTATTGACATAAACTACTTGTTAAGACACAATCTTTGATCTTCTATCACCTCAGTAGGTCTCAATAGATAAAATTCTTAGCGAATTTCAAATGCCTGAAAACATATTTCAATCCAATATAGCGATATATGACATATTGTTGTAGACTCCATAAGAATAACATGGGGAATAATAATTATTCCCCATGTTATTATTATGCATGTTTGCTGCATTAGGTATGTTGAAACTGGATGGTTTTAATTAAATATTTAGTGAATCTGAAATTGAAGAAAGTAAGTTTTTTTATTTCAGTTAATAACTGATAAATTAAGTTTTATTAAGATATGGAAGGAAGGTAAAACTTATTTTTATTTTCCTTTAGGGTAACATGGGTAATGATTATGCTGGTTTGCTACCACATATATTGAAAGATCTAGGTTTTAAATTATTATACATTAGATAGTACCTAGATGAAGACGCAAACATTTTATTAAGATATGTTAAGAAACAAGCGAGATGTACAATTTGTATTATTTCCCATAAGGTTAACTTTGGGGAAAAGCCCTGTGTTTACCACTTTCAATGTCTCGGTAACCAATGAACATAGAACACTGATTCAAAATACTAAATTGTTAGTTTTTTTTTAACCGGCATGCAATTGTTCTAAAAAAATAGGATTATTCTTATTTTTATAATTAAAAAACTTATAAAACCCATTTTGGGGTGTTTATCCCTTTTTACCCTTCCTTCCGGTGCTTTGATCGGGTTGGATTACGAACTCGGCCGAGTGATTACCACTTAACATGTCTGTACTAAATTTCATTAAAATCGTACCACTTTTACGGCCGATATTATGCTAACAGACAAATCTAAATTCTAATGAATGGTGTTTTTCTCCTTGTAGGAGCCCCTAAATGAAAAGCTATGGTCTGGGGCTTATGTCTTACCAAGAGACATACGGTAATAGCTTCGTCCCTATTGGGGACATTCGCTAAAATTAATGAAATAATATTTGAGTGCTTTGTAGCATTGGCTGATTATTGAATTTTCTCCGTTGAGAAATTGGGACTGATTGTTAATCACAAAAAGACAAACACTAACTTGAAATTACAAAAAAACAGAACTCGACCTCCTGCTAATAAAAGAGGAGCCGAGGAGCCATCCATCTTTCGGTACTGTTCAGAAATCAGAACCACCGATCTGATCTGTTCGGTAGGTAAACAGATGGTTTATTTCAAATAAAACACCAATAAATAATTGTAAAAAACTAAAATGTATTGGCATAATAGTGCGAAGATAAACATTAAAAGTCAATCGTAAATATTAGAATTCAGTTCAACGTTGAAAGCAATGATAGGAAAATATTTGGCACTAGTGGCTTGAAGGGGCTAAAAGCCCCTGATGAGGGAAAATTCAAACAATCCTTATTTATTATAGTACAAAATACCTTCATAGCAAACTGAATCTACCTTATATTGATATCTAGCCAATCACGACATGGTTTTCAATCATCACATGTTTAAATGTAAACAAAGCAGACGTTTTTAGATTCCAATGCTTTTTAAATGGCATATATTTTACATTATTTTTCGTCTTCTGGTAAATTTAAAGATATTTCAGTATTTTTCCCGCCATCACGGAATAAAGACCTTTAATTTGAGCCCTCTGCCATCTTTCTACGACTTGCCAGACGCCCACAATATTGACGCAAAGAATCGCCTTACGAAATTAAATATATGATGATTGTCATCTAACTAAACCATAGATGATGAATGATTCTTGATTGTGTTGACGTCAAACCAGGAAGGACATCAAGGATGGCTTCCAGGGAAAGTGCTTAAGATAGTGTTAACCAAGACACACTATTATCGAGGAGCTTGTTAAAGCAACGGCATTGTCTCACTATTGCAATTTCGTTGGGGATTTAACTCTGAACATAAACATTTATCCAGACTTATCCAGTGAACAAACTAACTAATTTTATGGCTGTCTTGTAGTTCCAAGATATAATTATAGGGTACGTGTTATTACATCTGATATTAGGCTTATTCATGGAAATGAGAGTGATTCTTCTCTTCTGTATTTAGTATAAATTGATCAGTCAAGTTTTTAATTGTTCTTTATTCAGTTGTAATGGATTACAAGGTAATCTACAGTCCTACAAGTATAAGTCATTGATTAAGGTTTTGATGCCTAATTGCTTGTGTATCTCATTAAAGGGTTTTCCATCTAATACTGTTATAAATATCGTTCATTTTTTTCTATTTGCATTTTATTGCATGATTATTGCACATGATTATTGCACATGATTATTGCATGGTTAGTTTTTTATTTCCTTCAGTCTGCCTATTCACGCATATCTCACCTATTTATTTAGTGTATGTGTTACGCTCAAACCTCGAATTTTGACAATGTCCGAAATTTTTACCCACTTCGCAACTTGAATACTCTAAAATACTTACACCGCCGAGTGAGGATTTTTTTTCGGACTTTGTCCAACACGGAATGCTCAGACTGCGGAGTGGGCAACGTCGCCACGTGGGTTTTCCCTACTTGTGCAAACTTCGAAGTGCGTCGAGCGTCAAAATCCTAGCCTAAAACCTACCAACACCAGTCATTTCTGTCAGTGCGCCGACCTAAAAAACTTAGTTGAGTTTTCTCTTGTCATCTGTGTCTCGTGCTGAGCACTACCTTGACTAATTGTAGTGTTCGCGTGTTGTTTTTAGGTATTTTGTTGGTGTGTTGTGTTAGTGGATGTCAATAATAGCAACAGCTTAAGTCGGCCGGCCGGACTGAACTTCGCACTGACAATTACAATCACAATGAGTTGGAACTTGGATTGGATTGTACAAGAACTTAATTTTTGATTTGTGTCAAGAAAGCTCCCCAGAGGGAGGGTGGTGCCGTAGGCATATCCTTGTCTCTTGAAGTAGCTTGACTGGGGCTGATCCCTGTCTATGGAACTAGCTCCTTGGTGAGGGATTTCCTAAGGAGCTAGTTCCTAGAATGGTTTTCCTAAGCCAATATTTTTGGGCCAGCCTTTCGCAGCTCTCAGCTGGCTTGCCAGCTCATCTGCGGGGTTGATTCCCTTGTTGCGGCCTGGGTTATCTTGACGGTTCGGATCCGAGGTGTGAAACGGGGCCGGGTCTTGACTTTGTTCTCGAACACTGGTCCTACCCAGAGTGAGGGCAAAGGTCTGCTGGCGGTGAAAACGGGGAACTCACCTCAGGTCTTTCGATTGAGCGAGTTTTCGCCGTCCATTGGAGGGGGCTTTTCGGGTAGCCTCTGATGAGCAAGGGTGTCGGGTTTTAACTTAGTATCCCGGGTGGGACGCACTTCTAATCCCGCCTCCGTAATGGGAAACCCATATTGGAAGGCCGTGAGGCTGGATGCATGGGCAAACGAAGTACCACGGGTGCTGGTTTCAGGCCCCGCTGGCTCTAGCTGGGGTCGACACTCGGTCAGGTCTAGTGGACCAGCGTTTGGGATTGGTCTCGTGGTGGTATGTGGTTACGAAATGGGCAGGGCTCAAATAATTTATGTAAAATAACTTGGAGAATTATAAATGGGGAAGTAGGTAATAATAAACCAAACTGAAAACAACATTGCATTGAAGTGTGGTGAAACAGTAACTGAAGATCCAAAACTAGGAACAGTTTTGTAACAGTTTTTGTAGCAACAGTTTCCCAATAAAATAACAGATTTAAAAGACTTTCCATTCTGTAGACTTTCCTAAATAAAAAAACTGTCTTTTAGAAAAAACTTTAAGAAAACTAAATTGTTTGTTTTTTTGAGCTGAATTCACTGGTGCTAACAAAAATTGTATTATTTTTACTATTCTATGTAAAAAAAACTCAAAAACCCATTTTTGGGGGGTTTACCCCCCTTTACCCCCCCCTTACGGTAGTCCGATCGGGCTGGTTTACGAAACTGGTCCGAATAATTACTACTTCACATATCCATGCCATTTTTACGCGAGTTATCGTGCTTAAAGATATATATATATATATATATATATATATATATACATATATATAAAAATGAAAGAATAGTGTTTTTTGCCTCGGGGGGACCCAAAACGAAAAGTTATCATGGTCTCGGGCTTAGGTCTTACTATGAGTACTACGGTTACAGATTCTTCCCTATAGGGGAAATTCGCTAAAAGTAATCAAATTTTTGTTAGCATCGTTTAATTCAGCTAAAAAAAAAAACAATTTAGCCATTGAATTACTGCTCTATGTCCTTTGGTTACTGAGATATTGAAAGTAACCAATACAGTACGTTGACCCAATCTTATCCTTAAGGAAATAAGTAAAATTATATATCTCGCTTATTTCTCAACATTTCGTGAATAGCTTCTTCTAGTTCAGATCCACTAAATATTGAATTAAAACCACCCAGTTTTACTATATCCGTAGCAGCAAACCTGCATACTCATTCCCCTTGTTATTCTTAAGGAGATTACAAATGTATTTCAAATTTCGTCATATTGGATTGAAATATGTTGTTTTACATTTGAAGTATGCAGGTCTCCTGCAACGGGGCTATTTGTATTAGTTAACGTAGTCCAAACTATACAAAACCCTTTTGAAAATCCATCGGAAAATGAAAAAAAAAACTTCCCTGAAATATATAATACTTAACACGCTTATAAACCAAAACAAATATTCTAAAAGACTTAACTATTGAAAAAGTTCATTCTCCTACTGAATTTTAGATTGTAAGCAGTGAAAGAACATATGAGAAATATGCAGCCAAAACAAACATTTGCGAAGCTGTCCAATATTGTTTAGTTGAGTCAGTAACATTTTTATTTGTGGGACTCGCAAATTGTTTTAAACCTTACGTACGTATCTCCAAAACTCTATTCCTTCAAACCAAACACAATCATATAAGATTTTGTAAATAATATTGTTTAATCTTTAAATAGCAAAATTAATACGACAAAATAGCTTGAGTTAAATTAGCTAAGTAAACTAGCTAAAGTTTAATTTAAGCTATTTTAATTACATTTTTAATTTAAAGTGGAATGATGAAAATTCAAATATAATTTCGTAGAAAAAGTAATTGCTTTTAATGTGCATAGCAAAGTATCTAAATGGCTTAGGTTTTTTCCTTTGGTAAAAACCGAGATATTCAGTCACATTTCAATGTATTAAACTTCACACACTATTTCCATTTGCTCGGAAAGGATAGTTTGACAGTAATGTCTAAACATAGATCATATTTAGATACCGTTATATTCTGAGTACAACTCCATTAGTGTCGGAAGTTAGATGAAACTTTGATTGATTCGCCTCTTGGAACTTCGTATTGTGACACGTGATATACTATGGTGTGTTGGGACGTTAGATATTTCAGCGAGATCACCAACCAAAATCAAAATCTATCATTTTGGTAGTCGAGTGTTAACGAACGAACATTAAAATAAATTAATGATAATTTATTTCTCGGATGAAACATATTTCTTTTTGATTATTATATATATATGTGATTGTGTGTATGTGTGTATGTGTGTGTGTGTGTGTGTGTGTGTGTGTGTGTGTGTGTGTGTGTGTGTGTGGGCGCGCGCGCGCGCGTGTGTGTATGTGTGTGTGCGTGCGTGCGTGCGTGCGTGCGTGCGAGCGTGAGTGAATGATTCATAGGACCCTTTAAACTGAAACACACTTAAAAATTGTTTCGAGTTTACGAGATTACATAAAATTGTTAATTTATTTTTATAAGAGTTCGAAATATAAAACTTTTTGTTGATCTTATCAAATGTGCAAAAAAAAAAAAACAATTAAGTACACTTTCTCCATTCCAATATTTAAACGAATTCTTAAAACTATTTTCGCTTGTGAATTATATTTTATTTTGTCGGCACGGTTTTTTTGCAACAGTAAAAAATAAACGATAATCTTTTCATTTTTCTGGACATTTTCATCAAATATTTCATAGGTTACGCGTTCTAACGTCAACTCTATGATGTGAACTAAGTCACCTATGAGAATCCGTGAGGTATTCAAATGGTGTGATACAATCTACAATTAAAATTACTCTCTTCGAGTCATAGCTCTTATGGGAAAAGGAGCCACAAAGTAGTGAAGAATTGGCTCTTTAACCTTAGTTAATGTTTTACCTGGTTATTTAATGATAGTTTTAACCTCCTTAGTACTGGAGATTTCAGAATGAAGATATGTATGTTACAAATCTAGATGTCTGATTTGTCTGTTAACACAGACAAATTGTGTCACTGAAATAGTAGTGATTATTCAGGATGTAATTTTTTAGTCTATAACAGTCCGTATATGTAAGGTAATTCTCTTTATAATTTAAGTAAAGATATCAGTACGACCAAATGCAAATGACAAGCCCATTGCTAGATGTCGCATCGTATACAGTAATTTTCTTTCAACTTAAAACAGTTCCGTTTTAAAATTTCCATATTTGAACAGTTCTTCAGGTTTTTTAACTATAACTTAAGTTTTATCAACCGGTGCACAAATAACAAAAATAGACATTTTCACAGGAAAGTTGTAAATCGAGATCAGAAACCCTACTCGTATGACTCACTAGTATCATGTAGCTAAACATATTTTAATCTGAACGGATGTTTTTTTTCAGATTGTTCTCTCACGATTTCTTGCACAGACTTTTGTTGAATACTAAGCCAAAACAGGTCCACTTAAATAAAACACCACTTGACCGGTCCCATATCTCAACCCGATTCCATGCCTCCTCTCTAAGATGTGTTTTGTAAATTGATATACTTCCAAACGGTTACATTAAGAAGAAACTGTAATAAAAAAGGCTGGAATGTGATTTGGGATATGCACTAATGTGTTATAATTGATCCCTTTGAGTAAAATGGCCTCTCGACAGAAGACTTATATATTTTTAAATGTAGGGCTATCTCCCGTTAAAATATGTTGTTCAGGTTGATGTTTCGATATAAAAATTTTTTATTAAGAAATATGCTATCGATCGTACGAGAAATATTGACAATATTTAATGAGTTATAAGCAAATACAAGGTACTAGCCTTAATTTGAAAGTTTTTAAAAACTAACATTTTAGAAAACTATCATTCTAGAAAACTAACATCCTAGAAATACTGAGATTTTAGGTTAAATTAGCCTTGTCAATTTAGTTTCTCTTAATAAGACTTGAAATCAAGTGAAAACTAAAAAGCGGTTTGAATTTGAGGATTTATGAGTGCCGTTCGAAATTTTATTTTAAAGGCAAGGGAAGATGTGATATATCAACAGCAAAAAACTGTGATTTTAGTTAGTACCAATGTTTAATATTATTTTTTCCTATCTTATTTAGTTAAAAAGCTATCAATCTGGTCTGGAATTTTTGTGACATATGTGTACAAGACTAACACTGGAGTTTTATTGAGAATTTTTAGAAAAGTGCTTATTTCTAAGGACCGACACATTAGACACAGAGAATGACCATAAAGGAAATACATTAAGTATGTGGAGTGTTATCTGTCAAACTAATATCATAATAAATTATGAAACAACCATAACACACATTTCCTTTTTAAGGAGGGCTAATTCGTCACAGGTGAAAACAATCGTCATTCTTACGCGTATTAAACCTTAACCATGTTTAATAAATTTTGCAAAACAATAAAACATAATTGATTTGAAACATATTTATGTTTTAAAATTAAAGTTCAATCAATATTTATCAGCAATCTGTATAATCGTTTATAATTAATGAGTTCTTCTCCTAATCGATTGAAGTACTAAAAATGAAATTAACAGGTCCAATTTTTTATGTTTATTTAATATGCTTGTAAAAGTTATTTTTATGAGATAAGTTTTTAATGCTATTTATAAAAAACCGATACCATAAGTAAGTATTACGTATGTATTGGAACCAGTTGTACACATATTTTTATATATAGTCATGCACATTTAAAGTCCATTCCCATGTTATGGATCTCGTACATTCTTCACATAAGTCACGGTAAGCTGAGCAACAAGCAACAAGTGGGGCGATCAAGCAATATATCAAATTAACAATAGAGTAAGTGAGTGTTATTCGTTGACACATGAACAATATATTCAGAATTTACATATAAATTACTGCTACACAGTATCGCCGAATGAATAAACAAAAGGGAGTTAACATTGCACCAGCAATCGGATGTGATGAAGTGGCCTATTATGTTTATAAAATATTACTGAAAGTAATTACAATAACAAATTTATAATAATAAGTTTCTTACTTTGGTCTTTTTCATTGGATTTAAAGTATTTAGTTTGTATTTTTAATGAAGAATGTTTTATGAAAAATCCGGAAAATTAGTTTTAAAAAAATCATATTTTGTTGCTAGGACTCATTGCTGGTGAAAACCTTTCAAAGAAAACTCACCAGAATTAAGTTTTCCAGGTTTAAAACCCAATAAAATGTTAATAAATAGATTAAATGAGCAGTAAAAAAGTAAACATTTCGTTCATTTTTTGCGCACACTATTGAGATATCGTAAACTATAATAGATAGAAGAGCAAAGTAATGCTTAGTGATTAGACGAGTAAAATGGCAGTGAACGATTAAAAAGATATTTTCTCACAAAGACTACAATTAAAAAAATCTATTTTTACACATGATAATTGATTGTAATGTACCAGATTTATCATAAAAATAATAAATATAAAAAACAGCACGTTATTAGACTACTGAAATGCTGATTGACTACAAACAGCTGATTACCGGCAAAAACCTGTTTTACGGAAAAATTAACATCCTCATGTTTTATATTTTAATCAGCTGATTTGTTTGTGAATTAGCTTTTCCCTGTTGATCAGCTGTAACTACATGTAAAAATTCCAAATAAAAATAATTTTAACTGGACATGTATTATATTATCACCGGTCTGACACGTAAATGGAGCCAAGTGGTAAGCTTATTGGAGCAGGTTAGTTCGAAGCACTTTAGTTAGATGTCGTTGTAAAAACATGGTTTTCTTCTTCTTCACTGAATCAGCCAATAAAAACCACGATAACGGTCTGCTAACTTCCTATTCCGTTTCCCCTGATTTTCTGTCACAACGTGTACACAACCAAAACGAGTTGGAATTAATTTGAGTGTGGGAAAAAAGGTACGTTTGCCACTAGTGCAAGTTATTTCGCGAAATACTGTTCTGCATGATTCATATTGTGCTTAAAGCGATTGATAGAAAATAAATACGTAGATGTTTACATAAAAGCATTTAATAAAAATTAACTAAAATAATGTTTATTAAGTGTTTTTATGTAACCATCTAAGTATATATTTTCTATCAATCGCTTTAATCACAATATGTACCACTCAGAACAGTATTTCGCGAAAAACCTTGCACTAGTGGCAAACGTACTTAAACAATTTAATCTAAACAAATCGGTAAAGCCACTAAAATTGAAAGTCTAGCAAACAAAACAAGAAAACGAAAATATAAGCAAAGCAGACGACGACGACGATCGATATATCGCATCGATATTTTTAGTTCGTAACACTTTTATCAGACAGCGCTACTGTTCCCTTACCACCGAGTTTATCATGGAAGTGACAACTCTTTACGAAGTTCATTATTACTCTATGATATTATTAAATTTATACTCTTTTAGTGGATTTCCCCCAATAGGGAAGTAGCTATTACCGTAGGCGGCATGGTGAGACTCAAGCGCGGGACCACCATAACTTTTCATTTTGAGGTCCCTAGACCCCAAAAATACCGTTAGTTCATTTTCATATATATATAAATATATATATATAGGTATACCAGTCCGTAGGCGCGATAACTTTTGTAAAAAAGGTCCGATCTTGATGAAATTTGGAACGAACGTGTAAAGCGTCATTCTTGACTTCGAGTTCGAAAACCAGCAAGATTGGTTTACTCTAAGAAGGTTTTTTTTGACAAAATAAAATTTATTTTCAAGATTTAACACCTTTTTTATTAATTATTTTTAATTCAATTGTCAAAATTGAATTTAGCTTAAAAAACAAACAATTTAACATTTTGAATTATTATTCTACGTCAATCCGTTGCTTAGATATTGGATAATATTGGATGTGCTAAACACAGTATGTTGTCCATTATTAATTTTTATTTTTTCCTCCAAAAGTATAGTCACCCTGATTTAAGATAATATTAAACAAATATAATTCTGAACATATGATCCCTAGACCCCAAAACCACCGTTGATTTTCATATATATATATATATATATATATATATATATATATATATATATATATATCAGTCCGTAGGCGCAATAACATTTGTAAAAAAGTTCCAATCTTGATGAAATTTCGAACAAACGTGTAAAGCATCATTTATGACTTCGAGTTCGAAAACCAGCAAGATTGGTCTACTCTAAGAAGGTTTTTTTTGACGAAATAAAATTTATTTTCAAGATTTAGCACCTTTTTACTAATTATTTTTTAATTTCATTGTCAAAATTTAATTCAGCTTAAAAAAAACAATTCAGCATTTTGAATTATTATTCAACATCAATACGTTGCTTAGATTTTGGATAGTATTGGATGTGGTAAACACAGTACGTTGTCTAATATTCCAATATTATTTTTAATTTTTCCCTCCAAAAAGTATAGTCACCCTGATTTAAGATATTTAAAAAAATACAATTCTGAACATATGATTAAATTTTCAGGTGATGAATGAATATTTTATTTGTGTTTATTTTGAATAGTTAGATTTCATGGATAAAGATTTTGCAGAAAATATATACTATATCAAAAAATACAAATTATTTTTAAATTTAATAAACAAAGTATGAACATTTGGAGGGGGGGGATATCTTGGTCTAAACTACCTGAACATTTAGCATAATATATGGTATGTTTACAATGATGAGGATTGATAATATGTTTTATTGAAATTGGGTGGAGATGTAGGTCTGCTGCAACAGGGATGTTTTAATTACTGTAAGACTGACCATATGATTGAATTTAATTTTTTCATAAGATTAAGTTATTTGTTTGTTTTGAGTGTTTTGAATTCACTGATTTTATGTTTGTTGACATTTACTTACTATAACAAGATTACAGTTATTAAAATTAAAAGACTAAGAATTATATAAAATATAAGTGTATATAAGTGTATATATTACTAATGAAAACCAATGTGGTCTCTTTGTTAATTTTCCTCATATTTAAAGCTCATGAATGATTAAATATACGTTTTTAGTATATTATTTACTTAACGTATTCAAACAATACTTCAATACTTCCAAGTTGAATGCTCACATATACAAAATAAATCCTATGGAAATTCGCTGAGTACGCAGGTCTGCTGCGACGGGGTATTTTTCTTTATAATTAAATAAAGATTTCCTTAGTAAGTATTATAATTATTCAATGCTATCATGACAAATTTCATTTTACTTCAAATCGCTGTGATGAGAAACAAACAATTCATCAGTTTTAGTTTCATATTCTCTTTTTTTCCTTCAAGGAATCATAATGTGAAAGTATTTTAAAACATGAAATGAAATAAAAAATTCTTTATTTTACCAGGCACAGTTAGGGCCACATGGCCCTCTCTTACACTTAACCTGTAATACAAAATGTGAGATATGTCTATATTTTTATTTTACTACCTAATTTGAAAAACTTAATAATGTATTTACATGAAGGAGAATAACTATTTAAACTACACTCATTCACTCAAACATTCAACCGTCAGTGACCCCACTCAAGACGAAATCACCTACAACGCACTATCTAAGGACATCTGTTGAAAGAACAATTTTTTGAGTGCCACAACAAACCGACGATGTTCTTCAATTGACTTCTGGGAATCAGGAAGTTCATTCCATAGACGGCAAGCAGTCACAACAAAAGCCCCGTCATAGACTGCTGCCCTGTACTGAGGCATACGCAGAGTGAGGAAAGCGGAACGTGAATTTCTTTGGCTACATTGAGCTATGAATTTAAAAACATTTTCGAAATATTTAGGCAAACCGGGGTTTGCTGTTGAATGCGCCAATGAGAGAATTTTGATTGATCTTTGATCTTGTAATTTCAATAATTCTGACTCAAGGTAGTAGGGAGTGATATACTCCACGCGTCTCAGATCATAGATATATACCTCAGAAAATAGTTATGAGACCGTTGGAGCATACTAGAATGAGCCCCAGAGATGTCATTTATTACAGAGTAGCAGTAGGTAAAGTGGGGTAGAACAAGCGATTTGACAAGTTGTCGTTTAGTATGTAATGACAGGAAACGTTGTAACTTCTTTAGTGAGTGGATTGATGCAAAGATCTTCTTTTGAATGTCTACTACTTCATCGTTCCTTCATCGTTCGTAAGTGTCGAGTTCATAGTCGGACCGAGATTTTTGACTTTGTCGTAGTCAAAAATCAAAATCAATTGAGTTTCGTAAACGTTGATAGCAAACAATAATAGGTTTCTATTTTCTTGATTAAGTCTTTGTCCGTGTTTTTCAGTCCACAAAGTCATTCGGTCAATATCTTCATTCATTTGCAATACACAGTTATTTATATTGTTAGCTGGAAAGTGAGCATAAATTTGTATGTCATCGGCGTACGTGTGATATTTACAGTGAGTGAGAGTTGAATTTTTGGTCGTTTACATACATTACAAACAGCAGGGGCCTAAGAATGGATCCCTGAGGCACACCGCAAGTGACAGTTACCCAGTCAGATTTTATATCACCAACCTCAACACACTGCCGCCTGTCTGTCAGATAAGATCTCAGCCATTTAAGGACATTCTGTAAAAACCCTATGGCCCTTAACTTTTCTATTAACAAGATATGATTTACACGATCAAAAACTTTTGAAAAATCAAAGAGAGTCAGAATCGCGCCCTGTCGATGTTACATAGCCAGTTTAATGTCTTCTGTCACACGAAGAAGTACGGTTTCAGTGCTATGAGCTGGTCTAAAGCCAGATTGGTAGTCAGAAACAATTTTATTTTCAGTGATGAAGTCAGTAATTTGACATGCACGATTCTTTCTAGGCCTTTAGAAAGTGCAGGCAAAATGCTGATCGGCCTGAAATCCTGGCAAGATGCAGGAGCTGAAATCTTGTTTAAAGGACGAAAGAGAGCAAACTTCCAAGAAGAAGGGAATTAACAGTGTATTAAGGTTGTATTGTAAATATGAGTGATGGTTGGAAGAATGGCAAAAAGAATATCTTTGATAAAACGTATTGATATTCTATCAAACCCAACAACATTACTACGGATTTGACGGCTGGCTTTCAATACATCAGACTGTTTAACAGGTTTGAACCTGAACTCAGGGTGGTTGAGATCTGGGACTGGTGAATTCAATAGTTCATTTAAATAATCATTTACTTGAAGCTGATCGATGCCTTAAGAGTTCCTGAGTAATGAAAAGTATTGATTTAATTCGTTCAAAGGGACGGTGACTGGTTGGTTATCTGACTGCTTTCCAAGCCCAATACTTTTTACTTTTCCCCACAGAGCTTTGGAAGATTGTTTTCTATTTTCAAAAAGACTGTGAATGTATCTAATTTTAGAATTATGTAAAAGTTGCTTTACTCTTTACCGAAAGTGACGATGTTGATCTCATTGGATCTGATTTTGTGAACGATTGTTTTGACTTTCTAAAAAAAGGGGTTACGTCTGGCCATCAAAATACGAATTTCAGAGGTCATCCAAGTCACAGGTATTCTTTTTGTTAGACGTTTAGTGACGACAGGGGCATTTTATCAAAAATATATTTAATATCGTATCATTGAGCTTGTGAACCATTTCATCAGCGGCTTGTGATCCAAAACATGTTTAAAATGAAAATATTATTCATCAATCTAAGAAAAATAATTCCCAAATCTTATGAAAATCTAAATGATTTTAGACATAACATATTTACCGTAGATTATGGTAATACAGACGTAGATTCAATTATAATATTGATATTAAATAATATTATTATTGTTGATTGATTACACGTTGTTTAATGACTGTATACTTGGCCAAAATACTATTTAGAGGGCCAATAATAGTTATTTGTGTGTTAAGTGAGTAGAGTGCAAAATTGTCTCACGAGTGAAAATTTTGGCTCCCGAGTTTGGAGGGCCACAATTAGTTTTCACGAGGACTTTACTCTCGTAATACACTCAACATTTTCCCTCGTCTGTAAATATACTGACCATTAACATTTATTTTATTAACTTATTAAGTAATAAAAATATCCATTTGTTGCGGTGTGCTATTAGCGCCAGTATTCGGGTAGCTTTTCATGCACCAGTGGCCAGCTGATTATTGTAAAGTGCCCACATGCTTAATTCTTATACGTTCTCACTAATGATTGTTGTTGTTGTTGTTATTCTCACAACTTTATATAAAAAACATCTTATTATAAAATAAACCAAATTTAAGGATTATCCAACCAACTGATATATGCCATCAAAATTTTATTTTATATTAAACTGTCAATTGTAAACAGAAAGTAAAGTGATCTTGAACTTAACTTGTCATTTGAATATTCAGTCATAGAGGAATATTACGATTTAAATCAAAATTTAATATGTCCATGCCTTGCACACTGTGACGTATCATTGCGTAATACTATGAATTATAAATAAGGAAAATACAATCAAGAAAATGACAAAAGAGATTATATGGAATTAGCATTTAAACACAATGTTCATACCTCTGATATAATATAACCAGGGAGATTAATTAAGGTATGGTAATTATGTAACCTTTGACAAACCGCTGAATGATAGATGGGATGGCTTAAAAGTTTTAATAGAAAGTCAAAGTTTAAATTAAGTTTATTCTGTCTGATTTCACTTGAGCTAGTTTGAATTTAGGAAAAAGCCTTATAAGTAGAAAGGAAGTATTTATATTTTTGTTATATCTAGTTTTTTTTATATTTTTTGCACTATTAAAATTGTATTAACTATATGAGACATAGAATATAGAATGTGTCATTTTTAGTACCTAAATATAATCAACAAACTTTTTTAGTGTAATAGTTTTGGCATATAAATAAAAACATAACTATTTATTTTGTTTATTGCAAAAATAAACACCATATTAATTAAATATTTAAGACTACGACTTATTGGTTACAATATAATGAGTAAATATCAATATCAAAGATATCTCAAATTACCATTTAAATTTTAAAAACTTCAGAAGCGCAAATAAAGGATTGGAATTACTTTTCTCAAGGATTAAATCGACATCAGAGACAATTATAGAACAGAAGGGTATTAGTATTATTAACTCTTTGACGCTTTAACGAGGTTACTCGTAAGATTTATTGAAATACCAAATAAAAAGAAAAAAAAGAAAAAGGTGACGACTGGTTTTAAGAGCATGATCTGACAACAATTGGACACGTTAATTAGGCATCAACATGAACGCTAGAGATTGGGTGACAATGAAGACAATCATTCGTGAATTGGCTTGGCCGAGCTTTGTCAACAACAACTGGCTAAACCTCAGGTGATGAACGTATTGTGTTCTGTGATTTCCATGACGTAAGAATGAGTCACTCCCTATTCGACACATAGATTCCATGGGTGTTGCTCGTTGTATCTCTGGCGTAAAGTGTGATCGTTTGTGTGTGAGGTAATCAAAACAATATTTCTCTTCTTCAGATATACACGATTGAAGTAAGAACTGACAGGATGATTGGATTCATGGAGCTCATTCTTGTTTTAATGGTAAGACTTACGACAATAATTGTAGTGATTGCCAAATATGGTTAGGTCATGTGTTGGCTGAATTTATTCGTTGCTATTGTACTATGGAAGATATTGAAGTCTTGATGATTTAGTAGATGTAAATAAACTGTAACTATGTATTTTGTTGTGCTTACTTTTGCTTTATTTAAGAATAATCTTAAATATTGATAGACATTGTTTAAAAATGGCATGCATTCTTTGGCGTATGGTAAAAAAGGGTACTTTGGTATTATACGGAGGCCACCCTCATACAGCGCGCTGTGGCGGTTATGTTAGGTTATCATAAATATGCTAGTAGGACTTTCCTCGTTTCGTTACGAATCGAACGATACCAGATGAGTCATACCTTCGCCCGCCAAATCCCCTCCAAGGAGGCCTAGGTCAGGTTTCTGACCTTAGTGTGTGCATCACTTGTCTACAGGATTTGGTGTGCGAAAGTATGACTTATCCGGTATCGTTTGATTTGTAATGAAACGAGGAAAGTCCTACTAATATATTTATGATAACCTAACCTAACATAATCGCCACAGCACGCTGTATAAGGGTGGCGATCAGGGTGTTGTCGCTAGCGACGGTGACGCTTTACCTGCCGACATCACTGCCTTCTGGGAGGCAGAACACAAAGACCGCTCATCGTAATCATGTCAAATTTGGACAGTAAGTCAATCAGAGTATGTCCTCTCCAATTATGTAGTTATTTTTTGCATGCAGTTAAAAAATCCTCTATAAAAATAGTGGTCTCCGTATAATACCAAAGTACCTATAAAAGTGTATCATTTTTGAAATTTGCTACAATTATTGTTATATTTAAAACAAAAATATTTACACTTTTTTTGCTCTGGCGAAAATATTATAGTATTCTTCTTGTGGATCGACAACATAACAGTGTTTGGTTAAACTGTTCATTGTTATTAAATTTGTTTAGTTGCGTAATTATTATAAAACAACCTTTATGTTTAAACCAAAATATATACAATCGAAAACTAATTTGTTTTAATTAAATTATTAGATCAACTAGTCATTAACTTAAACTTACAAATTCAACGTTGCACGAAAGTATGCTGAAGGGTCTTGGCTATTAGACTATTAGAATATCATATGTAATGTTCCTGATATTTTTCATGATGTTTCTATTTATACTTATCGTTATCGACAATTCTTTAAAATTATGAACTGTTGTGAGCAGCCTAATGACCTCAAGAATGAATACGGCTCGTAAAATAATTGTTATATCATTTCGTAGTCGTGTACTAGAAACAAATCATTATTGGTAAGGGATTATAGAACTTTTAAGAAAACTAACGTTTTTATTTATATCCATGATACCTTGGTAGTTATAATCAATAAACTTCTTGTTAGACTAATAGTTTTGTTTATTTTTTTAGATGAGTGTGGCTGTTATCGACGAGACTGGTTCAGTTGAAGTTGACATAGAAATCGACGGCTCATCATCTAGTAAGCATTATAAATCTTTTTTAATTTTTTTATTAGGATTTTTGCGGACATTTGCCATCACTGATTAGTAAAAAACAAGTTTCACGAAGTTTCGGGATCTGGAATCTGATCCCGTCTTCAGGTGGAAGAAAACCTAGAACATAACAAGATTAGTAACACATAGCCAGGAAAACCTGGACAAAAACACAGCTAAAACAGAGAACTGTAACTAAAACTGAACCTGATTTTGCCCCTTGGCCTTGCTACGGGTTAACATGTTGTGAGAATTTTGAACATAACTGTTAGTAATTACCCTATTTGCTGACACTTTATTTTTCCTGTCTTTCAATTCTTTGTTTAATATTGGTAGCCATACTGGCCTTATTTCAAGTGAAGATTGACTGATTGGTTGGTCTGCTAGTTTTATGTATGAAGCTTCAATTAGTTTTCTTTTGAAAAAATGAGGTTCGCGGTGTACTATTTTTGCTTCGTCAAAATTCATCTGGTGATTTTCAGACCAGCAGTGTTGAGCAATTTTTGATTTATCCACTAGGCCCTTTCTCGTGTTATCTTTGTGTTCTTTGATTCTAACATTTAAAGGTCTTTTTGTCTCGCCATAATACGGCCTAGAGCAATTATTGCAGTTTATTCTGTAAACACCTATCGCGAATCACCGTGTAGGGAACTGTCTAAAGTCCTCGAGGACATCCTAAAACCATTGGTAGGAAAAACTGACTCGTACATAAAAAATTCTAAAGACTTCGTTGAAAAGTCAAAGGACATAGTGCTGGCTGAGACGGATAAGCTGGTTAGTTTTGATGTTGAAAGTCTGTTCATGAAACCTTAAAAATAATCGTGTCTCGGCTCGAAAAAGATGAAAGTCTAACTGAACGTACTAAACTTCCTGTTAACATAAGTATGGAACTGCGTGAATTATGCACTCAATGTAACTATTTTGAACTAGAGGGTAAATTATACCGTTAAGATGAGGGGATGGCCATGGGGTCGTCATTGTCGCCTATCTTTGCTAATATCTTTATAGAGGAGTTTGAGCAAAAGGCTTTGTCTTTGGCTCAACTCAAACCGAAGATTTGGTGGAGGTACGTCGATGACACCTTCGTGGTATTTCCGCATGGAGACGATGAACTAAAAGACTTTTTAGGGCATCTTAACAGTATATCTCCTTCCAACCGCCTAAAAATGGAAGAGGAAGTCCAAAACAAACTAGCAATTTTGGATGTGTGCGTAGAAAAGGATAGGGACACGCGTAGGACAACTGTTTTCAGAAAAAAGACACACACAGGGCAGTACTTAAATTTTCAATCAAACCATCAAATATCTGTCAAAGAAGGGGTAGCTTACTCAATATTTGACAGAGCAAAGAGCATTTGCTCAAATCAAGATGGATTAAATCGGGAAATCAAAAAAGTAGAGTAAGATTTGGCTAAGAATGGATACCCTCAATCCATAATAAGAAAGTGCAAAAACCGTAGGGCTAAACAGAATGAATTCTTTGTTTGAAATTCATTGTTGGTGATGGTGATTTTATATTTTGATTAGGATTTTTGCGGACATTTGCCATCACTGATTAGTAAAAAACAAGTTTCACGACGTTTCGGGATCTGGAATCTGATCCCGTCTTCAGGTGGAAGAAAACCTAGAACATAACAAGATTAGTAAAACATAGCCAGGAAAACCTGGAGAAAAACACAGCTAAAACAGAGAACTGTAAAAGCAGTCACGAAAACAATAAGCTGAAAAGAAAAACAATACACAAAATAACACAGGAATCACAAGTATCAAGAATCACCAGGCAGGAGAGAGCACGTCCACACCCAATCAGAGCTGAGCTGAGACTGGTGGGAGGAGAGCAAATGGCGGCGGCAACGGCGGCATTTGCTCTCCTCCCACCAGTCTCAGCTCAGCTCTGATTGGGTGTGGACGTGCTCTCTCCTGCCTGGTGATTCTTGATACTTGTGATTCCTGTGTTATTTTGTGTATTGTTTTTCTTTTCAGCTTATTGTTTTCGTGACTGCTTTTACAGTTCTCTGTTTTAGCTGTGTTTTTCTCCAGGTTTTCCTGGCTATGTTTTACTAATCTTGTTATGTTCTAGGTTTTCTTCCACCTGAAGACGGGATCAGATTCCAGATCCCGAAACGTCGTGAAACTTGTTTTTTACTAATCAGTGATGGCAAATGTCCGCAAAAATCCTAATCAAAACAGAATGAGTCAGAAAACACTGAAAAATTCGTTCCTATGTCAATCCCTTGTGTGCCGGGATTATCGGAAAAAATTAGAAGAGTTGCTAGGAAGTTCAAAGTTAGAACCTCGTTTAGGACACAAAACACTCTTAGGCAATGTCTCGTAAAAACCAAACCAAAAAATGGCAATCAGGGATAAAAAAAACTGTGTTTACAGAATAAACTGCAATAGTTGCTCTAGGCCGTATTTTAGCGATACAAAAAAGACCTTTAAATGTTAGAATCAAAGAACACAAAGATAACACGAGAAAGGGCCTAGTGGATAAATCAAAAATTGCTCAACACTGCTGGTCTGAAAATCACCAGATGAATTTTGACGAAGCAAAAATAGTACACCGCGAACCTCATTTTTTCAAAAGAAAACTAATTGAAGCTTCATACATAAAACTAGCAGACCAACCAATCAGTCAATCTTCACTTGAAATAAGGCCAGTATGGCTACCAATA
Source organism: Flexamia atlantica (assembly GCA_035578135.1). Lineage (NCBI taxonomy): Eukaryota > Metazoa > Arthropoda > Insecta > Hemiptera > Cicadellidae > Flexamia > Flexamia atlantica. Next base: position 27,158,391 of record JAQJVK010000009.1, on the reverse strand, counting down.
TTAAACAAAGAATTGAAAGATAGGAAAAATAAAAAGTCAGCAAATAGGGTAATTACTAACAGTTCTGTTCAAAATTCTCACAACATGTTAACCCGTAGCAAGGCCAAGGGGCAAAATCAGGTTAAAAATTAACTAAAAAACTCAAACAGACACACGGAATTTGCATATCACATGTCTCTGTTTCAGGTTTTCGCCACCGGTAGCGCGCCGTGATTTGGTTGGCTGTGGCCGCCGCCATTTCCGTCGCCGCCGCCGTTTGCTTTACTTCCGACAGTCTCAGCTCAGCTCTGATTGGGTGTGGACGTGCTCTCTCTGTCTGGTGATTCTTGATACTTGTGATTCCTGTGTTAATTTGTGTCAATGTTTTTCTTTTCAGCTTAGTGTTTTCGTGACTGCTTTTACAGTTCTCTGTTTTAGCTGTGTTTTTTCCAGGTTTTCCTGGCTATGTGTTACTAATCTTGTTATGTTCTAGGTTTTCTTCAACCTGAAGACGGGATCAGATTCCAGATCCCGAAACTTCGTGAAACTTGTTTATTACTAATCAGTGATGGCAAATGTCCGCAAAAATCCTTATCAAAATATAAAATCACCATCACCAACAATGAATTTAAAACAAAGCATTATAAATCACCTAAATTTGTCGTACAAAAATTAAATGTTTGTTGAAAAAAAGTTCATTTATGTTTATGGATAATAAAGGTAGAAATGGAAGATTGATTTCTTGTTTGGTTTTTTTTATTATTTGCATAAATTATTTTTAATTATTAAAACAAATTTTACAGTTTTATCTCAGAACAATAGTTTGACTTTATAAATTATATGTTAATCTGTCGTAATATTCTCAAGTTAGAGTATTATGCTAATTTGGTAAATTGAAAATTCTGTTTTACTATTAATGTCAAATTATAAAATGTAAGCATCTAAAAACAAGGCTTAAACAAAGGAATGCAAATACATTTCGTAGCAATAATTTTTTTAACACTATTTTAATAATCCTTCTTAACCTCCTTGATATATACAGGGTGTTTACCAAAAACCATCGAAGACTATATGAGGGATATGGCTAATTACATCAAAATTAACAAAGAATTTCCTCTAAACATAGGTCCTAAAATGCTCAGTTATCAAAGTGTCGGTACGAATGTGTTTTTAACATGATTTTACATAACTTTGGAACTAACGAAGACGTCAACTTCAATCTTGGTATGTATCTGTTGGCTAATAGGACCTCTTTTGGTGCGGGATATCAAGTTTCTACCTTGTACCATTTATAAATTGCAGCCATTTTTTATATTTTAAAACTTAATGTTTTAAAAACCGTAAATTTTAGGAATATTTTACAAAAGACAATATTTGAGCAATTTTATTTCCAAAAATTGTAAAAAAATTATTAAGATCGAACTGCAAGTTACGGAGTTATTCCAATTTTTCCTGTGAAAATTTGATGTGACTGCCATGAACAAGCATGTACTCTGTTAAAAAAATCGCAATGACTCCGTTAATTTTAGTTCTTTAAGATCTTTATAATCTTAGTATGGTTTTTGGGGAAATTAAATCACGCAAATTTTTAGTAAACATCCTCTATAAGCTATTTACAAAAATATAGAGTTTTTATTAGAAAGGGTACTGTTTTGTAATAAATGTTAAAATAAAAAATAAAAGTGATACCAAGGGTACTGAGTTCAAATGCTTTTCATAAAAAAAGTAAATGATTATGAAATAAACACTAATATATATACAGGGTGTCTTACGTAAGGCGTCTCAAATAGATTGAGGACGAACTAGTAGACCTTCATGGACGAAACAAAATCATTCGCCCCTAAATCGACCCCAGAGAACAACATTTTAATATTTTTAAGCTTTTTCAAATACAGGGTGTTCCAAAAACCGGGGATAATGGGTTCGAATCCCAGAATTTTTCAATGCAAACAAATGCTAAGTTGTGCATAGTTTAAGGTTCTAAAAAAACGAACAGTTTTGTGGGAACAGAATGCATTTATCATTATTCATTTCAAAATGGCAACTATTTTCGTGAAAAAGGTTGGAATTTACGGAGTCCCCTGTCTCGAGAACCACAAAACCAATTTTTTCTTTAGTTTAAAAATTATTAATCCTCGTAGGCTCAACTTTAATTTGATATTCGACATGCCAACATATAGAAAATAAACGTTTTTGACAGTTTCTTTTATTTTGTTTTAATGTTGGCAGGCCTGAAATCCAAAAAAAAAACGGCGGCATGTGTCAAATAGCACATAATTTTACTGGTCCTTTAAATGCAAAACACTTTTCAACTTAAACCTACTTCCTTTTTAGTGGTTTTGTAGTTATAAGCAAAAATTCAATTTTATCATATAAAGTCCATGTTAAATGTGCAGTCAAAACGCTTGCATTACGTAATTGAATGAGTGCAAATTTAAATGCCTTGAGGACTGCGCATCTAACATGGGCTTTATGTCGTAAAATACAGTTTCTGACTTATAATCACAAAACCACTAAGGATACTAGGTAGGTTTTAGGTTGAAAAGTTGTTGGTCTTTGCAACACCTGTAAAATAATGTGCTGTTTGACATTTACCTTGCCATTTAATTTTTTTGAATTTCAGGGCTACCAACATTAAAACAAAATAAAATGAACCCTCAACAACTTTTATTTTCTAGATTTTGGCATGTCGTTTATAAAATTAAAGGTGAGCTTACGTGGATTAATCAATTTTAAGCCAAACAAAAATAAGTTTTGCAGTTCTCGAGATACAGGTTTTTCCGTAAATTCCAACATTTTTCAAGTAAATTGCCGCCATTTTTAAATGAATAAGGATAAATTAATTATGATTTCACCAAAATGTTCGTCTTGTTTAAAGCTTTAATATGACACATGATAAGACATACCGGGTGTCCCATAATAGCCCCCCCCTAACGTTTTCCTATATTTTTTTCAAATATCAATTCCAAACCACCCCTAAACATTATTGGGTAGTTAATACTTCATTTTGAGGGGGTACCCAATTTTGGCCGCCATATTGGATCCAAAATATTTTTTTTCAAATGTAAAAGTGGTGTTGTGGCCCATCATTTCGAATTAGATTTTTCTTACTGATTACAATGCCGCTATCCGTTTTTTAACATCTCATTTGGTTCTCAAGATATGTTTACTTTTAATTAAATTATTTTTAACCAATTTAAACATTACAAATTGATAAAATAGGCCCTTAACCACAAAATAATGCTAGATAGTGACGAATAACCACCATCAGTCATTGTTGAGCGATTTAAACTTAACTTTCACCAATGTAAATTTTTTGGCCGCCACATTGGTGTTTGGGTGTTGTTTCATATTTGGCCGCCACCAAATATGAAAGTGGTATTGTGACCCATCATTTCAAACTAGTTTTTTACGCTGAATTCATTGCTGCAACCCGTTTTTTGCTATTAAACTGTTGTCTATAACTCGCACATACTTTCCTCAGAGCTCAATCATTGTTAACAGCGTGTTGCCAAGGGCTGACATTGCCCACACTGAACTTGCTAGTTTCAATGACCAGCTGGAGCTAATATGTGGTAACTTTTGTAGACACCTGTAAGTGGGTTCGTAGACATCACCTAGCAAGGGATGGCAGACACTTCAATAGGAGGGGGTGTTTGTGTTTGGATCTGCGCTTTTGGATGTTTTCAGGTGACACACTGCTGATGGGTGTTGCCTGGAACTACCCGGGGCTGACATCGCTTCTGTGGCGGAGCCAACTGTGGTTGCTGATAGCGTGGCAGCTTCTCCGGTTTTGGATGTGAGCAGTAGTGCGGAGTCTGTAAAAAACGGGCGATTGAGGATGGCCAACTCCTCAGGATAGGCCACCTCAATATGAATTCACTTTCGACAGGCTTTGAGGAAATTAAATCTGTGGCAGTGGACCTAAATTTAGATGTCTTAGACATATCAGAAACATGGCTAACTAGCCTAAAGAGTAGTGAAGAATTTGAATTGCCTGGCTATTATATGGTGCGAAAAGATAGAGAGGAAGGTGGAATTATTTCTAGGGGTGGAGGAGTTGCACTGTATGTTAAAAATAGTCTACTCTTTACTCGTAAAGAAGTAACCATGGAGAACGATTGTCTGCCTGAATATCTTTGTGGAATTATAAAGCACAAGAAAGAAAGTTATTGTATATGTGTAGTATATAGGCCTGAGAATATAAAGTGCACCTGCTTTGAACCTTTCCTTCATTCCGTATGTTATGAAATGACAGAAATTGCTGATAATTTCATTATCATGGGAGACTTAAACATAAATTTATTGGATAAGACGGATCAAGAAACCATTTTTTTGAACAAACAATTTAAATCTCTTGGCCTAATTCAGCTGGTTGATAAGCCAACTAGAGTGACAAAAACATCGTCCACACTCGTTGACCATATAATAGTTAATAATCAGGTGAGATATGACAACTGTGATGTTATTGATATGTCCAGTATATTTTATAGCCGTGGCATAAGAGTTTCTGATCATAGGCTAACATATGTTGATATTCATGTAGCTGAAAAAAGGAAAAATGCTGCCAGATTTATATCATACAGAGATTTTTCTAAAATTGATATAGAAGGAATTATTGTAAGTGCTGTCAAAACAGAATGGAATAAGGTCAAAGGCATGCATAGTGTAGAGAACATATTATTTTTATGAACTCGGCAATACTAAAAATATTTGATGAACATGTTCCACTAACTAGAAAAAGAGTAACCAAAAAGAAAGCACCGTGGAGAAGTGAGAGAATCAAATGCCTAGCTAAAGAAAAGAACTTTTGGAAAAGTAAGATGCTTGCTTTTAGAAACGAACAGCTTAAAATATCATATTGTAAAGTAAGAAATGCTTTAAACGGCGAAATAAGGCGAGCTAAAAGAAACTACTTCCAAAAGGAAATGGCGAATTGCAATAGTTCCAAAGACTTTTGGAATAAAATTAAGACAAGAGGGGTGAATGATAGAAACATAAAAGATATCCCTCTATTTTTGCAATCACCAGATTTGGTTAATGGCTATTTTGCTAATATGGGCTCAGGAAAAGGTATAAATTCCGAATGTATTGATTTTCATCTGAGCAATTATTCGGAAAAAGTGAAATGTGACTTTAACTTTAAGACTGTATCCGTAAAACAAGTTATAGATGCCATTAATGCTATCTCCAATCTCCACGGAAGCTGTTGGTACGGATGGAATCTCAATCAAAATGATAAAGATGATTGGTCCTTTCTGCGTAGATGCCATTACTCACCTGTTGAATGTGTCTCTTGCCACTGGAGTTTTTCCCTCGGGTTGGGGGGAAGCTATTGTGATTCCCATTCCCAAGGTCAAGGCTCCCTCTCGTGTGGCTGATCTGCGCCCAATCTCCGTACTGCCAGCGATGTCCAAGATCTTGGAGGAGCTAGTGGTCTCTCAGCTGGTTGAATTTTCGGAGTCGAGCGCTATATTTCCAGAGTGTCAGTCTGGCTTCCGCAGCGGCTATAGTACTACTAGTGCCCTGTTACAAGTGTGTGACGATCTTTTTTGCGCTAAGGCTGAAAGAAAAAGGTCTACTTTGGCTATGTTAGACTTCTCGTAAGCCTTTGACTCTATAAATCATTCTTTGCTGCTGGCTGTTATGAAGTTTTACAAGTTTGGCTCAAATGTTGTCTCTTGGTTTGGCTCCTACCTTGAGAGCAGGACGCAAAGAACGATGTTAGGGTCTGTTACATCATCTCCCCTGACAAAACATAACGGCGTGCCTCAGGGAAGTTGTCTGGGGCCTGTGCTGTTTATATTGTTCGCTGCCACTATGGGGGAAACTCTGAAACTTTGCCAGCTGTATGCATATGCTGATGATGCTCAACTGAGGTTGACATATGATGCGACCACGCCACTGGATACTGTCACCCACCTCCTCAGTTCAGATTTGGACTCCATTAATGAGTGGTCTAAGAACCATGGCATCTGTCTGAACAGTGAGAAATGTTCGGTGATGACTTTTCATCCAAATAGATTTTTGCCAACCACTCCCATTGATGGCGTATCCCTTGCTGGGAAACAGCTAGAAGTTGTTTATGTGTCCAAACTACTTGGGCTTATGCTTGACTCTGAGCTAACATTCTCAGATCATGTGAGCGCAGTGTGTCAACGTGCTATGGGCCGGCTGAGAATGTTATTTAGGCACAGACATTTGTTTCCTTCTGAAACTAAACTACGTCTTGTTCAGGCCCTTGTACTCTCACTGATAGACTACTACTTACCTGTTTATGGTAACGCAGTATCCATGGGGGACATGGAGAAGTTGCAGAAGGTACAGAATATGTGCGTTAGGTATGTCTCTGGTTTGAGAAAGTTTGACCACGTTTCTGAGACGAGGAAGTCATTAGGTTTATTGCCTATAAAACATGTTTGTCCTCTTCGAACTTCCTGCCTCGTCCACAAAATCATTTTGCACGGTCGTCCTGCTTACCTAAAAGCTGAGCTAAAAACCAGAGCTGAGGTGCGATCTCGTTGCACTCGTCAGGACGCCGTGTTGGAAGTGCCTCGCGTGCGCCTTGAAGTTGACCGTAAGAGGTTTGCATACTTCGCCCCCAAGGTCTACAATGATCTGAAATCCGTGATGGGACATGGTCCGGCCGGTGTATATTCGTTCAAAAAACATGCTGTTAATGTTTTATCCATGTAAAAAAGAGCAGAGTTTTAATTATTTTTTTACCCTATGTTTTTTTTGAAAGACTTGTATATACATGTATATTTTATCTGTAGAATTTTGTATTGACCTGAGTTATTGTGAAAAACAGCATGCTGCTGACAAGCGCTTCAAATAAAGACGTTATTTATTTATTTTATTTATTTATTTATTAAACTTGGTTTTTGAAAAATTCATGTTTTTGAGATTTTTATTAGAAAAATGTCAATATTTTGAAAACTAAATACGATAATTAAAAACGGATTGCGGCATTAAATTCGGCGTAAAAATTTAGTTCGAAATGATGGGTCACAATACCAACTTCATATTTGAAATACTTACTTGTATACTTACTTACTTGTTGTTCCGCCCAGCTGACCCATGCAGGTATTAGGCGTCGTCAATGAAGTGGTCGCAGGGGACCAACTTGTACATTTTCTTCCCGGTGAAGGGTTATGGATAGGCTTTAGGGTTGGGGCTGCAGAAGTCAAAAAACTCACGAAGATTGTAAAAGCATTTCTCAATAAGAAAACATTTTAAGACAGCTTTAAATTTGTGAATGTTATTGATGTTTTTAATATCTGAAGGTAAAACTTGAAAAATTTTCCGCCCGGAATATTTTGGTGTTCTTTCAAGAAGTGACAGGTTGTGAAAAATGGAAAAATTGTTCTTAAATCTAGTACTATAATTATGTGTAGTGTTAGTGTATACAGAAGTGTGAAATTTAATATAAATGGAAACCTCTAGGATATACAGACAAGGAACAGTCAGCAAGCCCAGCCTAATGAAATGATCTTTACAATGTGAATTTGAGGGCAAACTCAGCATGACCCTGAGTGCCTTTTTTTGCCAAGTGAAAATGCGCTTCAGATTCGACTCCACAGCCCCCCACAACCCTATCGAGTAGGAGATGTGTGATTGGAGCAAGCAGAAATAGACAGACTTGAGCAGGTTGAGGTTTTTGAATTTTGACAAGTTCTTCAGGACGAAGATTCCCCTTGCCAATTTACCCACAATCTTGTCCATCTGCTCACCCCAACTTAAACCACCGTCCAATTTCACCCCCAGAAAGTCAACTACCTCTGAGCACTCAATTTCAGTGTCTCCTATGAACACATTTGGAATTCTTGAAAATTTGGAGTTTCGTTTTTGGTATGTCTGGATGCAAACATACTGGGTTTTTTCCGGATTCAGTTTCAATTTGTTTTCACAAAAGAATTGGGCCGCTTCGTTGATTTTGAGAAAAGTGTCAATTTCCAATGTGTTGAAATCTTTATTTTTGTTGATGATCGTTGTGTCATCAGCAAAAACAAACAAGTTGCTTTCTGGGATTTTTTCTGAAATGTCATTGATGTAAATCAAGAATAGAAGAGGGCCCATAATTGATCCCTGCGGAACACCGCAGGAGATCAACTGTTGACTTGACAGGACTGACTTGATTTTGAATTTTGTATTCTTTTCAACCTCGGTAACCTGGCGGCGGTCGCTGAGGTAAGACGAGATCCACCTAAGCGCGCACCCACTGATACCGAGTTTTTCTAGTTTTTTTATTAATAATGCTGGATCGACACAATCAAACGCCTTGCTGAGATCAGTAAAGCATCCAATTACTGACTCACCAGCGTCCATCGCCTCGACACAGTCATTGACAAAATCTATTAGAGCCAATTTAGTGGATTTGTTTTTCCTGAAACCATACTGTCGACCACAGAGGAGGTTATTTCTCTCCAAGTAGTCTATCAGTTGGTCACAGGCCACTTTTTCAATAAATTTTGAAATAACCGGGAGAAGTGAAATCGGACGGTAGTTACACATCTCCCCCTCATCCCCCTTTTTGAATAGAGCTTTCACCTTTGCTATCTTGCAGCCGTCCGGGAAGATGCCACAGCCGATCGAGACATTGATCAGGTGCAACAAAGGTTTTATGAGTTCCTTCTGACAAGCTTTAATCACCTTCATACTCAGTTCGTCAACACCAGCTGATGTTTTTGGTTTAAATTTTTGTATTATTTTTGTTAAAGTGGTTTCATTTACCAGAGTGAAGTCACTAAAGGTATGATCTGTTACTGAACCATGGTTGACAGGGAGTTGTGTCCCATTTATTGGCAGGTTATCTTGAATTTCTTTACCAATATTACAGAAATAATCATTGAATTTTTCACATATAGCTCTAGGATTTCTAATTTCAGTCCCATTTACATTTAATACAATGTTCTTTGAAGGCTGGGTCAACTTACCCCCTCTCCATTCATTAATTATATCCCAGGCAACCCTAGCTTTGTTGTCTGCACCCTGTATCCGTTCATTATACCAATTTGCCTTGGCATCCAGAATTGAAGATCTGTATGTTTGGAGGGCCCTATCATAAATAGCTTTATTAGCATCATTCTTGTTCGATTTCCAATTATTGTACTGCTCGACCATATTATCTTTAAGTCTCATAATGTGATGGTTCATCCATTTATTTCTGTTTTTATAGTTGATCTTAATTTCTCTACGAGGGCAGGCAATATCAAAGTAATGTTTTATAGTTGAAATAAAAATTGAATACTTTTCATTAACATCACCAGCATTGAAAAAATCTGTCCAAGTTTCTTTTGAAAGATAAAATTTCAATTCCTGTAAACTATTTTCATTTATTAATCTGGTGCTTTTTTTCTTAAAATTAACTTTATCAACCTTGAAATTAGTCTGAAGGACAATAGCATGATGATCAGAGATCCAAGGCTGCACAACATGACTCAAAAATTCAAAATCACTGACCACAAAGTTGTCTATACATGTGCTAGTTTCATTTGTAACCCTAGTAGGAACAGAGAGTGCTGTTTTCAAACCAAAGCTTTCAACGGTATTGGTGAATTGTTTGCTTTTGTTATCATTATTGAATAGGTTAATGTTAAAATCTCCACCAATTATGACATGTTGACTTCTATTGGATGCCTTAATACTACTGAGATACAATTCAAATTTGTCAAAAAAAGAATCTAACTTTCCATCTGGACTTCTGTATACTGATGCAAGAACAAAGTGCTTGTCTTCACTAACAAATTTGACCTCACAACATTCAAAGATCTTATCTTCACTCAAGTTGATACCAATATCAGTTGTCTTAAAATCTAAGTTTAGGCTATCCTTTTTGTAGATGGCAACTCCCCCCATGGCCATTCCAGATCTCCCATAGGAGTTTAAAAGTGAGTAATTGTTGATATTAATCATGGATAATTTTTCAGTATCTAGGCCATGCTCACTTACTAAGAAAAAGTCTGGTTTTTCATCCAAAAGAAAAATTTCAATTTGTCCTAATTTATTTGATATACCTCTAACATTTAAGTGAGCCACCTTTAAATTACTAGGCCTACTAGGTTTTTTGACTTGTTGTTTCGTTACGGAAATAGCTTACCTCATTTCAAAATTGCGGATCCAGGAAGGCGGCCAAAAAATTTACACTGGTGAAAGTTAAGATTAAATCGCTCAACAATGACTGATGGTGGTTATTCGTCACTATCTAGCATTATTTTGTGGTTAAGGGCCTATTTTATCAATTTGTAATGTTTAAATTGGTTAAAAATAATTTAATTAAAAGTAAACATATCTTGAGAACCAATTGAGATGTTAAAAAACGGATAGCGGCATTGTAATCAGTAAGAAAAATCTAATTCGAAATGATGGGCCACAACACCACTTTTACATTTGAAAAAATATTTTTGATCCAATATGGCGGATTCAAGATGGCGGCAAAAATTGGGTACCCCCTCAAAATGAAGTATTAACTACCCAATAATGTTTGGGGGTGGTGTGGAATTGATATTTGAAAAAATATAGGAAAAAGTTAGGGGGGGGTACTATTATGGGACACCCGGTATGTTTGCATTTGAAAATGCTGAGATTCGAACCCATGACCCTCGGTCTTTTTAACATTCTCTATTTTAATAAGCTTAAAAATATATTTATGTTGTTCCTTGAGGTTGAATTAGTGGGGAGTGATTTTGTTTCACCTATGTATGACTACTAGTTCGTCCGCAATCCATTTGAGACACCTTAGATGAGACGCCCTGTATATTTTATTTTAACTGTAGTTTGGCCAATCTAAATTTCTTTAATAAGAAGGCAATTTAATACATTAGACCTCTATTATTGATCATGCTATTAGAATTAGTAATCAAAATATATATAAGCAGGCGAAAATAATTGGCTTTCATCAGTTCGGGTCTCTGGTGACTAGGGGTTCTCTTGTATAGCCTTGAGTTTCTTCCACTCACAGCTCTTCCGAAGCTAACTCCTGTTGACTCCTAACTTAAGCTAGGCCTTACTTAATTTTACTTCGTGATGTCAAAGAAAGACACACTTTGTATTACTAATTATAAAGATGAGTAATGATAAACAATGCAAATATAACCAACAATGAATCGAACTTAGGTGTGAGCTCATCGGTCAGCAACGGCCCCACCTACAACGCCGAGGTGCTGCTAAACGCCAACGACAAAGACTGCGTGGAGAGCGCCACTGTGGAGGGGAACGGAGTGAGTGACACCCTCCAACTCCCCTGCACCAAGGACAGGCACGGCAGGGCAGTTGTCAATGAGAAGAACAAAATAGTGATCGGCGGAGATCCTGGGGACCCCATCGGGATACTGGGGAACAAGCCGAACACGCTGGTGGTGATGGAGGGGGGAAAGTGTGTGGAGAGGTCTTATCCTCCCGGGGAGGGACCGAAGGAAACCCTTCTGAACGACGAGGAGTGTAAGGCGGCCAAAAAGGAAATGCAAGACACAAAGAAGGAGGCGAAGGAGAAAGAGGAGAAAGAGAAACAGCAATTTGGGAATATCGGCAAACCTCTTGAGATCAACACTGTAGATTCTAAAGTGAACAAACCCATTCTCGATTTGAATGATGCATTTAAATCTATGAAATTCGGGATAAAATTATAAAAAATCGCTTTTGTATAAAAATTAAGAGTTATAACATAAATTTTGTTATAAAATTTTTTATTTATAACCTTGTTATTGCGAGTGTGTGTAAGGTTGATTTTGAAGCAAAACTGTTGAAATGTTGTTTTTGTGTTATTTGTATTTATAATCTATTAAAAATTATATATTTTTTAATAAAAAAATATATTACATTTACATTAATTTTTGAATTATAATTCGTTATTTCTCATTTTGGGTTTTTATTCAAACAAAACAACCGAAAAATATCAAAACCTCAGAATTAAAAAAGTATTTCCATATCATTTTCTTTTATTTATCAAAATGTATATAGGAACCTATTTATTTTATAAACATTCGATTTACCTATGAATCCAATGTTTCAAACGCTAGTGTTAATTATAATCCTGAATATGAACAATTTCAATTTTTAATAAATTAAATGAGACACAATCAAAACACGAATACATTACAATGTCTGTCAGTAAAGTAAAACAAGATAATAATTTTTTTACATCTTTGTTCTCTGTTTATTATTTTAAAGTAAACGTACTAAATAGGACGTAATTTACATAACTTTTTATATGACCACATTACAGAGATATTTCATATATTAACTGCATGGAAATTTACTGAAGAAAAAATTGCGTAAATGCAGTAAAGAAACGGAAGTAAACCATCAGCAGACAACCAAATTTAATGCCAATATATGGCTTACTTTAAAGGAATAGAACAGCGTAGCAGTAGTACTGGTAGCAGGAGCACTGAGCAATTGTAGCAGTAACTAGACAATTTCGTTCAATGCATATTTAGGTTACTTTAAAGGAATAGGAAAACGTCTAGTGACAGCAACTATTTAAATATTCTTCCGATTAAAAACATGTAAGAAGATGTAAAATAATTTTTAATATTGTAAACATCGTTCCAATAATGTTTTTATTATTAAAACCTATGTACTTTCTGAGAAGCATTATGTGAAGCATCGAATTGTTGGCGCCAAATCTTAAGGCCCAAGCAGTCCATAAGCTCAATACTAAAACTAATATTGGTCTTACGGACGGACTGGGCCTTAAGATTTGGCACTAGTTATACGTAACTCGCCCGGTAATTTTTACCGTACCCAAAATATGAAACTATAATGATTCTTTGCCAAAATACGAATATCCCTCAGTGGGATTCTAATTGGCTTTTGAAGTATAGGCACCAATACTGGATACAACAATGGAAGTTGTCACGATTGGAGGCAGTGTTGTTGCTGCATTTCAGTGAACAACCTCAGTTCCCAAACAGGAGTGGCTGGGCTTGACAGCGGGGATTTCCTGGCTACCAAGATGTGGGCCAAAATGAGGGCCACCTATCCCTTGAGGCCCACATCCACTGGACATAAAGAATCTTTGCCCACCCAGTCTACTTTTAGACAAGCCTATTCAACCTACCTATGCCTTTCTTGTTTGGCTTCCCTTGAATTAATATACTAAATGCTAGGACCTAAGGCTATTACAGTGAAGGCTTCCTCTTCTTTCCAGTAGCCGCCCTAAAAAAATTAATGAAAAACTATCGCAGGATTTTCCTATGGGGTGGTGTAACCCAGGCCTCCTGATCCCAACCCCCCACCCAAAATAAATAAATAAAAATAGTTTAATATATTGTTTGCTTGTGTCTTTAATTTGACATAAATATGACAGTATCAAAAAGGTATTGGCTGAAATAAATATAGCCTATTGATATGAATTGCGTAATTTTTTAATAGACTATTATTGATTGTTGATACGTTTTAATTTATTATTAGATCACGTATCACCTATACAGAATATAATATGGTATAAAACCTATAGACACTTTTTATGTCCTAGTTTGATATAGTTTTATCTAGCCTTTTCTTTTTTAAAAAAGGAATAAGCAATAAGTGCTCATATTTTCTAAACATATTATTATCATTATATGTCAGGAAATAAATATATCACAGGCACAAAAATCGTCCAAGGGAATATTGCTGTCGGTTCCTTAGACAGTGGCCTTTTAGCGAATTTCCCCTATAGGGAAGAAGCTATTACAATGCTATTACTGTAGGTCTCATGGTAAGACCTAAGTCCAAGACCATGATAACTTTTGGTTTTGGCCCCCCCCCCCCCCCCGAAGGAAAGAACAGCATTCTTTTAATTTATGGCCGCAAAAACGGTACGATCATTATGAAATTTGGTACAGACATGTAAAGTGGTAATCAATTAGACGAGTTCGTAAACCAGTCCGATCGGACCACAGGAACGATTGTAAAGGTGGATAAGCCCCCCCCCCCCCCAAAAAAAGGGGGGTTTTGGGGTTTCCATAGACAAAAATTAAAAGTATCCAATTTCTGTTGGCATCATTGAATTCAGCTCGAAAAAATATAATTTAGTGTTTTGAATCATTGCTCTATGACCATTGGTTACTGAGATATTGAAAGTGGTTAACACAGTACGTTGAGCCAATGTAAACCTTATAGGAAATTAGTAAAATTCTATATGTTGCTTATCCCTCAACATATCTTAATAAAACTTGGCATGTGGCTTCATCTAGATGAGATCACACCCAGATTAGCTCATCCGTAGATACCCCCCCCCCCGTACCTGTGTACATTTTGGTATTTTAGTCTAAAATTCCGGAAATTTTCATCCTCGTGGCAGCAAACCTCCATACTCATTCTCTATGTTATATGGAAAATAAAAAATTATTTATCTTCCTTATTTCTTAACATATCTTGATAAAACTTGGCATATGACTTCTTATAGCTCTGATCTACTAAATCTTGAATTAAAACTACCCAGTTTAAACATACCTGTTGCAGTCAACTTGCTTACTCATTCCCGATGTTATTGTTATGGAGATTACAAAAACAATCCTGCTATGTTGGATTAAACAAATTTTTTTGCGCATTTGAAATTCTCTGAGTATGCAGATCTGCTGCAACGGTGTTACTTTTAGAATTAAATCATTTAAATGTTGAAAAGTAAATAGCTGTGGATAGAGCATTTTTTCACTTGAAGAACAGAAGCAAAAACAGCTGTTTCAAACTAAATTAAATACAAATTCCGTTGACTTTAGAGCATTGCCCTGAAAACCGAGTGAACACGGGTAAAGCACCCAGTATTAAAAACTGAAAAATTCTAGAAAGGCTTTACAATTATCAAAGGAAAACTAAAACAAAAAATGTATCTGCGTCTTGACATAAATCACAAATTCATTAAGTGTAATTAATTAAATGTATTAATAATTTGATTTAATCTCTTTTAATAAAATTCTTATAAATTTATCTAAATTGGGAAGCGGCATGTAATAATTCCTTTTGGTAAGTTTTTAAGACTAAGATTAGAAGGTTGAGTCTCCAAACTTCGTCGGATTTCATTTCACAAAACTGATTATCTGAAACTATGGTAAAGAACAAGTTTTCCTTTAACGCTTTTAGATTGTAAAAACGTAATACGTAGTAGGTTTATGATGTTTCAATTATTCCTTTCTCTTATTTTTGATGAATTTGAAATAATTATATTCCATAACCATAAAATCCGTAATATTATGTTATACCAGGGGTTCCTAGGGTCCTGGAAACATTTTAATGGCTGTGTTTTTTTAAGGAAATGGCTTGGGTATGCATGTGTTAAATACACTTATCGGAAGCTTAATTTATTAATTTTTATCTAGAACAGTCGTAAACCAATCGATGCCGCAGTAGAATTTAAATTATCGTCTTTATTGTGAAAAATATAACGAAACTAGGTAAAATCGTATATTTTTATGGGTTCTCGGATAGAATACACCATTGACGGCTGTATACAAGGAAAATCCAATCATTAAATGGGAGAAGTATTACAGCTGAATTTCCCGCCAACTGCAGTCTTTACTCAGGCCTGTTAACTAACCTTATTCAATAATAGTGACTGAGTTTTTTTATGATAAGGATATGTACATATATCCCTGCACACTATAGTAGATTCCATGATATTTATTTTGGTCTCGTCATACATTTTAGTTTTGAATCAATACATGTGATTTTAATTTGAGAGGACGGCCCAAAATCACAGCTTTAGACATCTGTTATTTTTATTATTGATGTAAATTGTAAGCCTTAAATTAAAACGATACATCCCTGAAAAAGTAAATCGCGTTTATAAATCAATTCAAATCCTTCTCCCAAAAATATCTAGCACCAACATTATCTGTTCAAAAATTTATTGAAGTTTTGATTTTTGTATTGTTGCTTCTCATTTTACTTATTGTAAATCCCCTGTGATGAGCGTACCATTAGTTTGAAATTTATTTAAAACCAACTTTTTGTCGAGTTAAAATGGGCAATAGTTTGCAAATTACTTCTGGTAATCATGAATCTTGTGTCATTGATAAACTAGAGGTGAAAATCAGGTATGTATGTCAAAATATAAAGTAAAAAAAATTTAACGCAGATTTTTTACATTAATGAATGTGAAAATAGAAACATTTTAACTTAGAAACATTTGTAAGAGTAAAAAAAGAAAGATGAGCCAAAATAGATGGTAGGATCTTGTAGCTAATTTTAACCCCAAAACTAAAGGCTACCCCGTTTTTATTGGACCTCTTGTTTAGGCGCTTGAGCTAAAAAAGAAAAGATCGTGTTTTAACATAAGTTCGTGTTTTAATATAAATACGTATTTTAACATTATGTACGCGTTTCTAGATCATCCGTAAGTTGAATATATTTCTAATCCTCAGTGAGTAAGTGAGCAAGAGTGCGGGCTGCACATGCAGCTGTACAGTTATTTAGATATTTCAGAGGATAGACATATGACATTTTTACAGTGAGGCAAATTCAATTGCGTACAAAACAAAGTCTGCTGAGCTAGCGAAGCCACATTCATTATTAGTTATTGTTTGGAACACAGCCCAATTGAAGTCGACGTTGCCGCTGCGCCGCCCTGCGCCGCTTTGACGCTACAGTTTAATCAGCTGATTGCTACTTGTTTACACCTCGTAGCCAACCACCAATTAAAAATTTACTTACACTGCAATACGAGCAATGAAATTTTTTTATTTCATCCAAATACTGAATAAACATAGGAGAAACTTTTGAACTTTATTACACTCTTCAAATTGAAATTTAACACATAATGATATGTAAACATTTACGACATGCATTATCTTGTTAGGTTAAGTCTTCTGGGTAACCCAACAAAAAGAAACTTTTTAAGCTAATGTTTTCCATATTCTTGATATCCGAGGCATATGCAGTTAGTGCGTATATTAATCAAAACAAATGGTTATGAACTATTATAGGTACCGGGTGTCTCACCTAAAGTGAACCAATAGCTAACATTTTTATTATAAATCTGACAAAGAACTTCTTATGGGGCACTTCCCTTAATTTTTAACGCTGCTTTTTGGAGTCACTTCGAAAATTAAAAATATGGCCGCCATTTTCCAATATGGCGGACAACTTTGATTTTTCTTATGGAACACCCTATATTTTAGGGCGATTTTAGATTCTGCGATTAGTTTTAAGAACTTTTTATTCTTTATAATTTTTTCCTAAACCCAGTGGTTCAGCAGATATGAGCAGTTAAAGTTTGATTTTTCCCCATTTAAAATGCATTGTGTCCATTTAACTGTGCCATCCCATGTATTCCTTATGGAGTAAAATCATATTCAAAATAACACATTTCCATGATTAAATCTCGACTAAAAATTGTTTTATGATTAAACCTCAACTAAACTAACATTTTTAGGCACTTTTATTCTTTGGTATCTTTTATCAAACCCCACCGTTTTCGATATTCAGACTACCAACAATTTCCCAATGTATTTTAAATGGAGATAAAATCTAAAAATTTAACTGTTCATACCTCCTTAACCATTGGGTTTAGGAGAAAAATATAAAGAATAAAAAGTTCCTAAAATTAAGCGTAGAATCTAAAAACGCCATAAAATATAGGGTGTTCCATAAGAAAAATCAAAGTTGTCCGCCATATTGGAAAATGGCGGCCATATTTTTAATTTTCGAAGTGACTCTAAAAAGCAGCGTTAAAAATTAAGGGAAGTGCCTCATAAGAAGTTCTTTGTCAGATTTATAATAAAAAAGTTAGCTATTGGTTCACTTTAGGTGAGACACCCGGTATACAGGGTGTTTGATATAGGGTGAGTCTCTACTGACTACATTAATTTTAACAGTTGATTCTACTTATTAAATGGAACACAAAAATGTATATAACCCCTTATCTGACTTTAACCGTTTAGCTGTAATAGCGTATTTTGTGATTTTTTAAAATTACACGACTTGGTACTATTAGTTCGACGGTAAAAACCAAACCAATGTATGTATGACATAGAAATTAATATCGTTTGAAAGAGAATTAAATTTCCTTCAAATTAAACATAGTACCCAAGTAATAAATATTTATAAAACGTTTATAAAATAACATTAAAGTTAAAAATTGTTGTTTTCAGAACTTTTCCTTTAAACTTCAAGGCTCAATTAAACCAGTTAAATTTGCCGTTTTCTTATGTCCAATTACATAAAAAACTTCCTTATTTATTTATGTTTAAAATTATGTATAAATATTAAGGGGTCATAAGAGGAAAAATTTGAGAATTTCATAAAAATGTTGTCAAGGTACATTATTACGATTGGCATCATCATTCGGTATTGGCTCTTAACACCAAATTTATCACTGTATTTGTCTCCAATTTCTTTACCAGCTGAATCTGTTGACTAAATCAGCTGACTGGGAATTACAACAGTAATAATCAGCTGATTTTTTTATTGTTTTATTGTAAAACTGTTTATTCATGTTCTTTTCAATTGTGCACTCCATGTAAAACGTAACTGATGCCGTTAATGATAGATATCATTGTTGTTTCGAGTTGTCATGTCGCTTACCAATGAAAAATAGGTGGACATTATGTGGTTTACGGGTTCTGTGACTATAATACAGCGGAAAGCCGTCGCGATTGCCGTCGCCGCTATCCAAACAGAAGGCCTCTGAATGAACTTACCTTTGTTAACGTTCATCGCTGTTCCTGGTACATGGATCTTCTAATCATGTAAGGTTTAAATTAAACGTCTGGGTCGGAGTCATTGGAAACTGGCTCATAAGACCTTATGTAGACCTTCGAACAGCCTTAAATGGCATTCAGTACCTGGACTTTCTTGCTGAAACATTACCATCGCTCCTTGAAGACTCGGATTTTCGTCAGCTGATTATCTTCCAAGGAGACGAAGCACTCCCACACTTCAGCGTAGAGGTCCGTCAGCACATCAGTGATACTTTTGACATGTGGATCGGAAGATGATGAACAATCGCTTGGTCTCCGTGGTCTCCAGACCTCATACCCTTGACTACTAAGTTAGTTTTTCGCATACCAGTTTGAAATGTAGAAGAGTTGAGGAACAGGATTTTGAAAGCTTATGAAATTCTACTTAATGAATTGAACTTGAAGGCTACCGTGAGGGAATTCAGGAATAGGTTTCGCATGTGTATCAGGGTACACGATGACACTTTCAAAATCTCCTAAAATGATAAAATCGGTTGATAGATGAGATACCAAGTATGTGTAAAACACATGATAAATTATGTATTTATTTTTCATATAACATCTGCTGATCACAATTATCGGAATCCCCAATCAGCTAATTTAGTTAACAGATTCAGCTGTTAAACAAAATACAGATTTACAATAATTTATTTAGTTTAGAACCAGTGCGATGAATCACAATAATGTACATTAACAACATTCTTATGAATAAAACCAGCATTTTTACACTTACGACCACCGCATTCATTCAAAAGCCTTCTGTTTGGATAGCGGCGACGCGACGGTAATCGTGACGGCTTCCCGCTGCATTATGGTCACAGAACCCGTAAAACACATAATGTCCACCTATTTTTCATTGGTAAATGACATGACAACATGAAACAACAATGATATCCATCATTAACGGCATCAGTTACGTTTTACGTGGAGTGCACAATTGAAAAGAACATGAATAAACAGTTTTACAATAAAACAATAAAAAAAATCAGCTGATTATTACTATTGTAATTCCCAGTCAGCTGATTTAGTCAACAGATTCAGCTGGTAAAGAAATTGGAGACAAATCCAGTGATAAATTTGGTGTTAAGAGCCAATACCGAATGATGATGCCAATCGTAATAATGTACCTTGACAACATTTTTATGAAATTCTCAAATTTTTCCTCTTATGACCCCTTAATATTTATACATAATTTTAAACATAAATAAATAAGGAAGTTTTTTATGTAATTGGACATAAGAAAACGGCAAATTTAACTGGTTTAATTGAGCCTTGAAGTTTAAAGGAAAAATTCTGAAAACAACAATTTTTAACTTTAATGTTATTTCATAAACGTTTTATAAAGATTTATTACTTGGGTACTATGCTTAATTTGAAGGAAATTTAATTCTCTTTCAAATGATATTAATTTCTATGTCATACATACATTGGTTTGGTTTTTACCGTCGAACTAATAGTACCAAGTCGTGTAATTTTAAAAAATCACAAAATACGCCATTACAGCTAAACGGTTAAAGTCAGATAAGGGGTTATATACATTTTTGTGTTCCATTTAATAAGTAGAATCAACTGTTAAAATTAATGTAGTCAGTAGAGACTCACCCTGTATAAGTACACAGTTTAAATTTTTAACTGTACTTTAAGTTGTTTATGTATTAAGCCGTAAACAGCATTAAAAAAGGCAAATTTTATGGGATTTTTAATAGTATAAGGGAATATGTCTTAGCTACATGTGCACTTGAGTTTTAGGGATAAGTTTCACCGGCTGATGAAATTCAAATAATAGGCCTACCTTACAAAGATGGTTTGCGTTAAATTTCATTTATCATAGTCGTTCAATAACAGTTTTTGCAAACAAATCGTTGTTGCAAAGAGGACGTTTATCCTTTTGCGGACGTTTAAAAGGACTATTTTACCTTTTAGTATTTGAATGGTACGTCGAGTAAGCCAAGATTCTCTGAAAGTAATAAGGATTTTTGTGCCATTGCTTAATTCATCGTTCAATCTTGGAATGTTTATTTCAGGGACAAAAGAACATGCTCGTTAGAATATTTGTATGTTAATGTCCGATTAAATGTTTTTTTCGTATAGGTTTTGAATTTGGAGGGAGTTAACTGACACAATCAACAACCATTTTTATTTAAATAACTGAAAAAGCCAATAAACACTTGCATTTGATAGCGGTTTGAGCCTTATTCCAATACAAAATAAACCTATGCAATTTTAGGTAAAATTCAGGTTTTAATAATCGCCACAACACTGATAGTATGTTTTTCGATGAAATCCTATTATATTTATGTTCTTTTGTGCTTAATAACGTTTAGTTAGTCCAAAATACTCAGTGAGCTATTTCGAATAAAAATTGTGTACATACAATGTGAAACTTTGAATTTCAACAGCCTAAGAAACTCATCCCAAAAACTCAAGTGCACGTCGAGCTAATATATATTCCCTTACACCGTAAAAGATCCCCTGAAAGTTGTCTTTTTTTAACGCTGTTTACGACTTAATAAATAAACAACCTAAACTGCAGTTTTTAATATTTAAATTGTGTACTTACATATAACAAACGCCCAGTATTTTTTAGCATTTAATTAAAACTACAACAGTATATAAAAGCCTTAAAATTAATTACATACCGTACAGTGTTAATTAAGAATTCGCGTAGTAAAACTAATGTAAATAGTAAACAACACAAATGAGCTATTTTAACTTCTTTGAATACCTTTATGGCAACGAAAGACTGAACATTTCATAATAAATGTTTTATATAAATAAAAGACTGAACATTTCATAATGCATGTTTTATGAATTTCAAAGTCCCGAATGAATTGTTCTTCCTTAAACATGACATTTAAACAATAGTAAATTTATTTTATTACGTTTGCTGAGAAAATAGAACAAAAAAGGATAACACAACAAGGCTTGTTTTGCGAGATAATTGAAATTCGCTTGCGGGAGACATTTTTAAGTGGAGCTTTGATAAATTAACACTCTTTACTGTTTTCTAAGTATATTTATAAAGAAATGAAATCCCACTTGATCCCAAAGTTGATTCATAGTAATCACTCGTTTCCTTTTTAAGATTCTAGTATATTTTAAAAATAAAAAAGTCTAAAATCAGTATCTTGATTCAAGACATGTCTTTTTGATTCAATTTAGTTGTCTTCTAAATAGAAGACAACCATAGTTATTAAATCTTAACTATTTAATTTTTAAAGCTATCACTATTTTTACTTCTTGTGGTTTTAAATAGACTCTTTTGTTTCTTCGTGTAATATATACGCAGCTACGGACTCGAACTCGCCACACGCACAGGTCTTTGACCCATGTGAGTTTTTTTTTAATTTTGTTATTGTAACGCTGCTTTTGTAACTATAAATGTAAATAAAGAATTATTCATTTGATTTCTACGTTTATGATATTTTTTATTACTCGTTTAGTGGGCAGGCAGCTAGGTTAATTTCTGCAATTATTGGATGTTGTAATGATTGACGTAGTGTTGAAACATATCTCTTTGAAAAAGGTAGCCATAAATTATTAAACACAATATGAAACATGAGAAAGTGTAGGCATATTAAAAAAAATTTAAATTACTAATGTTAATGTAAGATTGCCAATATCCTACTACATGAGTATATTTTTTCGTTAAACAATTTTCACAATATTATTTATGCTCAAGAATATATCAATTAAGTTTTTAAAAATAAATTAAACATGCATGCCCCTGCATTCTACTGCACTTAAAGAGAACCTTTATCATTGTATAAATAATATCAAATAAGCATAAAATAAAGCATGATGGAAAATATCACATACTCTATTTGTCACTACTGACTTATTTTGAAATTTGATCATGTAGAACCTAATAATGTCATGCAAGTGATTCGAGACAAATATTGATCATGTCATAATCAATTGTCTCTCTAAAAATATAATACAAATTCAACTGTTGGCGGATAAGAACCTTGCTAAATTAGTATAATTTGGCAGATATATGGAGTAGAAAGGATAACATTTTAAATACGTAGATCTTTTTTTCATTTTGACGTATAATTCAAAGAATCATAACTATGAAGGATAAAAAACAATATTTTCCCATTGTATTGGATTTACAGGGTTTAAACTGAATTCTAGAGCTTAGTTTGGTGGGTTTAAAACAACTGGCGAGTTCCACAAACACAAATGTTACCGACTAAACCAAACCGTATTGGACAGCTCGGCAAATGTTTGTTTTTATACCTTTATTTCTCATAATATCTTCTCAAACATGGTGCAAACAATCCATCCCTATATAAAATAAACACAGGTTATATTTAAAATTAAACTTTGAAATCAATATAGGCCTATCTATAATATAATTGAACATGAGCTTAGTTTTACAATATAGAGCCTACGTTAAATATTCATTAGAGAAAATTTAAATATAATGCACATAAAAAAGAAATTAGGGCGAATATATGAAAAACTACAAATTTCTACATATCTAAACAGTTGAATTTTAATTTACACTTTTTAAATCTAAACATATTATTTTTGTACATTTATTTTATATTTGTACTTAATTTTAAGGTTACATTCTCGTTTTCGGAAATTATTCCATTTTTAAGTGTGTCTGAATTCGAACAAAGTGTAACGAAGTGAGTTATACTCGACTTAAAAATCACTCTTTGTGAACTAACTCCTCTTTTATTATTTGTTGAAAATTCGTGAAATTTGAACTACATCATATATATACCCCGAAGATTGCTTATGAATGAGTAGTTAATTATACGTTTAAGCATTTATTTGTTTAGTTAATTTTACCATACTTTGTTCGGTATACGCGACATGGGAGCGTACTCGTAGTAATGGAATGATTTCCGAAAAGCGTTGTGAAATAAAATCTGTAAAAAAGGGTACTTGAGGAACTTCTTTCTTTCTTTAATTACAATAGTAACCTCAGAAGCGAAAATTAAAATAATATATATTAACTGAAATTCAAACGAAACCGTACTTCCGATGAAGTATGCATACTTTAAAGATAGCAAAGCTATGAGATTCGTCTTTTAGGTCAGCGTCATTCGGTTTGTTACAGTTTTATGTAAGTTTTATGTACAATTGTAACAATAAAAAGTTTGGATTAAAAAATCCAAAAGAAATTTATAAAACATTCTAGAATTGCTTAGCTTATTTATGATACATTATATATATAAACCTAACAGTAGGGTTTAAAGTATATTCCTAATGTAGTAAAACCGAAAGAAGTATAACTTCATTAGCGGCTCATGAATCATCCTTGATCACTAAAATCAATTAATTGGGGATTCCTGTTGAAAATCACGTTTCAATAGGAGAGGTTGAACTTAAGCCGTCGGTTGCGCAGGTAGCACGCAGGACTCCGGGACATTGGCAACGAGGTCATGGCTTCGAACCCTCACGTGCGTTAATATATTCTAACAGGACTGCTCATTCTTGAACTTTACTGGATCACTTTTTATTTGCTTCATATGGTTCACGAATAGATCAATGATGTAAGTGGGAGGAACACATGGAAAGTTAAAAGGGAGACCAAGAACTTGTTTTTAAATTTAAAGATAAATTACGACTTTTATACACGACAGACTAGATTAAAATATAAATCGTTCAAGTTTCTCCTCGCATTATTTACACTTATACATTTAAAATGGATAAGGTAAATTATTTTGTATAGTAACATCATGTTGTAGTGAGTTGACATAAGAATAATTATTTTAGTGTGATAATAAACCACATGAATAACATGCCAAATAAGTAATATTTCTTTTATAACATAACGGTCACTGTTGTATAGTAAAATATTTAATTAGTAGTGATATACCCAACTGATAGCTGCAAAACCGTACAACAAGACCCAAGCATCTGTTACGTTGCACAGCGATAAGTTTCTAGATCATTTGCTGCTCGATCGTAGCTTCCAGGAAACCTTACTGATGTCGTGCAATGTTTTATGTAGCAGTGTACTTAAGAGCCCTAGTGTAGTGTCAAATGAATCTGGGATGGTATTTAATTTAGCTTTCATAAGCAAAAAAAATATACTAACTGAATAAAATACTTTTACACGAATTCAAATTCAATCACGTTTGTAATAGTACATTCATTTCATCACTAGGGCCCAAAGTGGTGCTTTCCGGACGAATTCAATCTTCTCAAATCACCAAATTGCAAAAAGCAACTTAATATGGGTGTTATGAACTATCTTGTCATGTATCTCCTGAATACATTAAGCTAACTTTTTTTAAATCAAAGCGTTTCTTATGAAAAATTATTTAGATGGTGTCTTCCTATTTTCCAGCCTTTCTTCTAGTTCAAAAATCATTCCTGATACGCATTACATATATAATTATATGATATTTCGATCCCCCAATAATCCATTTACTGTTTTTTTCAACTGCAATAAATACATTTTTCTATTAAATTTTTTTGCAAAATAAAATTCACAACGTCTTGTAAAGTAAGTGTAGCTAGTGTAAAAACCTTTCACTTTTTATAACAGCTTAGCCACTTGGTGAGTATATTGAAGATACCAGTAGGAGTATATTGTCCAAGGAACTAACCTTAAACCCGTGTTGAATCGCCCCCTTGTCCGCCATTAAAGACGGCAGCCATTAAATTCATAAATTGCTCTATAACTCCAGCAATAGTTTTTTAATCCTGATAAACTCTTTTTCATCATACTAACACAGAAACATCTGTTTTCAGTTCCTTTTTGTTGGCTTGAGAGTCACCCATTGCCGTCCAAGGCCGGATAGAACGGAAGTAAACAATCAGTTGATTTGCAGCAAACCGACGTTTAATGCTTGTATATCGGTTACTTTTTAAAGGAACGTAGTGGCTGCACTGCATCCGTAGCCATTGTTTGTTCTGTTTGTTATAGGTTAGGTTTGAGGGATTGAGAAACGTATGTTTGTGCAAGGACTACGTTATGATTGAAAGTATGTTTTTTTGCGTAGTATGATGAAAAATATCGTACGTTACACGGCTGGGAAGTTTTGCCGTGCTTTTCGGCCTAGTAACGTAATATACTATTCTCTCAAAAGGCTGAAATTGGGTACATTATGAAGTTCGAAATGAATGCCATTTTTAGTTTTTAAAGCTTATTTTCTAAAACAGTATAGGTTTACAGTACACAGTAGGTTTTACTTACTTACTTCATACTTCCCCTCTTCGTCTGTGAACAGTGATTCCAGGATTGATTGCGTCACAGTTACTAAAATTACTTAACTATATTTAAAACTGTACAGTATATACTAAAAATGCTTTGCGGCAGGTGATCAGTTACTGACTCACTGATCACCTGCCGATATATATGATTGAATTGTCTGGGTTTGTTAGTTTTTTTTCTTTGATTGTATTTCGTTTTAACCTCAATTATGAGTTTTGACTCCATGAAACAGCGGAAAAACTAGCCAAACTCTAAAAACTGCTTGCATGTTTATCTTTTTGAGGACATTATTTTAATAATAGTCAACCAATTGTTCAATTAAATAAAAAAACAGGTAACAAAATTGACTCATCAACCAGCTCTGTAGATGTTTTTGACCAAATAATTTATATATAATAACATTCAAAACATGGAAACCTTTTGAATTGTAATGTTATGTATAACCCTATATTCCCAAAATAGAAATATCAATAAATCTATTTAAAATACTGCATAGAGAGCGAGAGAAGAATTTTTTTTAAGTTCTCTTATCTTAGGAGTCATTAAGCAGAATTTATTCGCTTTTCTCACCACTTAGAGGATAAGTGAATGCTATCAATAACGCTCAGCGAGGTTTTGTGACATTAGTCCGATTATCTCCGAAAATCTTCAAACGGCTTCACTTTTTTACTTTTATCAGTCATCTTTGGATAAAATATTTATCTTTTGCTTTAGAAAAGTAAAAGTATATACTGAGGAAATATTTATACAGGAAGTTTTATAGAAATTCAAGAATAATTAGGTAAAAAAGAAAAGGCTAACTAATTATTCGCATTCGAGGGAGTCGAAATACTTTAAAAACTTCGTTTCCCATACTGTTACATGAGTTGCTTTTTGCATCGTTTTAGAGATGGATATGTTTTCAAATGGGTCTAGACTATCAAACAATCCGGGCAAAGTGATCTTTGTTACGCTAGTTTTTATCCAAACTAAAATATTATCTCGATTATTTGAGTGGAATTATAGCAAATCCACCATGTAAACCATGTGAACCACTTAGTTCTACATAAAACGCAAGGCAATTGACAGCGTTTATTGTAATTTTCTCTTCATTTAGTTACATTGTCCTCGGTTCTGAAGCACTACAGACACTCGTCTCTCCTCTTCTGGAGCAGTACGTTTAGAACGAAGTCAGTTACAGGTTTTCAGCTGTCACTGTTCTACAGTATCTTCCACTCGCAGGTTCTCCGACTGAATCGGGGAGAGCAGTCCGCTCGTCATCAACGCGACGACACACGAAGGCAATACGCGTCGTCCCCGTCGTAACTGCAGTGAATGAATGTACTGTATCTAGGCAATCCGACCTTGCCCAATCTGTGCAAGCACAGACGGAAGTAGTCACGACCTTTTAGGAACTTGGCGAGGGAAAAGTTTATCCCACGTTTTTGCAGTGGACCCTGAACTCCAGATTCATGTCCATAATTTCTCCGTTAATTAAATGTGAAATACCAAATATCTTCTTATAACATTTTGAATTTTTTTAATAAAAACAATATTGTTTTTAAAATGAGCGGGTTATTTGTCATAATATAAAAGAGTTCCAAAAGTAAATGTACATTTTAAATATAAGAAAATGAGCGAAAGTTGGTAGTTAAATGCCTAAAATTTAAAACAAAAATATTAAAATTGAATCCTTTTGTGAGGAATTGTGACACTTTGTCAGGCCTACAGGCCTTATTTATCAAGACATTTGCTGATGATAAAGAGAAGGATTTGAATACATTTCCGTCAGCTTGGAAATGGAAAATTGTTTTAGTGACGGACCCTTTAGACTTGGGAGCTACTTTCAGCGCAAAGTAATATTTAATATTATAATCCTATGTTTCCAGTCATAATGCTATGATCTCGCACCGCAAAAAAGATCAACCCTGTTCCAGCAGACCTGCATACACATCGAATTTCTAATCATATATCAAACTCAGCTTAAGCGCTATAAGGCTTTTTTAATTCCTGTAAGAATTACATGGGTATACGTTACTATCCGTACCAAATTTTGCCATGTAATTTCTGACCATTTTTACGACCGCTATCTTTTTAACGGGGTCATTAATAGTGTATGAGCCATTTTGATATGAGGTTTTTATTATTTCATTGGACTGCGTTTGTTTAAATTATAAGATAATGAAGTATTTCCAGAGTGTGTACAGGGTTAAGCGAAAGTGTGGAATATTTTTAATAGATTTTTACTAATTAACATTTATGAAACTTTGTAATGTGTTATTTGACTTAAACTAAAACTTAAACTAATCTTACAGCTTTATTATTTATTTGTACAATTGTTACAATGCTATAATACAGCCAAAGCCAATTACACTATAGAATTAATATTTCATTTAAGAAATATAGAAAAACATGCAAACATTTACATGTAGATGTACAACAACTGTGTTCATTTTACTGTCCATTTCTTTCTTTTCCTACTACTGCTAATTATGACAAAAATATCCAATACAAATTCAATGAAGATTAAAAATAACCGGTTATACTGTTTACAATTGATTCAAAGACATTGGCTGGTGTAAAAAAATAAATCTGTCGGTCTCTGATTTTTATTCCACCCCTCGACCCCTTTTTAAGGCACTAGAACCAGCTAACTTCCACAAATCAGGAAAACAGCAATTTTTAATTGACATGTAAAAAGGTGGCGCAAAGGAAGGTCAAGGTCAGCACAAGATTTGAAAATGTACGATGGCCAGGACCGTCAGGACCCATCAGGTATTTTTTTAGTTTTAATTTTTTCAATAGAAGCAAAACTTCCTGCTCAGAAACCTCATTATATATTATACTTCAACAAAATGCCTTTACTCTCTGCTTTTTGCAGCTTTATTTTCTTTTGCAGGTTTATTGTTGAGACTTTAGAGAAAATCATAATATTATTTGTGATATTGGGATAAGTTAAATGTGGTATTAAAATTGAAAATGAAGAAATTTAATGGCTAATTGAACCATTAATAATTTTTCGTTACTCTATCATTGAAAGTACAAATTTTTTTTATCCTACAGCGTTTATCAATACAGTATTGTAAAAGTACAATATCCTATATTATACGAAAATATAATGAACTGATTTATATTGGTTTCTCAATTCGAAGAAGAATTAATTGATGATATTACACATATAATATGGTTAATTAGAATATTTGTCAGGGATATTTCCTCTTGGCGAGAAAGGAGGGGGCTATTTTTTTTATTTGGTCAAAATTTAAATAGGAGCATAAGCAAACTATTCTGTTAAGAACGATTTATTATTATTTCAGAACCCATTTACTTTCTTATATTTGTACTAACCAATAGTTTAATAGTTTAGTCTTGAAATAGTTTAAGCCGATTGAATGAAATAGGCTCGAAACTATACGTATAATTGTAATTTCTATAAAGCACAATTTTCCCTGTCATGGTGCTAAGAAAAAATTTCTGAATTTCAACTACTGGACATTTTGAAATGAAATTATTCTCAGGGAATAATCAATTCTTGATTGATCCGTCAAACATATCACTACCATATTATACTAATGGGGGGTTCATTCACATACCATAATTTATAAAGGGAACGGAGAACGAATCTGCAAAACGATAAGACCCAAATATCTACTGTTGACATATACGCAGAAATTCTTTTGGACTTCACCTTAAACTATCTAAGTTTCATTATTAAGCCTAAGGGAGGCTTTTAAGTTATCATGATTTATAAAATGAATAGAATGAATACAAAAAAGCTTTTCGTTGTAACGCTGCGAAAACGACAGTTTTCATAACATGTGTTGCTCTCGCCCAAGGGAGAAAAAAGAATAAGCTGATGTCGAAGACGTCAGCTGTTCGATTGTAATGTACCAATCATGCAAAAGTGTTTACGTCAGCGTCGATGGTGAGGTATCGATTGCATCGCGATTGGTTATCGGTTATTGTTATCAATCGTAAATCATTGTTGCATCTTAGCCGGTTTAATCGAATTTGTTAAACTCGCTCGATCCACCAATCGATGATTCAATTTGTTCGATACATCGATAGTTGTTGACAGTCTAACCTAACAAAAATGAAACAGACAATCAGTTGATTGTTTTAAATAGCAATAACAATATGGAAGCCTTTTTGGGAGGTAACATTTTGTTTACTTAAATAATTGGCTTATTGTATTGAGCGGTGAAACGAAAAATTATAGTTCATCAAACGCGCCTAAAGCTGTTTTTCGTTAATCGGTCTTTTTTCATAAAACTTGACCTCGTTCGAAAAGCGTCACTTTAAGCCCCAGTAATGAAATATATTATTTCGCTACACTTCGAGATTACTTATGAAGGCCAAAATAGCTCTTTTCCATAAGATACTTTATTTGCTAGAAACAACGTGTGAACAACACACGCCCAAACGGCAGATTCAAAAAACAGAAATACATCTGAAATCTGCAGATGGCAGATTTTTTTTCTGCACGGCAGATTTTAAATGTCATGTAGTGTCTGATTCTTTGTGTTGTGTGGTGGAAAATAATGTTCGCTTCTCGGCAGAAAGGGGTTTGAAAAGCTCTCGATCGTTTCAAATTCTCTACTTCGCCTCGAACTTGAAACACGATTTCGAGCCCGCATATAAACCTCATTTTCGGACTTAGTTGCGAAACATGCTACTCCAGGGGTGAAACCAAAGTTCATCAGCTAGCATACCATAGTAAAGATTTTGTCTCAAAGGATTAATTTTTGTAGATGTCTGCTTGTTTCTCATACAGCTGATATGATTTTTGCTTTGATTTAATCTCCAATATTATTAAAATTGGCCAAAATAGAAATTCGAAAGCCTTCCAAGGGTTCCTGGGTCCACGCACGGATTTGAAACCAACAAAAGGCACGCATCTACACGTTAAGGGATTTCAAACCTAGTAAGCCTAGTAGCTTTGCTTTAACCTTTTCCACGAAAACAACCTTTTTCTTTTAATATTTAGATGTTAGAAACTAAATTAAATTAGATGAAATAAAAAATCACTTTACCGATGAAGCAAAGTAAGGACTGGGAGGTCCTGTTCACCAATTTATTTCGACTAAAACTAAAAGTTACAAGGTAATGTACAAACTAATATTCTTTAATATTTATCAAAAATTTTTGAAAGCACTGTAGATATCCACCCAATAAATAACTCGCCCTAAATCCCGTCACGCAAGTGCCACAGGCCAACACTCCCGCCCACCACGTAATATAAGATATTTGACTTGCGCCCCAAACCGAGCATGGATTTATTGAATTTTTAAGGTATCAGGATTTATCGTGTTTCGTCATATAATAATTAAAAAGCAAAGAAAAAAGAAAATAAATTTTTAATTCAAAATATACACCGTAAAAAGCTTCATTTATGTATAGTGAGACACCAATGCATACATGTTCACCAAGCATTTCATGGCTAGCTTTAAATTGTAAGAACTTTAATCTAAAATAAATATTGAAATGCGTCAATCTTAAATGCCTTTATAAAGTCAAAATAAAATCATTAAGGAAAGTAAATAACCTTTTCGGTGATGTCAAAGTTGTAGATGTCTCTGTATTACGATGAAAGCTTGCTCCCTAGTGCATCGGACTGCAAACGACACGTCATCAGAGTGAGTGTCGAATGCTCAAAGCTCTCACAGGATTGGAGTTGGATGTATATACGTAGAGAAGGAAGTGATTCATTGGTATTCAATGCATTGTGTGATTTCAATCTTTTTATAGTGAACTAAACCACTGGTTTGAATGGAACAATTAAGACTGAATAACGATTTTTCCCTCTTATTATTAGAAGCTCAAAGGGATTATTTTGTAAATATTATCTCGGAAATTATACTATGCACGTTTATACATAATTAAAAACAATCATTATTCTTTTGTTGTGAAATATTTTAAATCTTACTTCAAAGTAACATCAATCTTCAAAAATTTTATAATTAAGATATAATCTAAGATCTATGAAATCTTACTTAAAAGTATTCAATTCAACTTAGTTAAACACCTTAAAGTAACATTTCTAAATATTAAAAATATAAAAACGTTAGTAGGTAGGTTTATTATAAATTGTTCAAAAATATACAATTCACGCACATAAGTATAACAGCGATATGCGGGTTGTTTCGATACTTAAAGTATCATAGGAAATTAGTAAAAGGAGCATTCGACTGAAATTATGATTCGGATAAAAGCAACACCACTTCAACTATTAATAAGTGGAAATTTTTTATTCTGTTTATTATAATAACTTTAAAAATCTTCTTTGTGTATCAGTAGTTTTAAAGAATAAAACGATTACACAAGAATGTTTTATTTTAATGAATAAATTGCGGTAGAGTTCTGCTTCGAGGAAAAGACTTGATAAGGTAATCGGCTCTAAGAATTCAAGCAGAAAATTATTGTCATCGAAACACCCAAGCAATTCGTCTATACTTGCAGTCTTATACTTATCTTATTCCAACCATTGTCTTTGGAAGCGATTTTTTGTGAATAAAAGTTTTAAATTGTTATTTATGCGTCTAAGTATATCAGCAAAGACTCTTTAATTGAAATGCGTACTGACCAATATTGTTTGCATAAAGAGTTTGTCATGTTATTGAACTATGAATCATTTTATTTTACTGCGTCGGAAATATATGTTTTAGGCAAATGCTTTTGAAAGCCAAATTTGATTTATTGTTTTGATAAATTAGGATGTTTTCTTTATAATTTCTCATTAAATATTAATGTATTATTCAACAGACTGACTTTTGTTTGAGGACGTGAGATGTTACTGTTTTAACTTTAAATATTATTTATTTTAATAAAGTAAAATGTTTGATAATTTATCCGATTACGAACAATCGACAAAAAAACTTTATTTTACACACTATAGTGGGACAATTACATCCCTATATTGAAAGGGAACTTAGAACGTAGTAGGTTAAGGACTCCACATCAGGTTGGATTATGTTAAGATATGAAGAAAAGAGGACGATACCTTTAAGTAAATAAGTAATATACCTTTCTTACATATTAATCCTGCACAATCAATATTTCTTGCTTGGGGATATATTTTAGGAACTTGACAGTACATATTCTTATGGCATTGGTGAACTATTGAAAGAGGTGGGTTGATTGAATGTGGCGCATCCAGTCACAACATGACCAACGGGAAAAGCTTTCTGAGAAGGCGTGACGCGGTGTCAGAGTCAACATTCACTGTTGAGTACGTTTACGTTAAAATATTCTTTAGTATGTATTATTTATTCATGTTAGTTTAAAAATAATTTGTAATTGAAATAAATGTCACTGTAATTTAATGTAATAAATGATTAATATCCCTTTTTGATAATATATAGGAATGATATATCAAAACACCTTTGAAATGAATTTATCCAAACTGGGTTCCAGAATCAACCTGAAGTACTTTTTAATGGAGTGTGATGTTACCTAGGTTTAAAGGTTGCTTTTAGGTGACTGAATGAACGAAATGGCCTTGTACATACTACTCTTATATAAAATATGTAATAGATAAAAACTTCTTAAAAATCATGTTAAACTTTGACGAGTAAATTTTTGGTTAGTCGAGGGAAAAACTGGTACATAATACGTAAGGAACTGACTGACATTTGATTCATATAAATCTTGCGTTAAAGTTTCATGTCAATTAATGTTATTTTGAATTTTTATAAGCAGGCTCTAAATCTGTTGTCCAGCTTATTCAAGTGCAGGCGAATGAATGAGGAATGAATGCATAGGCTCCGGGCTCTGCGGCGGCGCCGGCGCCGGCGGTCAGCTCGGGCGGTGAGGAGTGGGGAAGTCACTCGTGCGCCTGTCCAGATGGGCGAACTAATAGCGGCCGCCGCGCCGTTCTAGCCGGCCGTGGGAAATTCAAACTTAAGTCGTAGTGGCTGGCGGCCGCCACCACAGTAAGTCCTTTATTTAATGAATTATACTGGAGTATTTACTTGTATTACGTGTTCTTTTTAAGTTGAAATTTGCAGATTTTTGTCGGTTTCGGTTTTCGGCAAAGAAATAAAAGTTGCTGTATTAATTCGGCAAGTGTTTATTTACCAAACAGAAAAAAGAATGATACATAAAAATAATACATTACAATTTATTCGCAGTTAATTAATTTCTAACAAAAATTATCATTAACTTTTATTTTGGTCAAAATCCCGCTTTGGATAGAGGAGACAGCATTACTCTCAATATATTTTTAATGCAATATAATATATCGTCATTATAAATTTCAAATACATTATTTTTAAAAGGTGATTGTACCTAAACATATAAAAAACAGTGCTTCTTTCTCACAGTTCAGCAAACTTCGGTAGCTGATTCTCAAACTGATGGAAAGCAAACAGTTCGTTTTTATTTTATTATGATTGGTTTTTCAAATTGGCCTGCATGATAGTTTTAATTAAATTTATTATTTCGTTTCAGTCACTTGAGGTTTTGCCTTTAAATCATAGTACACGTAAGATTGTGACCAATAGTACCTACTTTTGTGGAGCATCACTTTTATATATTTTTACACAAAACAAAATCTTTTTAAACTATAATTTAAAACCTCGATACAAAAGATACACTACAAAAGAAAGTCTGTAGGAAGTTAAAAGAATATATAAAATGCTATCACTATGTATATATTTTCGAAATATTTCTTTTAACTTATTTGAAAAAGATAAAGTCACAATTCGTATTCACGACTTGTATTTATTTAAATTAAGTTTAATGGATTTACGAATGTTAAAAAGACGGTACCTTAACGGTTCTGAGATGCGTTTATATGAATAATAAAAACTAAAATCAAATCTAAGACTAAGTATAAAGGGCAAGTTATAAATACCCAACCCCCAACTTTTTTCACAATTTTATATCAGTTTGTGCAAACCCTTGATTTTTGCATACCTACAATATGTATGAAGGTTAAGCCAGATTCAGCATGTCAGAAGAACAAGAAAACAACATTAAAGTGGCTTAGCGAACCCTTGATTAAGAAGCGAAACTGGCTACTTCTTATTTATAATTTATATACAGAAAACAATTCAGTTTATTTGGAAAATTTGTACCGAAATGTGAAAAGAGAATACAGGAACGATCTGAGGCAAGCCAAATTGGAAATGGATGCTAAGAAAATTGAAAATTCCTCTAACAAATGCGCTGTCGTATGTAATATCATCAAAGCTAAGACGAGTCCTTGTCAGCAACTAGTGACATCCCTAGCCCCAGATGCATTTGGTGACTTCTTCATTCTTCAACTCGGTCCAGAATGCAAGAGAGATCGTTGGTGGCCCAACGCATGCTTACGGCTGCTCCATCTACGGATAGAAAATGCGAACTTCGAGAGACTACTCCAGTCCAGGAGCTTGAGATAGTATCAAGGATGGAAACTCTACGAGTAATAATATTCATAACATTTCAAGTTCTCTAGTTAGGCGTGTGATTATGTATATAGTCAATTTGTGTATAAGGCAACAAGTGTTTCCTCAGGTCTTAAATATTTAAAAAAAACTGTGCCGATTCACAAAAAAAGTAGCTGGGATAATGTAGAGAATTTAAGACCTGTGTCGATTTTACCTATATTTTCAAAGATTTTTTAGCTTGTATTGCAGCCACAATTGTACAACTTTTTTGAACAAAATAGTCTGCTGGCGGCCTCTCAGTATGGTTTCCGCAGTGGACTTTCCACAGTGGATGCAGTTGACTGTTTGGTTGCCAACATTGTTAGTGGCTTTGAGAGTCAAGGCTTTACTGGGGTGATGTTTTGTGACCTCAGTAAGGCCTTCGACACTGTTGCTAATGAGACTTTATTAATCAAATTGAAATATTATGGACGTAAAGATTGTTCAATTGATCTACTGAGATCGTACCTGGGGGGACGACAGCATATTGTTCATGTAAATGGTAAAAGCTCTTCTGCAAGAGAAGTCAGACATGGTGTACCGCAGGGGCCAGTTTTAAGGCCCCTGCTCTTTTTGGTCATGGTCAATGACATTCCACATAATATTAGTTCCATAGTATATTAGCTATGCTGATGATACCTCACTGGGCTCACTGGCACTTAAGGAACAAAATTTGATATTGTTGAAGTCCGCTATGAAGCAGTCATTGGAACAAGCTGCTAGCTGGTTCAGAGCAATTTTTTTCTAATTAAATGAGGAGAAAACTCAAACCATAATATGTCCATTGAGACAAATAGATACGGCTGACAGTAGTGATGTTAAAATGTTGGGTATATTGCTAGATAGTAGGCTGTCATGGGGTAGTCACATTGAGCTAGTGTGTAGTAGGCTGTCTAGGATATTGTATCTCCTAAGAAACTTAAAGATGTGTGTGCCTAATTATTATGTCAAAACTGCCTACAAGGCTTTGTTCGAAAGTTTTTTCTTATATGGTTTAAGGTTATGGGATGGTGCACCAGATGCCAAGAGAGTTCTACTCATACAAAAGAATGCGGAACGCCTGCTTGTAGGTGACTCTTTTACAGACCACTGAAGCCTATTTTTATTGCTGAAGGCTTGATGACCTGTTTTAGCATATATGTTTTTGTATGCCTACTTAATGTGAAGAAGGATGTTGTCAGGTTAAGATTAAGATACCACTTGCATGAGCATGATACTAGATCTAAGAACTTGATAGACATACCTTTAGTAAGATTGAGTAAATCTCAAGTTCAGAGCCAAAACTTATCTCTAAGGATTTTTAACAGACTGCCATGTAAAGCTCGGGACCAGGAATTTTTAAAATTAAAAATAAATACCCGAAACCTACTATTGGCCAATCCTTTGTATTCATGGAATGAGGTTTTATTTTAACACCAGCAGCATCCGTAAGTACCCACTTTTGATTGCCTTGTTTGTTTTATTTTATAAGCTTGCTTTACATGAATCTTTGTAGCCCATATGTATTTATTAGGCTAATGTTTTTGTTATGAATCTCATCCAATTCTGATAATTTCCTATTGCATGTAATATGTTTAAAGGAAATAAACATTCTTATTCTTCTAAGTCCCGGACTACCCCTAAATATTTTTGAGTAGTAAGCACTTAATTTTAGTGGGTGGCCACTGTCTTGAATTCACCTTCACCATATTGGATAGAAAATAAATAGTTTAGGCATATTGGTGGTGTGATCCATAATCTTAACTAGTTTTCCACAGTGATTACAACGCAGCAATCCGATTCTAAAAAATACTGACTTATTTATAGGCTAGTAGGACTGTTTTAATTTTAATTTTAATAACTTATTTCAACACTATGCATTGTAAAAATAAACCCATAATCTAAAAGTGACTTTTGAAAAAAGTGACTTTTGAGTCTCTTTCAAATGAATTTTATGGATTTAAAGTTTTTGACTGAGATCTTGGATTTGCCATTTTAAAATTAACTACGTTATTTTAAATAAAATTGTTCTACTGTCACTCATTATTTTAAGCTTTTTTCATATAGTATTATTTCCGTATTCCGTTATGGACTATCACCATTTACTTTTGGATCGTGGGAGGGAGGTCATATTGGAATTTTTTGTGGTATGGTTTACGTTTCAAACTCATCCTTTATAACTATGTGTAAGGCTAATAAATTTAACAAGGGATTCGTATGTTAACTAGTCAGTTGTTCTGATGAGTAATATTGTCAATTCTACAAGATTACTGTAATTTTCAGAATTGTTTCATGAGCCTGCGTTTACATTTCAATGTCACAATTTCCTTCCCACCGGAGGATAATCAAAGAAGGAAATATCGTTATACTTGCTCTTTTAAAACCATTAATGTTAATACTGCTCATATAGAGATTGGAATTTTGACGAATGTTCAAAAACTGATTGGTACAATACAACGTATTTTCTACAATCAAGTATGGTTTTTTGCCTATATTTATTCGGTTAATAGCTTTGGCTACAAGCTGATTCCTCTTTTTTTGTTTCCCCGTCATTATTTTTGCTATAAATGGACCATTAACGTTTTCCATAATTTCCCCATTTCATTGCCAAATAAAACTTATCAGCGTGAAATAGAGGTGCTTTGATCACGAATAATTTCAATTTAAATCCCAATAAAATCCTTTTAGCCTTTTATTACCTTTTATAACCTTTTTAACCTTTTAACTTTACCAGAGGGTTCCAACAGGAAGACTTCACTACGTGAAAACTCATTAAGGACCCATTAACGTTAGATAGCTAGGATTTATCTTATCCACTCCCGCTTAACCGCTAGATCGTGACGTCATATTCAGCCGACGTTTTCATTAATGATATCGTAGTTATAGGTTCCTTGTGAACATGTGAAACTCAACATGTTCGTAGAGCACGTACATTATTTTTCATTCACTATGGAGGACATTTTATATTAATTTCATTGTGCAGTGAATTGTACTATGTAATGTTGAGTTATATTATATACTGTCCATTTGCAGAAACAAGCTCACTGTAAATCAGGGGGTGTGATGTAACACGTCGAAGGCGTAAAGAAATACCATAACGAGTAAATATTTCACGCTCAGTAATATTAGATCACACCGGTGTAACACTTCTGTTGTTTTACTTTACAACACTCTAAAAGAGGCACCTTACACATTTGAGGTGGAATTGGGATGTAAATATATAGAAGGTGTTTCTAAACACCTTTGGCGAAGACGCACACCATTGAGGCTGAAAAGTGTTTCACCCGAAAGGACAGAATATTGTAGTAGATTAAGAATTGTTTATGCGTAGAGGAATTATGCATCCCACCCGCAAAGTCACCAAAGTGAGCTAATAAAAACATACCAGCTTAAACAGCCCAGTAAACTAATTTGGCATGTTTTAGAATCATAAACATAAACGTTTAAAGGAGTAGCCTATAGTCATATCCAAACTATTTTAAATTATTGTAAATTACTTAACAATCATTTTAAAAGTGTTGATGAAACATTTATATTTATAAAATATATCTCAGATTGCGTAATAAATTACAATTATTTAAAATAATCGGGTCAAATTATTTGTAATTACTTTTAAGCACTTAAAAGCCTACAATTTGTAAGTAGGCCCAATTTGAAAACATCTTTAATCATGTGAAATGTTTTGAACGCAATGCTCCTAGCTAAAAATATATATTTAGGCCAGATTTGGTCAACAGATAATGGTTTTAAATCGTTCAGTGTTGTCATTTCGCAGAATTCATACAATAAATATTAAAATTCAACACTGTATATACAACAGTCGGGGTAGTCCAGAGGTAAAAAGCGATTTGACATAAGTTTAGAGTTGATAGGATCGATTCCCAACCTGGGCAGTAATTCTTTTGATGATATTATTAAATTTACTGGATAGCTGAGTGGTCACCGGTTCAATCATGATCAGGAACGAAACTGGGTCCAGTTGTCATTTGTCATTGGGCTATGAATTAATGATGCTATCCAACAAACGGTCGCCGTTAGATAATAACAGGACCCTTGTTTTGACCGTTCGCGATTAAAACGTTAAAAAATACCAATGGAGAAAGATACAGAACAAAAGAAAGAAAGAAAGAAAGAAATTATTTATTTTCTCTTTTACACATAAATACAAAACCGTGAGACAAATTTAAACACATGTCAGTCCTTATATAAAAAATGAAATTTACATAATTAAGGAAATATGAAAACCCATACAAGGATGACATTAAAAAAACCCAACCTATATTTTAATAACAAAAACATAACTTTACAACTTCATCGACTGTAAAAGAAAAAATATAGGGCCTCACAGGCTTAAGCCTGATTTGAGGTTCCAGCACTTACAATTAACTACATTTTAAAAAGAAACAGCGATCAGAATAAAATTAAATTATTTAAGTATCTGAAAGAAAATAACTGAATTCATCGATAGTGTTATCCTATAGTTAAAATATAAGGTTAAAGTTGAACAAAAAACTTTTTTTTGATTAAATTTAAATTGAAAGGTGAAATCCACTTTTTACTGATTAAAATGTGAAATATTCATGGTTAATCTAAGTGATATTATTATCTTTGTATTTAAGAAGGAATTGAAAGTGACTGCTCCAAGTCCTCAATTTCTAATAACCATAATTTTAATAATTTGAAAAACTTATTTGGATTGCTTACTAATTTAAGATCATCAGGAAGTTTATTATATATTCGAGGAGCTAAGAAATTAAAAGTTAAAAAAATATATTATTTGGTTTTGGAACAAAAGTTTGCTCAACTTTCCTCAACTTCTGCTTGTATGGGTTTATTTCTTGAGTAAGATTACCACTTTTGTTATAAAATAACTTTAAAACTTTGAAAATAAATAAATTTTTTAAAGGTGGAACTCTATATTGCAGAAACAAAGGACGTGAATGTTCTCTTTTTGATGATTTAAAAATTAATCTTGAAAAGTATTTTAGTTGTATGTTTATTGTGTTAATATTAGATGTATACGTTCCACACCAAAGACAATTCCATATTCAACTCTACTTTGAACAAGAGAAAAATATAACATTCTCAAAACCCCTTCATCACATACATCTCTCAAAAAATAAAAATATCTGACAGTTGTATTAAGTTTCCTTTTGAGATTCGACACATGAGTCTTCCAATTTAGTTCATGGTCTAGTGTTGATCCTAGGTATTTTATACTGCTACTTTCACCGACTTCCTTACACATTGTTGTACAAACAGTATTACTCATTAAACAATCCACACATTTGTATAAAATAGCATTCTTAAAATTATACTGTTTTCTCAAAGTGAAATTTAAAAATTTAGTTTTATTTACATTTAGACACATTTTATTTTTGGTGAACCACCATTGAATGGCTTCTAAATCATAATTGAAGTCACTTTTTAATATCGTTAAATCAGAATCAATATAACAAAAAGCCGTATCATCGGCAAAAGAAGTTAATTTTCCTTTAAAACTGCCATTACAAAAATCATTGATGTATACTAAGAACAAAATTGCACCCAAAACAGATCCTTGAAGAACACCTTGATTTACAGGTTTCGTTTGGCTAAAACAGTTTTGAATTTTGACACATTGTTTTCTATTCAAAAGATAAATTTCAAACCAACTGAACGCCGTTCCTCGAATTCCTATGTTAAAAAGCTTATTTAATAGAATTTCATTATCTACAGTATCGAACGCTTTCTTTATATCTAAAATTAAACCAGTAACATACCTCCCATCATTTAAACCATCGTAAACATGCATTAAAAATTGTTGTAAAGCATGTTCTGTACTTGTAGCGTCTCTGTATCCAAACTGATTTCTACTTAGAAAATTTATTAAATCAAAATATTTAATGAGTTTTATTTTAATAACTTTTTCAAAACTCTTAGAGAAAGATGACAATAAAGAAATCGGACGATAATTGTTGCATGTTGCTTTAGGGGAGCTTTTGTGTAGTGGTATCACTACAGCATTCTTTAGTGCTGATGGAAAATGACCAGTTTCGAAACTAAAATTTAGTAAACAAAGCAAAATATCTTTAATTTTAGGAAAAACGTCTTTGATTAAAGATGAACTAATGCCATCAATTCCAAGGAGAAGTAGTATTTTTTAAAGATTTGACAACCATTTCTAGCTCTTGTAAAAAAAAACACAAAAATCATGTAGGTGTTGCCCTGCACCGTTTGGTAGCAAACAAAGTTTCAGAATAATTCAGAACATAATTTTTAAATTCGTGTTTAACGTAACAACTTGTTCACTACATATTCACTTATTATTTGAATAAAAACATATTTTTAGTGAATTTACCCTATAGGGAAGAAGCTGTTACAGTAGTACTCATGCTAAAACCTAAGCCCGAGACCATGTTGACTTTTCATTTTGGGGCCCCCAGAGGCGAAGAACACCATTCGTTCGAGATATATATATTTAAACACTTTTTTTTAATATCATTATATATACTAGATAACACGTAGCTCGAAATCGAGCAAAAATCATATAGTAAATAAAATAATGAAGAATAATCAGCCTACTTATATACTTTTAAAGTTTTCATTAACAAAATTATAGCTTAGCTACTGAAACTTTCAAAGTTAATTTTATCTACCGCAGGAGTTTCCGGTATACATGTTAACGATTGGGAACACCTTCATTTCCCCATGTTCTCTTTTTCCTGAAAGGTATATATTTCAACAACGGCAAAAGATTGAACTCTGCTTATAACAACATGTAGCTGACCGAGAGCAAACACTGGCACATAATGACTTCCTTTGTTTAGTGATTGCCGCTGCACCTTATTAATAATTATCGCCGAAACAGAGATTGCAGGGAACGGCTGTCTTTATATGCATAACCTTGTAAATGACGCACTATCTCTACCGGTCTCTTCATTCTACAAATCAACCCACCGCAATGAAAACATTTTTAGTTCATTGGTCTGAGGTTGGAAGGAGCATCAAATGGTACATCGGGAGGGCGATGCCAACGGTTGCGATCGTGTTCGTTCCGACTCCTCCGACCGGTCGATGTTCGTCTTCTTCTTCTCGGTGGCATTATAAATGCAACAAATCCAAAAATAGATTTGCTCAGATGAATGTAACTTCAAAAAACACTTTGAGATACCGTAAACTACATTGTAAAACTGATAACTGCAATGTTTAAGAGCTTTAGAAACTTCATAACATAACCTAAATTACATAATAATAAATATTTAAAAAAGGGAAAATGTTGAGAGCAAAGCCAAACCAGCTGTAAAAATAAGTTTACCTGAAGAACTATTTCAGAGCTTGGCCATATGTTCAGTTTGTAAACAAAACTGAGTGTGCTCAAATGTCGATGAAAAGCGCCACTGTTCCGAAACTTCAGCCCTTTACTGTACTTTAGTGACGCCCTTTTTTAAAATTCTGATACTTGTTGACAAATCGACATAAAATTACCTTTTATTTGACACCTAAAACGTTAAAATCCGCCCATCCGTTACTGCGGTTGGACTCTGAAAAGAAAACCGCTTGCGTAATAATATATAATATATGTATATATATATATATATATATATATATATATATATATATATATATATATATATATATATATATAGCGGCCTTAAATATCTCTATGGTCCTATCTTAATGAAATTTGATACAGACGTGTAAAGTAGTAATCACTTGGACGAGTTCGTAAATCAGCCCACTTGGGCCAAAAAAAGGGGGAGGGGGGTAAAGAAGGATAAACTCCCCCAAAAATGAGGTTTTTTGAGTTTTTATGCAGAAAATATTAAATAGTCCAATTATTTTTAGCACAATTGTATTCAGTTCGAAAAAACAAACAATTTAGTATTTTGAAACACTGCTCTATGTCCATTGGTTATCGAGATATTGAAAGTGGTAAACACAGAACGTTGTCCCAAAGTTAACCTTATGGGAAATAATTAAAATTCTATAACTCGCTTATTCCTCAGCATATGTTAAAAAAAAACTTGGTTTTTGGCTTCATCTAGATGATATACAGTATGTATAAGGTATATTTGTCCTGTCCCCGATATTTCCATTTTTGTGGCAGCAAACCTGTATCTCATTCCCTATGTTATCCTTATGGGAAATAAAAATATTTCTTAAATACCTTGATAAAACTGTATGGCCTTTTCTAGTTCAGATCTATTAAATATTGAATTAAAATCACTCTGTTTAAAATACCTGTTGCAGCAAACCTGCACACTCATTCCCCATGTTATTCTTACGGAGCTTACAAAAACATGTCAAATCTCGCTATGTTGGGTTGAAATAAGTTCTTTTGCATTTGAAATTCGCTGAGTATGCACTAGAATGCAGGTCTGCTGCATTGGGGGTGTTTGAAAATTAAATTATCAATTAAATTAAAAGGAACAAATTAACATGACAAAATTGGTTATAGCAAAATATAGGCCATGAGGAAACATTGCACATTTTACTTTAACCTTGGAATGGAACACC
This sequence comes from Flexamia atlantica, assembly GCA_035578135.1. NCBI lineage: Eukaryota > Metazoa > Arthropoda > Insecta > Hemiptera > Cicadellidae > Flexamia > Flexamia atlantica. The sequence continues at coordinate 27,114,700 of JAQJVK010000009.1, read as the reverse complement.
AGCTGCCACTACAGGGTGTAATGGAACCTTTTTTTAATTTACAGTGTAATAAAGTGTTACTTGTTAAACTATTATAAAAATCGTTTGATCATTAAAAACATTTCCAAGAAATGTGATAT
>JAQJVK010000009.1:26319804-26514481 GCA_035578135.1 Flexamia atlantica | reverse complement strand
CCGTCATGTTGGCATAGCAACAACCTTCGTTCATTGTGAGCTTAGCCGCGGTGGCAGACGATTGTGTTTGTTTCCCGCGCTTTTAGGGAAGTCTAGTATATACTATATATATATATAGTATATAGTATATAATGTATATAGTAGTGTGTAAAGTAATATTAATTTTTTAGTAATAGACTTTGTTATTTTCAAACAAAATATCTCTTTTTACATGTTTTCCTAAATTGTTGTAAACATTTTGTGTCTGAACTAAAACACTTGATACAATGGTTTAGAAAGGGGTTGTAAATATATTTTTTCTCAAAATTATGATTATATACAAATTGTCGACTACAGAATTTGAATATATTGTGTTACTGTGGCCTTTTGGGACTATTTTTGTGATGTGCTGACGGCAAGGACGGGCGCCAGGAGCGGATGACGGGCATGCCCGTCACGGAAATGACGTCACGTAACTCAACCAAAATGGACCCTGGACAACTGGAAATACCATTTGGGATATCCTGACATCATTTCTGAGTAATTAATCACAAAATATTTTTTAAGCTTCTCAGATCCGCAGTTATGATAATTATCAGCACTGAATGTGTTAACTGCTCATATCTCCTGAACCATTGAGTTTAGGAAAAATTAGAAAGAATAAAAAGTTTCTAAAATTAAGCGTAAGATCCAAAAACGCTCTAAAATATAGCGTGTTCCATAAGAAAAATCAAAGTTGTCCGCCATATTGGAAAATGGCGGGCATATTTTTAAATTTCAAAGTGACTACAAAAAGCAGCGTTAAAAATTAAGGGAAGTGCCCCATAAGAAGTTCTTTGTCAGATTTATAACAAAAAAGTTAGCTATTGGTTCACTTTAGGTGAGACACCCGATATATATTGGTCAACTGGAAAAAAGTATGGTTAATTGTGAATATTAAACAACAATTGCAAGGGTATTTAATAGTTTTTTTGACTGAGTAACATAAATAGATTAAAAGATTATGAAATCCATAACAAGTACTGTAATTTAATAGGGTAATTAGTCTAAACATTTTGATAAAACTCTTGTATAACTTTATTTAGTGAAATAAAATGTACAATCATATTCCAGGAATAATCTGTCTACCTCCTATTTTTATCACCTGAGCTTAGCCAGAAATAGAATTATTGTTTTGATTTCTTTATCTCTCAGTCAGGATAATGCCCTCTGAGCTTTCTGGCCAGGTGTGTCCTCAGATATTCTTATCTGTCAATACAGATAAGATTATTGTTTTCACTACAGGAGTGAAATTCTTACTTAGAGGCTGGATTCAATTCTTCGGTTAAGTTATGGTTTGACAAGCTTCTACATAATTAAAATGTCATTAAAGTATTTTACTCCTGTATTATGTCATATACATATACTTATATGTAATCCTATAATAATCGTCGAAGCAATTTTTTATATTTAGTTATTTAATTATTTAACTGCAGAAAGTATCTGTGCTGAAAAAGCGTGTCAACAAACTGTGAATTATGCGAGTTCGCTGTCTAAAAAGTTGTGGTTAAAATTTTAATTGGAAATGTGACAAAAAAGCTTGTTAAATTGTAATAAAGAATACTCAATATTCAAGCAAGAAACAGACCTCTTTATTTAAAAATGAAGGAATACTAAACGAATAAAATTTAATATCAATAACAATTAATTAATTGTTACAGACCATAGAATAGTTGTATAAAAATTATTCTATTATGTTAATTTATTAGTAATGGTAACTTAAAATAATAACTTTTTGTTTGATTACCTTGAATTTCAGCACTAAATTTATATATTTACCATAACGTGTTTTTATACAGAACATTGTTTTAATGTTTACTTACTTGGCATTTTAACCGCCTCCGATACTCTATCCCAAAGCCTTTCGTGCATCAGCCGATTGTGGTAATGGGGATGGTTCAAATTCCACAAACTTGGATACTTTTGTACCTCTGATATCAACACCTCTGAGGTCATGGTTCACACGTCGTACCGGTCGCAGAGCACTTGACGCAATGATCGCACGCGCGAGCGAGCGACCAAAGACAAACAAGTTTGGGCGAGCGATATCGCTCGCGCCGCCCCGCCCGCGCGAATCGCACGCTCAGCTAGGGCACTCTCATTACTTTCCATGCGTTTGAAATTATTGCGGGCGAGAAAATCGCTCGCTCGCTCGCGCGTGCGATTTTTCCTCGCTCAGCTAGGACGCCCCGTAACAAAAGTCAGCCAATATGTCATGATGAAAACCAGTTTTTGTAACTTTGAAAATTTCTTCAGTATTTTTTCAGTATCTATTACTTCCTCGTTTGGTTGAACTGAGGCGCCAGATACTGTAGATTCCTCTTTCTATAATGTTAATTGAAAATGTTATGCAATAACTTGGCCAGCTGCAAGGTTCTTGAGATAACCAATGTGGTCCTGAGTTCCAAAATCAGATCTCATCTTTTCTTTCACTGTTAAACCTCTGGATACTAGATCTGCGGGATTATCCTCACTTCGTACCTGTCTCCTTTCTTTATAATCACTCAACTCCTGAATCTTCGCACTTGATTAGCAATAAATGTTTTCAAGCATGTTCGTTCTGTAATTAACCAAGTTAGAACAATTGCAGAATCTGAACTGTATGTAACCCTGTCAGTCTGTTTATTCATGAGAGCGGTTTTGACATGTAACATTAATTTAGACAGGAGAAATGCACCGCCTAGATCCAGTATTGGTACCAATGTTTTCAATGGCAATACTCGGGATTTTAATGAGGGGGAAAACAGTTTTAGCTTTCCATTGCTTATATGGTGTTTGAATTAAATAGCTTTTTGAGAAGCATCTGAAATCATGAAGTTAAAAAATCCCTTTGGGTTGATAGGGTTGATTCATTGTTACACATCTTGATACATCAAAATTGCTGAGCAATGTAAATCCTGTTTGAATCGTAGCCATCTATTACGTAATTGCTCTGGAAGTACATCGTCCGATTTAATATCATGCTTTCACATGGTGGGGGGGGGGGGGGGGGGTGCAGCTTGGATAAAATATTAGGTATTTCAAAACAGGTTGTTAAAATGGGCTTCATTCACAACCAATAGGTTTTTGGAGAGTTGGTCCCTTGTAATTAATTTCTTATAATAATAATAATAATAGACCTCTTAAATGGAAGTGAAATGGTTGCTTTTTATGCCTTACTGCTAAGCAAGACCTAGTAACATACCAATTGTTAGAATTCTCCTGTTCTAAGAGGCTCAAGAATTTATAAGAGGCTCAAGAATATAAGAGGCTCAAGAATATAAGAGGCTCAAGAATTTTTTAAAATTATTTTGATTCACCTTCAAATCTTAAATTTTTCTTAAAAGTCTAATCAAATAGTTTTTGGTGAACCTTTTAAACTGCAGTGGGCTTAGCACCTTACTGGCACCAAACTCGTACTGAGAACTGAGATACAAGAAAAGTATTGTAATGACCCAATATTTTTGGTACCAAAGCCCCCAGAGTTGGTAGAATAGCAGAGAATACAGTATAAACAGAAATCGGTATGTGGCAAAAAGTTTCAAGTTTCTTCAGTGCAAGAGGTGACAATCCCAAACGGTTTTGAAAATGTGCCCATTTATTGGATACTTAAGACTCCGTTTAATTAATATCTGTACACATTTGGCAAATTCAAACAGCAACAAACCCAGATAAAAACAGTCCAGAACATCGCCATCCTGCCTCTGGTCATGTACATCTGGTGTGTTTGCAGATGGCAGTGTTGTACATGGCAACTCGGCTGTTTGCCAATATCAGCCCAGACCATGTTCCCACTCTACCTGCACGACGTGTTGCACCTGGGGGGCCAGAACATCGCCATCCTGCCTCTGGTCATGTACACCTCGTGTGTTGCAGGTGGCAGTGTTGTACATGGCGACTCGGCTGTTTGCCAACCATCAGCCAGACCATGTTCCCACTCTACCTGCACGACGTGTTGCACCTGGGGGGCCAGAACATCGCCATCCTGCCTCTGGTCATGTACACCTCGTGTGTTGCAGGTGGCAGTGTTGTACATGGCAACTCGGCTGTTTGCCAATATCAGCCAGACCATGTTCCCACTCTACCTGCACGACGTGTTGCACCTGGGGGGCCAGAACATCGCCATCCTGCCTCTGGTCATGTACACCTCGTGTGTTGCAGGTGGCAGTGTTGTACATGGCAACTCGGGCTGTTTGCCAATATCAGCCAGACCATGTTCCCACTCTACCTGCACGATGTGTTGCACCTGGGGGGCCAGAACATCGCCATCCTGCCTCTGGTCATGTACACCTCGTGTGTTGCAGGTGGCAGTGTTGTACATGGCGACTCGGCTGTTTGCCAACATCAGCCAGACCATGTTCCCACTCTACCTGCACGACGTGTTGCACCTGGGGGGCCAGAACATCGCCATCCTGCCTCTGGTCATGTACACCTCTTGTGTTGCAGGTGGCAGTGTTGTACATGGCGACGTGGCTGTTTGCCAACATCAGCCAGACCATGTTCCCACTCTACCTGCACGGCGTGTTGCACCTGGGGGGCCAGAACATCGCCATCCTGCCTCTGGTCATGTAGACCTCGTGTGTTGCAGGTGGCAGTGTTGTACATGGCGACTCGGCTGTTTGCCAACATCAGCCAGACCATGTTCCCACTATACCTGCACGATGTGTTGCACCTGGGGGGCCAGAACATCGCCATCCAGCCTCTGGTCATGTACACCTCGTGTGTTGCAGGTGGCAGTGTTGTACATGGCGACGCGGCTGTTTGCCAACATCAGCCAGACCATGTTCCCGCTCTACCTGCACGACGTGTTGCACCTGGGGGGCCAGAACATCGCCATCCTGCCTCTGGTCATGTACACCTCGTGTGTTGCAGGGTGGCAGTGTTGTACATGGCGACGCCAGGGCCGCCGAGAGGGGGGGGCAAAGGGGGCAGATTGCCCCGGGCCACAAAAGGAAGGGGGCCACATTTTGAGCTGAGAATATTTTGAGAATTATTAAATATTAGAGTTTTTAAATGAAGGAGACCAAAATTAAATTTATTTAGAATATACATGAGAAACTTAGTACTTAAAAAACGTATATAGGCCTAAATTAAAATTACCTAACTATTCATATTTCTTATTTTGATACAAATTCATTTGGTTTTCTGACGTCTCGTCTGGGACCCCCTGAGGTTTAAGTTTACACTATAGATCATTACGTTTACACTATACAACTTATTTTATAAAGTTGTGCAGTACAACCAATTATACTAATTGGTTTGAACGTGTTTAAGAAAGCAATGAAAATTGTTAAGCAAGTTGTACAACAAGCGTGTTTTAAAACAAAAAAAATCGTGTTTTAAAACAAAAAAATCGTGTTTTAATACAGGTTACAGGTTTCCCGAGCCGTGTCGGAAAGTACAAAGTAAATTTTTGTTTTATAAACTTTTCTTCTACAACGTGTTTTAACACACAATAATATCGAGTTTTAAAAACAAAACTTGTATTAAACAAGTTTTACAAACAAAAGTTTATAAAACAAATTATATAGTGTAAACGCGGCTTTAGGCCTGCACCAGACCTCACATTAACTAAATCCGTACCAAGCTCAGCAATCGTCCAATACCAATCATTTGCACTCTAAAATTCATCACAAATCGTTTTTTGTTCAGGCCTACGCTGCCCTGCTAAGAAGAAAAGGCGTATCTGACAATATTTCGGATTTTGAGGTTATGGTTGATTTTAATGTTTTAGACCACGAGGAATCCAAAAATCTAAGCGAAAAAGTCGTATCTTCAATAGTTTTTTAGATACAACAGAGCTGCCAAGCAGTATCTACATGTTAACAGCATAAGTACTAAGGCAAATGGCCGTAAGTGACATGTACTAGAGCAGAAAGCAGTATCTACACTACTCTTACTGCTTTTTTGGCTTAGTGTCAGTCAGTTACTGCTTTCTGTCTTAGTATTTCATTCGTATCACTCAACTTACGTAATATTCTTGATAAATCAGAATTTACATTAGTATAAGCTAATGTAAAATCTGTATACCAGATAAAATGTTCCTGGTTTTTCATCGTGCATTGATAAGTGAGTGACCTATATCTTTGAAACATTCATGGTTTAAGCACAGGGCTGTAGGGCCTAAAAACAATGTTTTAGAAGTTTTCAGTACGCAATTATTTTAAAATAGATCTCGTTATGAGTTGAGCTTGGTAAATTTTGTCTAAATATGCCATAAAGAATATTGGTACCTTGTTAACGTTGGCATCATTTAATGTAAAATGTGTCCTATTTAAATGACAATATATAATTTTGCTAATTTTTCTCATTATTTTCCTCTGTACCTTTTTTCCAACCCTTAGAACACAATGGATATTTTTATTTTCTACATATTTGAAAGTTTTTAGTTATTTGTCATAAGCTAGGTCTTAAGTTCTTAAATAACTAGACAAGGCTACATTTGAAATGCTATGCCTATTTAATTATGCCACGTAACTTAATTTCCTAATAATTTTAGGCATCTAATCTTCTTTTAAAACTAAGGCAGAAAAACGTATCTGCAGTTGCTGCCTTTTACTTAATTACAACAGACAGTTAGCTACTTGATATAGCCTAATAAGCCAGAAAGACGTAACAGCTAGCAGTTACTGCTTTTTGGCTTCTGAAATACTTAGTTGTTTCATGTAGTTATGGCCATTTGGCTTAGCAAGACAGTACTAAAGCAAAAGGCCGCAAGTGACATGTACTAGAGCAGAAAGCAGTATCTACACATACACTTACTGCTTTTTGGCTTCTGAAATCCTTATTGGCAAAGACGTAACTGAATAAAAAAATGAGAAATCATAAATTTACATGAAAATTAATTGACCTAATATAAACTAGAGATAAAATCCTCAAATAATCAATCAACTTCAAATCTCTATGGCCAACCAAATTTGAGTAAACAAGAAAAATGTGTTGGCAAACTTTGAGTGAGGTTTTCTCATTTTGGTGTTTCATGTAGATACGACCATTTGGCTTAGCAGGGCAGTACGATGGACCAAGGAAAAGGATTCCTAGCTTTAACTAAATTGTGTATATTTTAATAGTAATAACATTTACGTCTCAAGACTTGAAATTAATTTTTTCCAGTGATTAACAACTTCGGCTTCGTTTCTCCTCTGATTTTGAGTTTAGCTACGTATGAATCAAGGTCTAAAGAAATACAGATTTCCTCATATGAAAATGTAAGCAGATCGTGATGCCATCAGCAGACCGAAAGAATGCGCTCGTCTGAAGCCTCAAGCTGGCACAATTAAGTATCTTAGCTAATTAGAGAGTAGTTATGGTTATGGTAACATTGATAACCTTCGATTTAGACTATATTTTTACCCAATGGTAATAGTCTTGGGCTAGGATACAATCAGCAAAATGGTCTCCTGGTGACGTCCACAGGCGTTATGGGAGTTGGGACAACAGAAGAAAATCAAGTAAAGGTAGTGGTTTAGAGTAGTTTGGTAGCCCGTGAATAATTTTGTATAGTAACATAAAACTGTTTATTAAATCCTTTTTACACCCTAGTACTGGCTTATTGGATCATACATTTTTTAGTCTAGTGCTTTTAATCCAAAGTTATGTTTTATTCAGTAGTCGTATTAAAAGGATTGTACCAAATTTTACTGTTTGTTATGTTCTGAATTTTCAAATTCATAAATCAAAAGTTTTGTACAGACCTGTGATGAAGTTGTTTTGTATTGAACAAATTAAGAAATTTAAAAAATCAACATTATTAGATAAACAATTTTGCAATCAGCAGATTCTAAAAATTTAGCTATTCAACAGATAAAGGTATTTTTATTTACGATTTTTGTATTAAGGGGCCTCACTCCCAAACTTTGCCCCGGGCCTCAAAATGTCTGTCGGCGGCCCTGGGCGACGCAGCTGTTTGCCAACATCAGCCAGGCCATGTTCCCACTCTACCTGCACGACGTGTTGCACCTGGGGGGCCAGAACATCGCTAGCCTGCCTCTGGTCATGTACACCTCTTGTGTTGCAGGTGGCAGTGTTGCACATGGCGACGCCGCTGTTTGCCAACATCAGCCAGACCATGGTCCCACTCTACCTGCACGACATGTTGCACCTGGGGGGCCAGAACATCGCCATCCTGCCTCTGGTCATGTAGACCTCGTGTGTTGCAGGTGACAATGTTGTACATGGCGACTCGGCTGTTTGCCAACATTAGCCAGACCATGTTCCCACTCTACCTGCACGACTTGTTGCACCTGGGGGGCCAGAACATCGCCATCCTGCCTCTGGTCATGTAGACCTGGTGTGTTGCAGGTGACAGTGTTGTACATGGCTACGTGGCTGTTTGCCAACATCAGCCAGACCATGGTCCCACTCTACCTGCACGGCGTGTTGCACCTGGGGGGCCAGAACATCGCCATCCTGCCTCTGGTCATGTACACCTCTTGTGTTGCAGGTGGCAGTGTTGTACATGGCGATGTGGCTGTTTGCCAACATCAGCCAGACCATGTTCCCACTCTACCTGCACGGCGTGTTGCACCTGGGGGGCCAGAACATCGCCATCCTGCCTCTGGTCATGTAGACCTCGTGTGTTGCAGGTGGCAGTGTTGTACATGGCGACTCGGCTGTTTGCCAACATCAGCCAGACCATGTTCCCACTATACCTGCACGATGTGTTGCACCTGGGGGGCCAGAACATCGCCATCCTGCCTCTGGTCATGTACACCTCGTGTGTTGCAGGTGGCAGTGTTGTACATGGCGACGCGGCTGTTTGCCAACATCAGCCAGACCATGTTCCCACTCTACCTGCACGACGTGTTGCACCTGGGGGGCCAGAACATCGCCATCCTGCCTCTGGTCATGTACACCTCGTGTGTTGCAGGTGGCAGTGTTGTACATGGCGACGCCAGGGCCGCCGAGAGGGGGGGGCAAAGGGGGCAGATTGCCCCGGGCCACAAAAGGAAGGGGGCCACATTTTGAGCTGAGAATATTTTGAGGATTATTAAATATTAGAGTTTTTAAATGAAGGAGACCAAAATTAAATTTATTTAGAATATACATGAGAAACTTAGTACTTAAAAAACGTATATAGGCCTAAATTAAAATTACCTAACTATTCATATTTCTTATTTTGATACAAATTCATTTGGTTTTCTGACGTCTCGTCTGGGACCCCCTGAGGTTTAAGTTTACACTATAGATCATTACGTTTACACTATACAACTTATTTTATAAAGTTGTGCAGTACAACCAATTATACTAATTGGTTTGAACGTGTTTAAGAAAGCAATGAAAATTGTTAAGCAAGTTGTACAACAAGCGTGTTTTAAAACAAAAAAAATCGTGTTTTAAAACAAAAAAATCGTGTTTTAATACAGGTTACAGGTTTCCCGAGCCGTGTCGGAAAGTACAAAGTAAATTTTTGTTTTATAAACTTTTCTTCTACAACGTGTTTTAACACACAATAATATCGAGTTTTAAAAACAAAACTTGTATTAAACAAGTTTTACAAACAAAAGTTTATAAAACAAATTATATAGTGTAAACGCGGCTTTAGGCCTGCACCAGACCTCACATTAACTAAATCCGTACCAAGCTCAGCAGTCGTCCAATACCAATCATTTGCACTCTAAAATTCATCACAAATCGTTTTTTGTTCAGGCCTACGCTGCCCTGCTAAGAAGAAAAGGCGTATCTGACAATATTTCGGATTTTGAGGTTATGGTTGATTTTAATGTTTTAGACCACGAGGAATCCAAAAATCTAAGCGAAAAAGTCGTATCTTCAATAGTTTTTTAGATACAACAGAGCTGCCAAGCAGTATCTACATGTTAACAGCATAAGTACTAAGGCAAATGGCCGTAAGTGACATGTACTAGAGCAGAAAGCAGTATCTACACTACTCTTACTGCTTGTTTGGCTTAGTGTCAGTCTGTTACTGCTTTCTGTCTTAGTATTTCATTCGTATCACTCAACTTACGTAATATTCTTGATAAATCAGAATTTACATTAGTATAAGCTAATGTAAAATCTGTATACCAGATAAAATGTTCCTGGTTTTTCATCGTGCATTGATAAGTGAGTGACCTATATCTTTGAAACATTCATGGTTTAAGCACAGGGCTGTAGGGCCTAAAAACAATGTTTTAGAAGTTTTCAGTACGCAATTATTTTAAAATAGATCTCGTTATGAGTTGAGCTTGGTAAATTTTGTCTAAATATGCCATAAAGAATATTGGTACCTTGTTAACGTTGGCATCATTTAATGTAAAATGTGTCCTATTTAAATGACAATATATAATTTTGCTAATTTTTCTCATTATTTTCCTCTGTACCTTTTTTCCAACCCTTAGAACACAATGGATATTTTTATTTTCTACATATTTGAAAGTTTTTAGTTATTTGTCATAAGCTAGGTCTTAAGTTCTTAAATAACTAGACAAGGCTACATTTGAAATGCTATGCCTATTTAATTATGCCACGTAACTTAATTTCCTAATAATTTTAGGCATCTAATCTTCTTTTAAAACTAAGGCAGAAAAACGTATCTGCAGTTGCTGCCTTTTACTTAATTACAACAGACAGTTAGCTACTTGATATAGCCTAATAAGCCAGAAAGACGTAACAGCTAGCAGTTACTGCTTTTTGGCTTCTGAAATACTTAGTTGTTTCATGTAGTTATGGCCATTTGGCTTAGCAAGACAGTACTAAAGCAAAAGGCCGCAAGTGACATGTACTAGAGCAGAAAGCAGTATCTACACATACACTTACTGCTTTTTGGCTTCTGAAATCCTTATTGGCAAAGACGTAACTGAATAAAAAAATGAGAAATCATAAATTTACATGAAAATTAATTGACCTAATATAAACTAGAGATAAAATCCTCAAATAATCAATCAACTTCAAATCTCTATGGCCAACCAAATTTGAGTAAACAAGAAAAATGTGTTGGCAAACTTTGAGTGAGGTTTTCTCATTTTGGTGTTTCATGTAGATACGACCATTTGGCTTAGCAGGGCAGTACGATGGACCAAGGAAAAGGATTCCTAGCTTTAACTAAATTGTGTATATTTTAATAGTAATAACATTTACGTCTCAAGACTTGAAATTAATTTTTTCCAGTGATTAACAACTTCGGCTTCGTTTCTCCTCTGATTTTGAGTTTAGCTACGTATGAATCAAGGTCTAAAGAAATACAGATTTCCTCATATGAAAATGTAAGCAGATCGTGATGCCATCAGCAGACCGAAAGAATGCGCTCGTCTGAAGCCTCAAGCTGGCACAATTAAGTATCTTAGCTAATTAGAGAGTAGTTATGGTTATGGTAACATTGATAACCTTCGATTTAGACTATATTTTTACCCAATGGTAATAGTCTTGGGCTAGGATACAATCAGCAAAATGGTCTCCTGGTGACGTCCACAGGCGTTATGGGAGTTGGGACAACAGAAGAAAATCAAGTAAAGGTAGTGGTTTAGAGTAGTTTGGTAGCCCGTGAATAATTTTGTATAGTAACATAAAACTGTTTATTAAATCCTTTTTACACCCTAGTACTGGCTTATTGGATCATACATTTTTTAGTCTAGTGCTTTTAATCCAAAGTTATGTTTTATTCAGTAGTCGTATTAAAAGGATTGTACCAAATTTTACTGTTTGTTATGTTCTGAATTTTCAAATTCATAAATCAAAAGTTTTGTACAGACCTGTGATGAAGTTGTTTTGTATTGAACAAATTAAGAAATTTAAAAAATCAACATTATTAGATAAACAATTTTGCAATCAGCAGATTCTAAAAATTTAGCTATTCAACAGATAAAGGTATTTTTATTTACGATTTTTGTATTAAGGGGCCTCACTCCCAAACTTTGCCCCGGGCCTCAAAATGTCTGTCGGCGGCCCTGGGCGACGCAGCTGTTTGCCAACATCAGCCAGACCATGTTCCCACTCTACCTGCACGACGTGTTGCACCTGGGGGGCCAGAACATCGCTAGCCTGCCTCTGGTCATGTACACCTCTTGTGTTGCAGGTGGCAGTGTTGCACATGGCGACGCCGCTGTTTGCCAACATCAGCCAGACCATGGTCCCACTCTACCTGCACGACATGTTGCACCTGGGGGGCCAGAACATCGCCATCCTGCCTCTGGTCATGTAGACCTCGTGTGTTGCAGGTGACAATGTTGTACATGGCGACTCGGCTGTTTGCCAACATTAGCCAGACCATGTTCCCACTCTACCTGCACGACTTGTTGCACCTGGGGGGCCAGAACATCGCCATCCTGCCTCTGGTCATGTAGACCTGGTGTGTTGCAGGTGACAGTGTTGTACATGGCTACGTGGCTGTTTGCCAACATCAGCCAGACCATGGTCCCACTCTACCTGCACGGTGTGTTGCACCTGGGGGGCCAGAACATCGCCATCCTGCCTCTGGTCATGTACACCTCTTGTGTTGCAGGTGGCAGTGTTGTACATGGCGATGTGGCTGTTTGCCAACATCAGCCAGACCATGTTCCCACTCTACCTGCACGGCGTGTTGCACCTGGGGGGCCAGAACATCGCCATCCTGCCTCTGGTCATGTAGACCTCGTGTGTTGCAGGTGGCAGTGTTGTACATGGCGACTCGGCTGTTTGCCAACATCAGCCAGACCATGTTCCCACTATACCTGCACGATGTGTTGCACCTGGGGGGCCAGAACATCGCCATCCTGCCTCTGGTCATGTACACCTCGTGTGTTGCAGGTGGCAGTGTTGTACATGGCGACGCGGCTGTTTGCCAACATCAGCCAGACCATGTTCCCGCTCTACCTGCACGACGTGTTGCACCTGGGGGGCCAGAACATCGCCATCCTGCCTCTGGTCATGTACACCTCGTGTGTTGCAGGTGGCAGTGTTGTACATGGCGACGCCAGGGCCGCCGAGAGGGGGGGGCAAAGGGGGCAGATTGCCCCGGGCCACAAAAGGAAGGGGGCCACATTTTGAGCTGAGAATATTTTGAGGATTATTAAATATTAGAGTTTTTAAATGAAGGAGACCAAAATTAAATTTATTTAGAATATACATGAGAAACTTAGTACTTAAAAAACGTATATAGGCCTAAATTAAAATTACCTAACTATTCATATTTCTTATTTTGATACAAATTCATTTGGTTTTCTGACGTCTCGTCTGGGACCCCCTGAGGTTTAAGTTTACACTATAGATCATTACGTTTACACTATACAACTTATTTTATAAAGTTGTGCAGTACAACCAATTATACTAATTGGTTTGAACGTGTTTAAGAAAGCAATGAAAATTGTTAAGCAAGTTGTACAACAAGCGTGTTTTAAAACAAAAAAAATCGTGTTTTAAAACAAAAAAATCGTGTTTTAATACAGGTTACAGGTTTCCCGAGCCGTGTCGGAAAGTACAAAGTAAATTTTTGTTTTATAAACTTTTCTTCTACAACGTGTTTTAACACACAATAATATCGAGTTTTAAAAACAAAACTTGTATTAAACAAGTTTTACAAACAAAAGTTTATAAAACAAATTATATAGTGTAAACGCGGCTTTAGGCCTGCACCAGACCTCACATTAACTAAATCCGTACCAAGCTCAGCAATCGTCCAATACCAATCATTTGCACTCTAAAATTCATCACAAATCGTTTTTTGTTCAGGCCTACGCTGCCCTGCTAAGAAGAAAAGGCGTATCTGACAATATTTCGGATTTTGAGGTTATGGTTGATTTTAATGTTTTAGACCACGAGGAATCCAAAAATCTAAGCGAAAAAGTCGTATCTTCAATAGTTTTGTAGATACAACAGAGCTGCCAAGCAGTATCTACATGTTAACAGCATAAGTACTAAGGCAAATGGCCGTAAGTGACATGTACTAGAGCAGAAAGCAGTATCTACACTACTCTTACTGCTTGTTTGGCTTAGTGTCAGTCTGTTACTGCTTTCTGTCTTAGTATTTCATTCGTATCACTCAACTTACGTAATATTCTTGATAAATCAGAATTTACATTAGTATAAGCTAATGTAAAATCTGTATACCAGATAAAATGTTCCTGGTTTTTCATCGTGCATTGATAAGTGAGTGACCTATATCTTTGAAACATTCATGGTTTAAGCACAGGGCTGTAGGGCCTAAAAACAATGTTTTAGAAGTTTTCAGTACGCAATTATTTTAAAATAGATCTCGTTATGAGTTGAGCTTGGTAAATTTTGTCTAAATATGCCATAAAGAATATTGGTACCTTGTTAACGTTGGCATCATTTAATGTAAAATGTGTCCTATTTAAATGACAATATATAATTTTGCTAATTTTTCTCATTATTTTCCTCTGTACCTTTTTTCCAACCCTTAGAACACAATGGATATTTTTATTTTCTACATATTTGAAAGTTTTTAGTTATTTGTCATAAGCTAGGTCTTAAGTTCTTAAATAACTAGACAAGGCTACATTTGAAATGCTATGCCTATTTAATTATGCCACGTAACTTAATTTCCTAATAATTTTAGGCATCTAATCTTCTTTTAAAACTAAGGCAGAAAAACGTATCTGCAGTTGCTGCCTTTTACTTAATTACAACAGACAGTTAGCTACTTGATATAGCCTAATAAGCCAGAAAGACGTAACAGCTAGCAGTTACTGCTTTTTGGCTTCTGAAATACTTAGTTGTTTCATGTAGTTATGGCCATTTGGCTTAGCAAGACAGTACTAAAGCAAAAGGCCGCAAGTGACATGTACTAGAGCAGAAAGCAGTATCTACACATACACTTACTGCTTTTTGGCTTCTGAAATCCTTATTGGCAAAGACGTAACTGAATAAAAAAATGAGAAATCATAAATTTACATGAAAATTAATTGACCTAATATAAACTAGAGATAAAATCCTCAAATAATCAATCAACTTCAAATCTCTATGGCCAACCAAATTTGAGTAAACAAGAAAAATGTGTTGGCAAACTTTGAGTGAGGTTTTCTCATTTTGGTGTTTCATGTAGATACGACCATTTGGCTTAGCAGGGCAGTACGATGGACCAAGGAAAAGGATTCCTAGCTTTAACTAAATTGTGTATATTTTAATAGTAATAACATTTACGTCTCAAGACTTGAAATTAATTTTTTCCAGTGATTAACAACTTCGGCTTCGTTTCTCCTCTGATTTTGAGTTTAGCTACGTATGAATCAAGGTCTAAAGAAATACAGATTTCCTCATATGAAAATGTAAGCAGATCGTGATGCCATCAGCAGACCGAAAGAATGCGCTCGTCTGAAGCCTCAAGCTGGCACAATTAAGTATCTTAGCTAATTAGAGAGTAGTTATGGTTATGGTAACATTGATAACCTTCGATTTAGACTATATTTTTACCCAATGGTAATAGTCTTGGGCTAGGATACAATCAGCAAAATGGTCTCCTGGTGACGTCCACAGGCGTTATGGGAGTTGGGACAACAGAAGAAAATCAAGTAAAGGTAGTGGTTTAGAGTAGTTTGGTAGCCCGTGAATAATTTTGTATAGTAACATAAAACTGTTTATTAAATCCTTTTTACACCCTAGTACTGGCTTATTGGATCATACATTTTTTAGTCTAGTGCTTTTAATCCAAAGTTATGTTTTATTCAGTAGTCGTATTAAAAGGATTGTACCAAATTTTACTGTTTGTTATGTTCTGAATTTTCAAATTCATAAATCAAAAGTTTTGTACAGACCTGTGATGAAGTTGTTTTGTATTGAACAAATTAAGAAATTTAAAAAATCAACATTATTAGATAAACAATTTTGCAATCAGCAGATTCTAAAAATTTAGCTATTCAACAGATAAAGGTATTTTTATTTACGATTTTTGTATTAAGGGGCCTCACTCCCAAACTTTGCCCCGGGCCTCAAAATGTCTGTCGGCGGCCCTGGGCGACGCAGCTGTTTGCCAACATCAGCCAGACCATGTTCCCACTCTACCTGCACGACGTGTTGCACCTGGGGGGCCAGAACATCGCTAGCCTGCCTCTGGTCATGTACACCTCTTGTGTTGCAGGTGGCAGTGTTGCACATGGCGACGCCGCTGTTTGCCAACATCAGCCAGACCATGGTCCCACTCTACCTGCACGACATGTTGCACCTGGGGGGCCAGAACATCGCCATCCTGCCTCTGGTCATGTAGACCTCGTGTGTTGCAGGTGACAATGTTGTACATGGCGACTCGGCTGTTTGCCAACATTAGCCAGACCATGTTCCCACTCTACCTGCACGACTTGTTGCACCTGGGGGGCCAGAACATCGCCATCCTGCCTCTGGTCATGTAGACCTGGTGTGTTGCAGGTGACAGTGTTGTACATGGCTACGTGGCTGTTTGCCAACATCAGCCAGACCATGGTCCCACTCTACCTGCACGACATGTTGCACCTGGGGGGCCAGAACATCGCCATCCTGCCTCTGGTCATGTAGACCTCGTGTGTTGCAGGTGACAGTGTTGTACATGGCTACGTGGCTGTTTGCCAACATCAGCCAGACCATGTTCCCACTCTACCTGCACGATGTGTTGCACCTGGGGGGCCAGAACATCGCCATCCTGCCTCTGGTCATGTAGACCTCGTGTGTTGCAGGTGGCAGTGTTGTACATGGCTACGTGGCTGTTTGCCAACATCAGCCAGACCATGTTCCCACTCTACCTGCACGACATGTTGCACCTGGGGGGCCAGAACATCGCCATCCTGCCTCTGGTCATGTAGACCTCGTGTGTTGCAGGTGACAGTGTTGTACATGGCTACGTGGCTGTTTGCCAACATCAGCCAGACCATGTTCCCACTCTACCTGCACGATGTGTTGCACCTGGGGGGCCAGAACATCGCCATCCTGCCTCTGGTCATGTAGACCTCGTGTGTTGCAGGTGACAGTGTTGTACATGGCTACGTGGCTGTTTGCCAACATCAGCCAGACCATGTTCCCACTCTACCTGCACGGCGTGTTGCACCTGGGGGGCCAGAACATCGCCATCCTGCCTCTGGTCATGTAGACCTCGTGTGTTGCAGGTGACAGTGTTGTACATGGCTACGTGGCTGTTTGCCAACATCAGCCAGACCATGTTCCCACTCTACCTGCACGGCGTGTTGCACCTGGGGGGCCAGAACATCGCCATCCTGCCTCTGGTCATGTAGACCTCGTGTGTTGCAGGTGACAGTGTTGTACATGGCTACGTGGCTGTTTGCCAACATCAGCCAGACCATGTTCCCACTCTACCTGCACGATGTGTTGCACCTGGGGGGCCAGAACATCGCCATCCTGCCTCTGGTCATGTAGACCTCGTGTGTTGCAGGTGACAGTGTTGTACATGGCTACGTGGCTGTTTGCCAACATCAGCCAGACCATGTTCCCACTCTACCTGCACGATGTGTTGCACCTGGGGGGCCAGAACATCGCCATCCTGCCTCTGGTCATGTAGACCTCGTGTGTTGCAGGTGACAGTGTTGTACATGGCTACGTGGCTGTTTGCCAACATCAGCCAGACCATGTTCCCACTCTACCTGCACGGCGTGTTGCACCTGGGGGGCCAGAACGTCGCCATCCTGCCTCTGATCATTAATACATTGTGTTTCGAAGGTGGCATTGTTGTATATGATGACTCGGCTGTTTGCCAACATCAGCCAGACCATGTTCCCGATGTACTTGCATGATGTACTCCACCTGCCTGCCAACGAGATCGCCATCTTGCCTCTAGTCATGTATGCTCTTAGCTTTCTTATGTCGACCATCATCAAGCCATTAAATAAACGGTGCGGTCGCAAGGTTAGTTTTTAATACTATTTTATTCTCTGCAGTTCAGTTCTTAAAATCAGTTCGTCCAGATTCTAATATTTTGCAATTTCAAGTTGGGTTTTCACAGGAGAATTAATTTTCCATCCCTAATTATTGCTTTATATTTTTGGTTTCTAGACAAGAATACTATGTTGTTTGCTCAATTTTACTTATAGGGGAAAGCAATGGTAAGTAGTGGTGACATGTCCAAACATTAAGAAAGGTAAAAGAAATTTTAATTTTACTTTGAAGAATACTCATTCTATTTATGCACTGGTTAATATTTTTTTCTCCAATATGTTTTACGATACCCAGCTTTTTTATTGGATTGCTTACAAAACATGTTATGGCAAGTCTCAAATTAGGGAGCCCACCAATTGACCGAATTGATATTTGTTCGTCGTGACACTTGCCCACTTTTTAAAAATTAAATTAAATAAATAGATAAAAGCTTGAATCCACTTGGTCGAATTGATAATTGGTCGTTGTGCCATTTCCCCAGCTTTTTAAATATTAATACCAATAATTAAATAAAATACTGAAACTACTTGTTCGAATTGATACTTGTTCGCTGTGACAGTTGTCCGACTTTATAAAAATATTAGGTATTAAATAATTGACGATTGACCGAATTGATAGCTGCTCGCCATGTCTCATGCCCACTTTTTAAAATTAAATAGAAATAAAAAATTAAAGGCCTGAATCCACTTGGTCGGATTGATAGTTGGTCGATGTGACAGTTGCTTGACTTTATTAAATTAAATAATAACAATTAAATATTTGTGGCATTTGACCGAATTGATATTTGCTCGTAGTGACAGTTGGCAGAAGAGTGGAGGGGGCAGCAAGGAGAGGGAGTGGGCCGAGCGCCCAGCTCCTATTCGCCCAGTGGGAACATGCCCACATGGGCCGTCCAATAGCAGAGAATAGGGGCATTACGCCCCGCCCTCTCCCTCCCCGCGCTGCCCCCTCCTCTCTTCAAACAACTGTCACTGCGAGCAAGTATCAATTCGGTCAAATGACACAATTACTAAATTATTCTTATTTAATTTCAAAAAGTCGGGCAACTGTCACATCGACCAACTATCAATCTGACCACATGGATTCAGGCTTTTATTAATTTATATTAATTTCATTTTTAAAAGTAGGCAAGTGTCACGGAGGTCAACTATTAATTCGGACAACTTTCAATTATTTAATACATAATATTTTTATAAAGTCGGACAACTGTCACAGCGAACAAGTATCAATTCGAACAAGTGGTTTCAGTATTTTCTTTAATTATTAATATTAATATTTAAAAAGTTGGGGAAATGTCACAACGGCCAATTATCAATTCGACCAAGTGGATTCAGGCTTTTATTTATTTATTTTATTTTATATTTTAAAAGTGGGCAAGTGTCGCAGCGAACAACTATAAATTCGGTCAAATGACAGGCAACCTCAAATTAAGCGTTTTGAAAAAAGATTTTAATTAATATCATTAGGGTGACGAAGAAGTCCATAAATTCAGTGTAAACTTGATTTAAGGTCCAGAATTTAGTAATTTTAAATTTACATCCTGAATTTGACCTATTTTCACTTTGTAGGTTGCATTTTGCTTTGGGGCCGCCATCGGAATTGGTGTCTCTATGTGGGTTAGATTTGGAGCAGGACAGTTTTTCAAGACGTATTTGATCTATATTATCGCTGGAATGTATGGTAGGGGCACGTCCAATGATATTATTTTGAATTATTAGTATTGCAAGTTAATGTTATTCAAATTTATTAGTTTCATTTGTTGTGCCATTCTCAATTTATGGCAGTAAATTATTATGTAAAAATCTTCAGCCTTAATTTTTCACACACAACTGCAAAGCAGCAATGTGTCAATCCCGCTTGATCAGTGCGAGGACTTTGCAGGTCATTTGCAATGCTGTGAAGGATAGAATGCTGGAGAACCTGAGACACAGGCACCCTACTCCATTACGGGGCGCCATTGTCTCAATGTTGGCACCATTTGGCTGAATAGAGATAGGCCATAATTTTTTGTACATGATAGGTTTCAACCATACTTATATGCTGCTTAGTTGGTGTTCTCCTCTTACCATGTAAAATAAACTAAATGGCTTTGAGTGTTCTAAAAACAAGATGAAAAAAATCTTAATGTAAAAATTTTGAAAACGTGTTTACATTTCATGCCTACTAGAGAAATTGAGATTCTCTTATGTCTCCACAGGAGGAATAGAGAATTTCTCCGTAGAGAATGATTTTTTAAAATTCAAGAGACTTAGTTTTTGCTAAATTTGTATTTTTTGAGGTTCTTATTAGAAAAATGACACTATCTTGAAAACCAAAAACCATAATTAAAAACAGGTTGTGAAATGGAATTGAGGCGATAGCTGGAAAAAGGGCGTAATGGCCTATACACCCTTTTATTGGAGATTGCATTTTTTGATTTACCACACATCTGTTTAAATCAATACACAATTTCATTACTCTCTGACTAAAATTCACAGAGATACAGATGTTTTTGTAAAGTGGTTATTACGCCCTTCTTTCATAGACAGCTGAAATGGTCTCAGTTTCAGTTAAACTCTAAGTTGTGAGTGTTTACGTTGATATCAGTTAACAAATAACTTAGTTTTACCTGAATAAGTTAATATATTTTTATTGTTATCAACATTTTAAGTACACACTTGAGGCAGTAGCTGGAAAAAGGGCGTATTTGTCAAAGCAGCGTTTTGAGAAAAAAGAGTTTGAAAATTTTCAGCAATATTTTACCAGTTCATATAGGCTTTTAATACATTTTAAACTATTAATAAACAATTAATGATAATCATAATGAGAATCTTTATTTTCTCATTTGTTTTACATGTAAATGGATTTGTCTATGGAAAAAGGGCATACTTGGAAATCTGTCTATGGTCAAAAGGGCGTATTTACCTCTTCAGAAAAACTAAAATAACAAAATAAGTTATTTTCCGATTTTATTGATGTTAGTCTCTTTTTATTTCTGAATAAATTTGTGACCATATAAACCTAACAATATTATCACTGCTTTTCATAATTTTATGGTGGACTGAAAGAAAATTTTCAAACTCTCTTTTCTAAAAACGCTGTTTTAACAAATACGCCTTTTTTCCAGCTACCGCCTCAATTCAACATAAAACATTATTTTGAAATGATGGGTCACAAAACCATCTCCATATTTAAAATAACTTACCTCATTTTAAAATGCTGATCCAAGATGGGGGCTGAAAAATGTACATTTATTAAAATTAAGTGTAAACAACTCAACAATGACTGGTGGTGTTTAATTGTCTTTTTCTATCATTATTTTGTGGTTATGGGCCTATTTTATTAGTTTGTAATTGGTTGAAAATAAACTAATAAAAATACTCAAATCTCCAGAACCAATTGAGGCGGTAGCTGGAAAAAAAGGGTGTATTTGTTGAAACAGCGTTTTGAGAAAAGAGAGTTTGAAAATTTTCTTTCAATCCACCATAAAATTATGAAAAACAGTGATAATATTGTTAGGTTTTTATGGTCACAAATTTATTCAGGAATAAAAAGAGACTTAACATAAATAAAATCGGAAAATAACTTATTTTGTTATTTTTGTTTTTCTGAAGAGGTAAATACACCCTTTTGACCATAGACAGAATTCCAAGTATGCCATTTTTCCATAGACAAATCCATTTATATGTAAAACAAATGAAAAAATAAAGATTCTCATTATGATTATCATTAATTATTTAGTAATAGTTTAAAATTTACTAAAAGCCTATATGAACTGGTAAAATATTGCTGAAAATTTTCAAACTCTTTTTTCTCAAAAAGCTGCTTTGACAAATACGCCCTTTTTCCAGCTACCGCCTCAAGTGTGTAGGCTACTTAAAATGTTGATAACAATAAAAATATATTAACTTATTCAGGTAAAACTAAGTTATTTGTTAACTGATATCAACTTAAACACACACAACTTAGAGTTTAACTGAAACTGAGACCATTTCAGCTGTCTATGAAAGAAGGGCTTAATAACCACTTCACAAAAACAGCTGTATCTCTATGAATTTTTGTCAGAGAGTAATGAAATTGTGCACTGATTTAAACAGATGTGTGGAAAATCAAAAAATGCAATCTCCAATAAAAGGGCGTATAGGCCATAACGCCCTTTTTCCAGCTACCACCTCAATTGAGATATTAAAAAACGGATTGTGGCATTGTAATCAGTGAAAAAATCTTGTTTGAAATTATGGGTCACCAAACCACTTTTACATCAGAAATTAACTATATCAGCAAACTGACACATACTTTCTCCCTTGAAGCCCTTTAAAGCAAGGAAACCTACGATAAAATAGAACAAATTTATAATTATCTCATAAATACATAACAAATTTTATCAAAATCATATTTGCCATAAGAATAACATTAGATATCGTACTGCGCTTTCCACTGAACGAAAACATTTATTATCTCTGCAACCAGTTGTCGTAGTCTCATAAAAATTAAAAATACTGGATTAATTATTTTTTCATTCCTTTAAAATTTATTTGATTACAATATTTGATTTTCTCTGGTCAAGTAACCTGCATAGAACACATAATAGAACTGAAAATTAGTTATTTTCAGACTTGAAAGGAAATCCTCAGAGCCTTTTTCGAGGTAGTTGTGCAATCAAGCATTCAATCAAGCAAGCAATCAATCAAACATTGCTCATATAAAAGTAAAGGATGTACCTTTAGGTTTAGCAAAAGCATATGTCAAGCAGGACGGACTAATGCCAAAAGGGGACACTTTAGTTTTATTTTTTAATTCTAAAAAAAATATTTATTTTGCGTCCTTGCGCCCCGGATGGCTGGTGCCCTAGGTTGCAGCCTAGTAGTTATTCAGGCCCTGATGGTGTGGGATCAATATTTGAAATAAAATATAAAATGGTAAGGGAGCAAACTGTCATTGGACACCCGGTATATTTTAAAAAGTAGTAAGACATTTTTTATTTACAACCAGTGAATACAACAACACATGCTAATCAAGAAATCATTATGATATCACCTGAATAGCAATCGCGAACCTAGTCCCTAATACACGATGCAATAAACATCATATCAAGACTATCCAACATGTTAGTTTTATACCCACTCATTCTGAAACTTAATGCCAGTTCACACAAAGCACTCACAACTACACACAAATGGCAGTAACAAACTAACATGCAAAATTTTTGTAGGTTATGTATGTTGGTTACTGCTAACACTCACAGTGGCAATCCAAAACACTCAAACAAAAATGCTGTAATAGGCTGTAATGTATTGTGTAATGTACAGGTAATGGAGTGACATTAATTTTAATTTCAGTAATACCAAACGCTTATAGAAATGTATTGCAGTTGTAACAAGGCACTCCTCACACCTAAAATTTGCTAAAATCAAGGTTTTTACCCTGATTTTAATATTTGTATTTCACGGAAAGGCTGATCGGGATAGTCCAGGATCCGAATAATCCGGGATCCAGAAAATGTTGAGGACAGTATAATCCAAGGTATACTGTATAAAGAAAACCCTATATTCAAGGGTATTGGGTAGTTTCACCAAACACAAAATTTATAGTGAAACAATATATAGCCGGGCCCAGAAACTTTAAAGTTTTTATTTTATTTGTTTTGTTTTTTTAAGACAGTAAGTAATGCTGGCTGTTAGTTTGTGCAGTTAATTATATTTGTTATAGGAGTTGCTGCATCAGCGCTACTTGTGACAAGCTTAGCCATCACAGCAGACTTGATTGGCCAAGATCTCAACAATGGAGCATTCATCTATGGACTGATGAGCTTATTTGACAAGCTTTCTAATGGAGCCTTTGTTATGGCCATTCAATCTTGGTATTTATACTTAAATAAATTTCACTATTATAATACAATAGTTTTAGAAGCTTGATCAGGAAACTTAAAACCTGAAATTGAAACCATTACATTATGTTAAAAAATCAACAAACCGAAAATCTGATGCATTGATTGCATACCACTCTTAATGTAAATTAAGACCAAATCAAATCAAAACATCTTTATTTGTAAAAAGTTGTATAATATGTACAATAAATAGCGTCAACACATTGTTTTTAATATCTTGCAAATGCGGCAGGGTGTCCTGTAATCCAGCTATTTGGAGGTCACGAATTTTGGAAAGTTATGAGTGATGACTTGTGCATGCAGTGTTCCCTAGCGGGGATTAACATCCGCACTATTGAATACTACGTTCATAAGAACGTCCTCATAATTAGACCAAGTCGTAACATGTAAACCAGGCAAAATTGTGGTTTGGATCCTACATTAAAAAATGTAGGTCCCATAGTAGCCATTGGCTGTTGGGCTATTAACACATTCACTGCTGCGGACGTTCCGGAACGTCACCGAAAACATGGCGCCAGGAGCTAGGAACGTTCCGGAATGGCACCGTTCATTGCTGTTTAACGTTGTCATGGATTAGCCAGCTCCTCATGAGCGATCTATATTTCCTTGCAGCTTTTGGAGTCATACTTTTCCCATAATAAATAAACGGTATCAGGAAACTGACACATACTTTCTCCCTTCAAGTCATTTAAAACCAGAAAACATATTTAGTGAAATAAATCAATTGATCAATTAATTATCACACAAATATATACCAAATGTTATCAAAATCGGTTAGTAAATAACAGAGATATCGGTTTTTAAATATTTGCCATAAGAATAACATTGGACAACGTACTGCGTTTACCGCCAAACTAAAATATCAATTATATCCACAACCAGTTGACGTAAACTAATGATTCAAAATACTAGATTATTTAGTTTTTCAAGTCAAATTTAATGGTTGCAAGTATATTTTCTTTAGAGGTCACAGATTTTGTGAAATTTGAAAAATATGAATTTTTTAACACTCAAACCCCCATAACTTCTGAACCTGAATTTTTACAGACATGCAGGTGGTGTCATTTTGTTTGTTATCTTAAGCACTAAAAACCTTGAAATTTTAATCAAAATCGTTAGAGCCGTTTTTGAGAAATTGGTATTTTTGTAATTTTGTATGGGTTTTTATGGGGTAAATACCCTTAAAAATCAAAAATTCAAAAAAACATTAAAAATACGCCTGGAGATACCATGGCTTTATACCTACATGCCAAATTTCATGAAAATCGGACCACTGGTGTCGTCTCTAGCTTTGTTTACATCCACACACACACGCACGCACGCACGCACGCACGCACGCACGCACGCACGGACGGACAGACACCACGCCAAAAACCATTTTTTTTAAGTAGATTGTTGTGTGTGTGTTGCAGTTATAGGGAGATTAAAGATTAATCTAAAAAATTTCAACACAATCTTGCTTTGCAAACATGCTTTTTCTATCAGAAAATTCTTTAGTACCAGCATAAATTTATTGATATTGATATTTTCTATTTCTTTAATTTTTTAAAGATTAATCTAAAAAATTTCAACACAATCTTGCAATTTTTCCTCAAATTTCAATCCAGCACACACACACACACACACACACACACACACACACACACACACACACACACACACACACACACACACACACACACACACACATGCACGCACGCATGCACGCACGCACGCACGGACAGACACCACGCCAAAAACCATTTTTTTTTTTGGATTCAGGGAGCACTAAAACAAATATATCCACTAACAACTCAAATTCTAAAATTTTGACGAAAACAATACTTTCTCCATATACTATGTATAGGGGGGAGAAAGTAAAAACATTATTTCCAAAAATTGCCACCAGGGTCATTTAGATAAGGGCTTGTCTCACCTCTTTCCCGCTAAATAGCAACACTACTTTACCGACTGGAACCTAGGTAGTTCTACTATCTATCAAAATCACCAAGTACTAAGTCCAAAACCGTTTTGATAGTGAACATTGCTATCCGACATATTTATACCATAGTTTTCACCATAGTTCAGTGTAACAGAGGCAATGTTATGTAGCGACACACACACACTAGTTCATCTCCTGGCGCAGCCGCGCCATCTAGCGGCCAGCAGGGGACGTGTTAATTAACAGTCCTGTCTAAGGAATATGTCGGCCTTAGTCAGTAACAAGACTACAAGATCGCGCCACAATCATCCTTCACTCATCTGTCATTCATACTTGGCATAAAATACTTACCTGGGTAGGTCGCCATTTCAAAGCAATGTATCTAGTGTTCCGGCCATATCATTAGGCGGGTGAGTGAGTGTGCTGCTTGTGTTCAAAATATGTTTTTGGCCAATTATTTACCCATCTGAAGTTAAAGACAGTTATGCTCTTTGTTTATGTTCTCCAAATCAGCTGGGTAAGTTCTCCAAACATACCCAAGTAAAAGTGCTTCTATCTGTTGGAAATATGTTCAACTACTTAACTGTGTAGAGGAGCGTGGGTGTCTTTAACATGAAGTAATTTATACAGCTGGAGTTTCCATTTTTCGCCATCCGCCTAATGATTTGGCCGGAACTGTAATGTTTTTATATCCTGATAAGTCAATCAGTGAAAAACATGCTATCATGTCACAAGAATTTTCTTGTGTATCAGAAAATTCTTTAGTACCAGCATAAATTTATTGATATTTTCTATTTCTTTAATTTTTTAAAGATTAATCTAAAAAATTTCAACACGATCTTGCAATTTTTCCTCAAATTTCAATCCTGCATGTGATGTATTTCAAAATTTTCGTTGTGCTGAGGCAAAACTTTTTTAATTTTTTATTTATAGTGTTGTAACAATGGTTTTCGATATGACTTTTAAATTTACCAGAGTGATTCATCACTCGAGCATTAAAAAATGTATAGATTTGCATACATTTTTGCATTTTTGCACTTTTTTTTCATACACCCCCGTTGCAGCAGACCTGCAAACTCAGCGAATATCAAATCCAAAATAACATATTTCAATCCAACATAGTGAGATTTTACATGTTTTTGTAAGATCCATAAGAATAAAATGAGGAATGAGTATGCAGGTTTGCTGCAACAGGTGTGATAAAACTGGATGGGTTTGATTCAATATTTAGAAAAATTGAACTCAAAGAAGCCATATGTACAAAGTTTTATCAATATATGTTCAGAAAGAAGGAAGCTATCGAATTTTTGAATATTTCCTATAAGGATAACATGGTGAATGAGTATGCAGGTGTGCCACTACAAAAATGAAAATATTGAAGATTTTACTCAATCATACATAAGAGCACATCTAGATGAAGCCACAAACCAAGTTTTATAAAGGTATTTTTCATCACTCTGTATACGAAAATTGCCCGTTACCGTACAGCTGAAATCTACGAAAACTCTCGATTTCCTTACGTCAAAACAAATAATGAGCAGCTGCTTTTTCGGCACCCAAACTTTCATTCCCGCACCCAATCAAACCATTTCCGTACCAAAACAAAAATGTGCAGTACCCAAACAAACGGTTTTCCTATTTTGACAGTTCAACCAGCTGACTCTAAACAAAAATAGACAGTTTAGCCGTATTGTGTTTGCTTATAGAAAATTGATTGAATTATGAAATGTTAGATGATTTGTTATAAGTTTGATTACTTATTTGCATCGTGATGAAAAGTATTGTTCAAAACTCGTCACAAAAAAGTCCCATTTCGGGGCTCGATAGTGTTTTACATGCTCGGCTTTCGCCTCGCAAGTAAAGCACTATCTTGCCCCGAAATAGGCTACTTTCGTGTCTAGTAGTGAAATATACTATTGAGTACCTACTAAACAGGACATAGAATTTTACTTATTTCCCACAAGGTTAATATTGAAACAACGTACTGTGTTTACCACTTTCAATATCTCCAACTTAGCTTTGAGACCTCCAACTTTCACCATTCATCTACTTTTTGCAAGCTCTTTAAAATGAGGGGTCACTCAAAACGGGTTTGCATTTGAAAATTTTGAATTGCCCCCAAAATTCCCTATTGTTTGGGGGAAACTCAAAATTTTTGGTAATGGCAAAATTTAATTTGGGTTGAGTTAGTATCATTCCTCAAAGCAGGTTATTTGTTTGTCTTAATAAACAAAAAAAATTAAAGAGGGGGGACGAACTTTTTTACACACTGTATATATAGATATACGGTATATACATATATATCTAGAAATATGAACGAATGGTGTTTTTTGCTTTCGGGGGCCCCAAAACAAAAAGTTACCATGGTCTTGGGCTTAGGTTTTACCATGAGACCTACGGTAATAGGTTCTTCCCTATAGGGGAAATTCGCTAAAATGAAGTATTAATAATCAGTTTCACACAATATTGCCCCTAAACTAAAGATTTCTTGGCATTTATTTATTTATTTTAATTTACAGGTAACACTACAGGTAACCACCCAATTATAAAGATGCAGTTCACATTTGTCCATTGTATTTTCCTTGTTGAAGATGTGCTATATATTAACAAAACCACTATTGAAAATCAAGACCAAAACAAGTAATTTATTCATATACTGAATTCTATGAACACCACTGATTAATAGAACTAATACAGTACAATAGAATGTGTTAGAAATAGATCCCTGTCATCTATTAGAATCTGGGGGTTAGGATTTAGGATTATCTCTGTTCTGTTTGTGTAAAAGGACATAAATTTAGTTTTTCCTGAATTTAAAAGTAATTTGTTTTTAATAAAGAATTGTTGCAAATTGGAAAGGTTTAAATATGCTGAAATTTCAACCTGATTTTCATCTTTACCGGGTAATATTAGATATGAGTCGTCTAAAGACAGAGCTCTCTTTTTACACCTACATTTTTGTTTAACTGTGCCGGAATAATTTTCATATACTGTATCATATAAATAATCACCATGTTTAAGGAAACCTAAAAGTTAATTTAGCGTTGAAATCAGAGCATATTTTAAATAAATTCCACTGAGCGACATAGGTGTACCCAGTATTTTACTTTGGGGTGGACGAAACCACTACAAACAACAACAAAACATGACGGTCAATATCCATGACAACAAACAAACATCAATAAACATGACATGTAACAAAAACATGTTACATGTTTTTTGTGATGTTGGATTGAAATATGGTCTGGGGGTTATGGAATACTCCACTTTAAAAAGAAGGGTACGGGGGCTTCCCTCCGGAAAAACGTTACAAAAATTTAAGTAAAAATCACAGTTTTCTACGTATTTTTAAATGAATTTTCCCATTATATTATCTTGGAAACAGTCCATATAGTCCCACTGAATTACGTTGTAATAGGCCAAGGCTGCCTTTACAACCTCTTGGGCCAAAATCATAGCTCAATTTAAAAATTGTATTACAAACCTTAAACAATTTATGAACACAAACATATTAAAGTATTCTGCGTAAATCTAAAACTACAATATAAATTTTTGCTTTTTATTTTATGACTGTTAAAAATCATATTCTGTCAAAATTATTTTTGCTGATTATGGTTGTTATGTCTCCTAACTATTTTGGACGTAAGTTTCCTCAATTACATAGTATCATTTACTTTGGATAAATAAGTCAAAAGACAATGATTGTAGTCTCACTTTAGAACTCTACAGAAAAACTATTACAATTTTAAGCTGTTTAAGATAAGTATGTAGATTTTAAGTAAATTAGATCCTGGTGCTGGAAACTAATTTCAAAACCCAAACGGCTATTGCAACATGTACAATTAAGAGAGCATTGAACTGTAATCACAGTCCACTTTTACGGTTTTGTAAAAAAATCTGTTGTTGTTTTTTTTATAAATGTTTTATTGTACACAAAAAATACGAAATCTTGGTCCTTTCAGGTCCTGCTCTGTGCGGTGTGAGAGAAATATATGACTGTGCCAACTTTCTTAAGACTGAGTGATGTTTAGATACCTTCAAAAAGTGGTACAGCTTTCCAGTAAATGGTGTCATGCTAGACGAAGCAGGGAGTTTTTCAGTTGCTGAGAATACTCTAAAAGATTTACACTGTCATTTTTTAAAGTAGTTTGTAAATTCTGATATATGAAAAATATTAATCATTATAAAACAGGGACTACCCATAGCCACTAGGCGACAAAATCTCAGCACTGGGCGACATTTGTGTCGCCCACTTAACATGTTATTTTATACTCTGGTTGAAATTGGTTATCTTGTGGCAGCAAACCAGCATACTCATTTCCCATGTTACTTTTATAGAGATTACAAAAACAAAAACATGTTACATGTTTTTTGTGATGTTGGATTGAAATATGGTTCATTGCTGAGTTTGCAGGTCTGCTGCAAAGAGGCATTGACTGCTTTTAGAGTTGCATATATTTTTATCCTGGTCCTCCTGACTGTATGTTACTATCTGATTACGTTCTATGTGCTACGCCTAGTGTGTTCCTTTTCCCTGGGATTATGCTCTGGGAAACCTTGTGAATATTCTTGCTAATGACGAAAACGTCCATTGAAAGTGATTGTGGATTTACAGCACCCGAGTGAACTGCGGAAATACCTGCTGCGTTCAAAACAACCACACCAGTGGTCGGTGAGGACCCGTACTGACCGATCATGGACAAACTGCATAAGCAACTTAAAAAATGGCAAAAGCAATTCTTGTGTATTGACCGTTTACATATGATAGTTTAATGTTTGATTTTTACAATAACAAAAAAAGTATTAGAGATTAATTCTTTTGTAATGTGTTGAAAAAGAAGTCCGGCCTCCACACGCTATCATGAAAGGTTTTACAAGTACTTTAACGTTCTGATTGTTTGTTTGTGTGTGCAGGGTATGCTGGCCGACCTGTCTTTTTCACTACAGAGACTCGCTGGCGTACGTGTGCGGTGGTGCGGCTGTCCTGGGAGCTGTAGCGACCGTCTCTCTGTGCAACACCCCCACCACTGGTCAGTCACTCACTTACTCCCCACAATTATATTCTGTCAATATTATTTAACTGACCACTTCGCTTTTTTTCTTACACATTCTATTGTACTGTGTATTAGTACTATTAATCAGTAGTGTTTATGTAATTCATTTTGGGGGGACCCATACCAGAATAGGGACTTGATATATTTTGTTATTAGGAAGGGTAGGTTTGACCAGGGGAGGAGACTTTATAGTCCCCAAACCTCAAAAGGGGGACTGGAAGCATGATATATTAAAAAATAGCATCCTTATTTTTTAATATATCATAGTAAAACTTTGCATATGGCTTCTTCTAGTCTAAGTTTATTGGATATTGACTTAAAACCTGCCAGTTAGTATATGCCTGTTGCAATAAACCTGCATACTTCATCCTCATGTTATTCTTATGGAGAGTACAAAAAAGTCACATTAAGGTTTGTCCACCTAGAAGAAAGCCCCCAGATTGAGGGCTCACAAATCCATTTTCGAAACCCCCAGGATGCCTCTTCAAAATGGCATCGCTTTTAAATATGCGCCTTATGATGTAATTTTTGACCTCACAGCTCCTGGTCTATACAAGAAAGCGTAGAGCAGCTGAGGTTTTGGGTGTCCGAGCATGCACCTTGTGATCCTCAGGATCGGAGAAGCAATGCAACTTCTATCGCCCAGTATGGCTTAGCCGCTTGTGATCAATTATATTGGTGGGGTTTGTGCACATTTTTAGGTTATCCCTTGATCTACAGTTGTTGTTGTCTATTATAGGATGCTTCATTCTGTGAAGCAACATTCACCGTGGAAGACGAGTGTATTTTGTTGCCAATAAGGGGTCCTTCAACATGAACAACCAAAAATTTGTTTATTATTTACATTTTCGTATACTTTAGATAAATTATCTGACTTTAGGATTGTTCTTAATGTAAGGGTAAGACAATGAAATTTGGATATAACCCAGTATATTAAGTTATCAGTATCTGATAATATTAGTCCTTGAAAAAATGTTACCTTTTGAGTTTTTTTTCTTTCGGACATAGACTTATTGTTTGTACATTGTTTTAATATGTTTTTAATTTTTTTTAAGAAAATGAAGGAGAAGAAAAAGAAGAAGAAGTACGGCAAGTGGAAAATCTTTAAATGAATAAAGAAGTAACTGTCCATAATACTTCATTATGTGTAATATAATAAATAATTTTGAATAAATACTGTATTTTTTAATAAAGATTTTTGTCAAATTTTTGAAGAAGTTGCATTGTTGTTGTTGTTGCAAGATGTTGATTAAATTAACCTATAACTTTTTGTTGGTATGCAATCAAATTGAATAAAATGGTGAAAGAGCTTGCAAGCCAAGGTATAGTTCACGCGTTATATCTCCGACTATGACAGAATCAGCTGGTTGCAAGGCGCGGGGGGGAGAGGGGGTACTTTACTGAAAACATTGTTCTACAGTCAAACGTATGTCAAACGCTGTGTTTACCAAAATCATATGTTTAAAATATCATATGATACGGTTAGTAGCGAACTAGTCATAGCCGGAGATATAATGCGCGAACTGTATACTGTTAGAGAAATTCAATGAACAAATTAACTCATTTCCATAACAGATGTGATGTTTTTTCTCAAACTGTGGAATTGTTAAATTGTTTCCTATTCAGTTTTAAAGCATAACAGCAGTTATCATTGATTCAGGGCCCCCTCAGGAGGGTTGCTAGAGTTGCCAGAGCAACAGGGCCTGGGCATCCAGGGGCCCAGCCTGACCTGATTTATTATTTTAGTCGATTTTACATTTATTAAAACCCCAAGTGACAGAAAATTTCGGAGCATTTGAATTGTACCCTCAGAATTGAACTTCCTTGAAAAAAATGGCTTTGTATTTTTGGTGTCACAGGTGAGTACTCAAGTACTGATTTTTGAAGTCGAGTTGAGTTTTGAAAAATACTCGCGAGTTTCAAACTTTTTTCGAGTCAAAGTTTTTTAAGATTACAATATAATAGTCATTATGATTCTACATAATCGTCATGTCAAAAATTGTTATTATTAATAATTAAAATTACAAATTTAAGGTAATTAAACTTAAAAGAGCTACTGAACTTAGGACATATTAGTGAACATGTTGCTCAGAAGAGCATTTGTCATATATTGACTTCTAAATAAAAATAATCATGATGCAGTATTCTAGAACTATTTTATTAGGTACTGATATGGTTAAACTTCAAAGTCACCTCCAGTAATACTGAGGTTATTTACTAAAGTACTTTATAAACAATATTTCTCTTGAATACTCTAACTCCTTTCAGGAGATGATTTGATCTATATAGATAGTTCATTCAAGTTTATAATGAACATCCTTACTACAACCTCAATTAAGGACCAAAATAATTAATTGTCAAAAATGTATTATTTTAATAATGTAGATTTTTTACATAATCATAACTAACACACCACAGTTGAAATAGTAAAAATAGTTTGATGAAATCTTTACAAATTTTTATGTTTGATAAAATTGATCAAGCGCCTTAAAGCTACTATATTTTAATTTTTATATCACTACCCACAAACAAACTTCACATTAACCGTCACCATAAACTCAAAAAAAATTTTATATCAGTTGAGATCACCAAGGCTCCATTGTTATATACTCAAATTATGACTTTAAATAATTATTACAGGCACCATAATACAAGAAACGGATATTTGAAAATTGTCTGCAAGTTTGTTTACACCACACACGTTTTTAAATGGGTTGTTTTAAATAGATTCTTAACCTTGGTCTGTGTTCTTAACCACAGACCATAGAAAAAGATATTTACCTCTCATAAGGTTAACATTGGGAAAGAGAGTACACAGGTTTGCTGCCTCAGGAATTTGATGATTTGGGTATTTTAAGCCATAATCAAGTAGATATTAACTGTATGAAGCGCCGTGCCAGTTCTTATCAGGATATTTTGAGAAATGAGCAAACTACACAACTTTTTTTACTACCCATAAGGTTAACATGGAGAATGAGTCTGTAGGTTTGCTGCCATGAAAATGTAAAAATAGGGTATTTTAGGCCATAATCCAGTATATTTCAACTAGATGAAGCCACATACAAAGTTTTATCAAGATGCGTTAAGAAATAAGGAAGATATAGGATTTTTTTTATTTCCCATAAGGATAACATGGGAAATGAGTATGCAGGTTTGCTGCCATAAAAATTGAAATATTGGGGATTTTAGACTAAAATACATTAGATCTCATCTAGATGAAGCCACAAACCAAGTTTAATTAAGATATGTTGAGAAATGAGCGAGATATAGAATTTTACTTATTCCCCATAAGGTTAACATTGGGACAACGTACTGTGTTTACCACTTTCAATATCTCGGTAACCAATGGACATAGAGCAATGATTCAAAATTCTAAATTGTTTGTTTTTTTGAGGCGAATCCAATGGTGCCAACAAAAATTTGTTTAATTTGATTTTTCTATGTAAAAACCCAAAAAAACCCATTTTTGGGGGAGTTTATCCCCCTTTACCCCCCCTTCCGATGGTCCGATCGGGATGGTTTACGAACTTGTCCAATCGTTTACCACTTTACATGTCTGTACCAAATTTCATTAAGATCGGACCATATTTACGGCCGCTATCGTGCTCACAGACACATATATATATAGATAGATAGATAGATAGATAGATAGATAGATAGATAGATAGATAGATAGATAGATAGATAGATAGATATATAAATTCGAACGAATGGTGTTTTTTGCTTCTGGTGGCCCCAAAACGAAAAGTTATCATAGTCTCGGGCTTAGGTCTTACCATGAGACCTACGGTAATAGCTTCTTCCCTATAGGGGAAATTCGCTAAAACTTGCTGCTCAATTATTTAGTGATTCTGTGGCCAATTCACTAAGTTACCTGAAACAAACCCATCATCCTGATTTTTTGAACTGCGGACCAACAGTGAGATTTATAAAGGTTTTTAATGATTTGTTTGACGTTCTAAATTCTCGTAGTATTGTCGCCAAAGGTAATAAAAAGGCTCTTTGTAAAGGAAACTTTTTAAATCATTCAAGAGTACTTCTAGAAGCCAAGAGGTATATTTGTAATCTTACAGACAGGGAAGGAGTTTTGATATTAGAATCACGACGAAAGACAGGTTTTCTAGGATTTTTAGTATGCATTGAGAGTGCAATACTCATGTATCGAGATTATGTAGAAGAAAAACCAGGAAAATCCCCTGATTTGAAGTATTTACCCTTATACAAGGTGAGTCAAGATCACCTGGAACGACTTTTTGGTTACATTAGAAGTAGAGGCGGGGCTAACAATAATCCCACAGCCAAACAATTTACTGGCACTTTCAAACGCCTTCTTTTACATACAGAGATCCACGAAGGAAACAGCGGAAACTCCTCAGTTCTTGATACTTCATTATTTATGACGATCCACTGTGCCGAAAACTCCACAAGCACGCTGAATCACCTTACACCACAGTGGAGATTGCTGTCAGAAGAGGAACAAAGTGTCATGACTCAAACTATAGAAGAAGAAAACATCGGTATCCACCATATCTCTGATGACACGTTGACCTCAGACATCGCCTGTGATATTGTGCAGTACATAGCTGGATATGTCTCAAGATCATTAAAATCTAAGTTGATATGTGAAGGTTGTGTGAAGGAGTTGTGTGAGCAAAAGAATTCTTCAAATAGTCTGATAAACTGTAAGGACAGAGGTGGTTTAATCCAACCGTCAAAATCAGTAGAAACAATATGTAAAATATCAGAGTGTGTCTTAAGGAAAAAAATTAAGTCAAGAACGAATATTCCTAAGGGAAAAGTAATTGATGAAATGGCAATTTCTGTGTTGAAATCGTGTGTGGGGAAAAATGTTTTTCAAAGTTCTCACTTTTATGAACAGGAACCAGACCAAAGTCATCTATGTCTGCTTATAAAAGCAATAAGTGTGAGTTACTTCAACATTAGATTACACCATCACACAAAATTGTATAATGAAACTCTACACTCACAGAGAATTCGCCACAGTCTCTGCAAAACAGTAATATTTTTGGGTCAGTGATTGAAGGCCTTAATTACTTTGCACCAGCTAGTTCTTTTATTGATCCATTCTTAGATGCATATTTTATGCATCTATTTTACATGCACTAAAATGCCAATGCAGACACATTTTTCATTAAAGAGTTCTTTAAAGCTTTGCATTGTTCAGTTTGAAATAAAACATTTTCTTGCACAGATTGATAGTGTTGTATTTTTTATTGCTGTGTGACGCACAGAAAAAAAATCATATTTGCAAATAAATTAATAGTAATAGAATCTAATTAACTCATCCTATTATAACGAAATAAAAAACAATACCTATTGACTAATTTAACTAGTTTAAGTAGGCGAAGCTTTAGTTGTTATCATCTTTTAGCTAGCTAATCAACATTAACAGTCAATTAAAATATTCAAAAAAATATTAAACATATAAATACAAGTAAATAAGCATTAGAAAATCAAAATATTTTTCAAATATTTAATGAAACTACTAGAAAGCATGAATGAATCACAATTATGTGCTTAAATTACAAATTACTAAAGCCAACTACAATTTCTTTGGTGTATCTACAATTTCTTTTGTGTATTAAAATGAAATCAAAGTCCTGTTTATAGTTCAGCCACAGTCTAGACCAATGTATACAGCATCTGGTTACTTCAGACGCTATCTGTTGGGTTACATGGGAAAAACTTTGGATCCAAAACATGGCGGACGTGTCAGAAATGAGCTTCACCAGCTGCAATGCTGAAGTAATAGGGATGCCCAGTCTATTTTTTTTCTTGGTCTGTGTTCTTAACCCAAACTACAAAGGCTCTTTAAATCTAATCTACTAATTAATAAATGATAGCTTAAAGTCTGCCTCAGTATATACATTCGACCGTAGCCCTTGAGCGGTGGGAGGGAGGGGGGTCTAAAGATAACATTTTTTGGTTTTTCCAAAATATCTTGAAAACTATCAACTTTTAGTACCGTATTCCCTAATAATTTGAAAATTAAAGAAAATTAAATTTCCTGTAAGAAAAATATATAATATGTCTACTTTGGTACAACCGTTTACAAGGTAAGCACTAATTTTAGTAATATTAAAAAAAAATCCCTTACTTAAGAAATACATGTAAATTTATGGGTAACATACATGCCCAATGGGGCAACGATTTTTCACCTAAAGGAAAATAAACAGCATTCAGGAAATATTGACAAAATTTCCAGTAATTTGACACCTCAATCATAAAAATTGGTCTAAAATTAAAGTGTTGGCGAGCCCACAAAAACGTTATTTTTCAAGGAATTATTACAATTTGTTACAATTCCTTGAAAAATAACAGGTAAGAATTTTGGGGCCTTTGACCATCAAATCTGATCAGGCCTGATCAGATCTGTATCTGAAGATCGAATTCAGATCTGAAATCTTACCTCAATTTCAGTGTAATCGCAAATACCCCCGTTGGAGCAGACCTGCATACTCAGTGAATTTCAATGCAAAAGAACGTATAGTTCAAGCAAGGCCACACTACACTACAGGCCGGAGTCTCCCCCCCCCCTCCTCCCTGATGCCACATCACAACATCGGCCGAACTCCTAGCGCTGTGTTGGAAATAACAACTAAAATCATATGAAAATCGTAAACATTTACTAAAAAATTATGACATTATATAGATTGAATTATAGATCATTGAAATGAAAACAATAAGAAAAAAACTGTCAAATTTCCAATAAATCATCTGATGAACACTAAACAAATTACTTACCTGTAATGTTTACCGGTTTTTAAGTTTATGAAATAAAGTCTTGTTTTCTTTAAAATTATTTTCGACCGAATTCGGTTATTCATTAATTAATGCGGATTCGAAAAGATAATGGTTTCTAAACAAAAACTTATACGAATTACTTAGGGCACGATAGTTTTAAGAGTGCGACAGTGAATCGCCATAAGAGAACATTATAAAAGCGTCTGCGATTCCGTCTGATAATGTGACGTCACCACAAAAGGACTCCAGCCTGTAGTGTAGTGTGGCCTTGGTTCAAGCCAACAAAGCGAGATTTCACATGTTTTTGTAAGGTCCATAAGAATAACATGGGGAATGAGTATGCAGGTTTGCTGCTACAAAAATGGAAATATTAGTGATTTTAGACTATTAAACATTAGATCTCATCTAGATAAAGCCACAAACCAAGTTTTATCCAGATATGTTGAGAAATAAGCGTGATATAGAATTTTACTTAGCCTATTTCCCATAAGGTTAACATTGGGACAACGTACTGTGTTTACTACTTTCAATATCTCGGTAACCAATGAATGAATGAATGAATGAATGAATGAATGAAAATACTTCTTTATTGAGGCGAACTTAGGACCACATGGTCCTTTCTTACAGCTAACCTCTAACACTAATATACAAAACCAAAATATGCTTAAAATTTATAAACAAAGTTTCCTAAGATATATAAATAAACAAAAAAGTATATAACAACAATAATAATGCCCTAACATTCGCACGCACTCACACATTCATTCGATGCCACAGCTAAGCCTAACGCACGCCATCCCGCCACGCCACGGTCATCCGCTCCAGATAATGTTTCTTCAACGCCACCGTCAGCCGTACACGATTTTCAACGGATTTTATTTCATGGGGCAGAGAGTTCCAGAGGCGGCAGGCTGTTACAGTGAAAGATTTATTGAAAGTTGTGGTCTTGTGTCGGGGAATGCGTAGCGTTGACGAGCCAGAGCGGGTGTTTCTTGCGCCTCTCTCACTTAAGAATTCAAAATTTGCCGCAAGATAGTTTGGGATTCCAAGGTTGATTACAGAATGAGTAATTTGAATGATTCGAATTTGCCTTAGATCTGATAGTTTTAAAAGAGAAGAATGAATGTAATAAGGTGTGATGCGATCATCTCGTCGAAGATTATATAAAAATCGGATGCAATAATTTTGAACGCGTTGCAGTTTTGTCTCCAAGGCCACAGTCATATCATTTAATTACAGTAGAGCAGTAATTAAAGTGAGGAAATACCATTTGATAAGTAACAGTTTAATGTGAAAAGGTAAGAGGCGCTGCATTTTTTTCAAAGTGTGAACGGCGGCAAAAACCTTTTTACATGTATTTACCACCGCCTCAGTCCAGTCCAGTGTGTTGTTTATCGACAAACCAAGACTCTTAACTGTATTGTAGTAAGGCAAAGGTAGGCCATTAACTGTAATTTTTGGTGCTTCGTCTAGTTGTAATCTGTTTAGTAACCGTGAATGTCCGAGAATGATTGGCTTTGTTTTGTCAGGATTTAGTTTTAGTCCGTTCTTTGTTGCCCAAAGGACAATTCTGTCAATGTCGTCATTCATTAAAGTAATTGTTTCATTCAGTTGGCTGACTTTGAAGTGAGCGTATATTTGTAGATCGTCAGCGTATGAGTGAAACTTAGTATTGAGTAAAACTGAACTGATGTCGTTTGTGTAAATAGTGAAAAGTAGTGGCCCAAGTATAGAACCCTGGGGAACACCACAGGAAACATTTTTGAAGTCGGAAGTCATTTTGTCATGACACACACACTGCTTACGGCCTTGAAGGTATGATCTCATCCAAGTTAGTGAAGAATTTGAAAACCCTAATAAATTGAGTTTGGCTAGAAGAATTTCATGATTTACTGTATCAAAAGCCTTACTGAAGTCAAATAATTTGAGAACTGTACACTGACTACGATCCATGGCCAATCGTATGTCGTCAGTGATCTTTAATAGGGCTGTTTCGGTGCTGTGGGAACGTCGGAAACCTGATTGAAATGGGTTGAGAATATTATTATGTGAAAGAAAATCGGATATTTGGGAATGCACTACTCTTTCGAGGGCTTTAGAAAGAGCAGGGAGAATGCTGATCGGTCTGTAATCCTGTGGGAGGGAGGGGCATGAGATCTTATTCAGAGGGCGGACTAGAGCAAACTTCCATTTATCTGGGAAAATACCTGTTCTTAAAGATGTATTGAAAATGTGAGTTAAAGTGGGGAGGAGAGCAAACAAGATTCGTTTGATTAAAGAAATTGAAATATTATCGGACCCTGTAGCGTCAGACGTAATACGTCGTACCGCCCTTAAAACATCAATTTGCAAGACAGGTCTAAACAAGAATTGAGCATGGTTACGATCTAAGTTACTCTGGTCCTTAAGTTCGGTCAAATAATTTTGTAGGGCTAAACTATTTGTTGTTGAAGAAAAAGATAGGAAGTGATCGTTTAAGTCATTTAACGGCAAAGAAATTGGAACAGCAGTTTCTTGCTTCCCAATGCCAAGTTTTTTTACATTACGCCAAAGAACAGTGGAATTCTGTTTTTTGTCAGAGAAAAAGCCATGAATATAACGATGCCTGGAGTTACGGAGCTGCTGCTTAACTTGGTTACGCAACTGCCGATATTGGGCCATAAGCCCGGGATCACCAGACCTTTTAGCTCGGCGATGAACTGAATCCCGCCGAGCCATTAACCCAAGGATCTCGCTAGAAATCCAGGGGACAGGGTGTTTCTTACTGATTCTGCGGGTAACGATTGGGGCATGCTTGTCGTACAGTTTTAAAATAAAATTATTAAGGGCGTCCACCATATCGTTTACTGACTCCAGATTGTGTATGGAGTGCCAAGGAGTTGAAGTTACATCTGTTAAAAAATTTTCTTCATTTAAATTTCGAAAATTTCTGTACGTAACAATTTTTTGTTTGATTCTTGGAGCTCTCAAGTCAAGGGCACAATAAACAAGGTCATGTCGAGAGATGGCAGGGATTGGAAGTTGCCCGTGGTGGACTGAAATTTGAGGGTCACTAACGACCATTAGGTCTAAAATGGTATCGGCTTCAGCAGTATGATGTGTCGGGTCCAGTGGGAGTATAGTCATGTTGCATGATGCAAACATGTTAGTCAGTTGACGGCAATCATACCGTTCTAGTTTTAGTAAGTCACAGTTGAAGTCACCCATAATCAATACACGACTGTAGCCTGGCAAGAGGCGCAAGAGTATGTTTTCAAAGTCCGCCAGATGCCCAACACCTGGGGGGCGATAACAAATCCCCAGGAGAAGAGCATCCGAGCAAGACGAGCCAATCTCCAAAAAAATGAATTCAGGTTTCGCCGAGTACTCACCAGGAGATGAATACAACTGCCTGGTTTTTAAACCTTCCCTAACATAGGCGGCGATCCCACCTCCAGTTTTTCCTAAACGATCGTTTCGAATGAGAGAATAACCAGGCAGTGCAACAAATCCACACGAAATACTCGGCTTTAACCATGTTTCCGAAATTGCAATAATTTCAAAATTTTGGTGCCGAAATATTGCTCTGACTTCGTCAATGTGTTTACTGAGGGACTGGGCATTGATGTGCGCGGCTTTGAATTGTTTTGAGAACGGGGCAAGGTCGTTGATAAGGATCTGAGCGTTATCAGTCGGCGGCGGGGGAGGGATGGCTGAGGCGACGCTGTGCAGGTCAGCTATGCTGGACCTGCAGCCCGGACCCGCGACACGGCGACGACAACGCGCATCGGCGTAGCTGTAACAGGCACACTCACACACACATTCACCCCACGGATACAAAAACTTGTAGGCCTAACTCCTAGTATTAAATTAATTATTCTAACAAGGTTCATGCACATATTTTCTTTTTTTGACACGCTTGCTTTCAGATCCTAACATTAGATTTCAGCTAGAAAATTAAATTTAATTATCATATTTATTCATATTCTACAAAAATAAATAAATAAACATTCTCCAAGGATTCCAATTACATGCAAATTCGCTAAAATATTTACAAAATAAGTGATATAAAATTATTTCAATGTTAATATCTTTCCTGGTTTAACATGCGTCCTCAAATCAACCAATTATAAATAAATTAATTCAAAAATTTTTGCCAAAAGAACTAAATAAATTAAACTTCCCTGACATACTAGAAACAATGCGATTCAATTTCAGAAATACAACTATAAAATAATCAACTTATTAACTAAAAATAATTTGTTCAAACCGTTTATTGTTGTTGTTCAGTTAGTTAAATGTAATAAATTACAGACTCCGAATACTCTTTGACTTTGTTAAAACAATTTAAGAACAAAGCGATAAAAAAAATATGTAGGCTATATTTATTTATAAATATTAAGACAATTGCATAGCAGTTTAATTGGTTGCGAGGAAATTAACACGAAATTAAAGTGACTGATACGACATAAAACAAAAATTACTTCTCATGCATTTAGAAAGCTGAAATCATTGTGGAAAAAAAATAGTACTAATAAATATTTAAGAACTGTTGAAAAAAAATAAAATAAAGTAAATAAATAATTTAGTTTACTTGATTCACCACTTCAGCCGTATGTAGATATCTATGTCGTCAGTTCTGTCAGTCGAGTAGCGGCGCCTCGGTTCCCAGCTTAGTCCACCCACAGCACCCTGCCGTCGCGGGTCCAAGTGTTCCGCGGCCCGTAGATGGTCGCTGCCTTCCGGAGCACCTCGAGTCGGCGAGCTGTGAGGTCTTCCTTTATCGTGACGCCTGTTCCCTTTAACTTCTTCTTCGCGTCGAACACTTGTCGGCGGTGCTGGTAGCTGGTGAAGCGCACGATGATGGGGCGATATCTCCTTCTGCCATCTGCTGCTGGTCCCGGCTGCTTCCCCACCCGGTGCGATCTGCACACGGCGGACTCGGGCAGTTGTACGTTCAGCTTCTCGCTGCACAGCTTTAACACCAGCTGGTCGGTGTCTTCTCCCTGGGCCTCAGTGATCCCGAAGATCCGCAGGTTGTTTCGGCGTTGGTACTGCTCCAACTCGTCCGTCCTGTCGGCTAGCTTACATTCTAGCTCCTGCATCCTGCCCGTCAGCTTCGTCACCTCGCCGCGGAGACTGGTCAGCTCTGCATTAGCCACCGACATGGCGGCTCGCACGGCCGACTCCACCACTTCCTTCACCTTGTCAGTGAGCCTGGTGATGAGGGTGTCAAAGATGCTGTGTCCCTCGAGGTAGTTTGCGACACAGGTCTCAATGAAGGCAGGGTCGATGACGTCAGGAGTGTTGTTTTCCTTGTCCGCCATTGTTGTTGTAGGCTCGGGCTCGGACGGTGTAGACGGAGCAGATAACGAGTGCACGAGCTTCTTCTTATCAGTGCGGGCGAGCGATAACGGCACAGATTTGACCTTCGCACCGGACCGAAGTTTGGGCGGCGACCGGAACATAAAAATCTTACAACTGCCGTAAAACTAAAATAGCTCAATGTTTCGAGATAGTAGGTAGAAATGTACACTGGTATGGCAATTATCTAGTCCCTGGTATAAATTAAATGTAAAAACTTCAAAAATAAACCAGGAAAAACATCGAAAAACGTGGAGCCGAAACGAACACGTGTTCACGCTACAAGTTTCATCCCCTCTCCCCAATGGACATAGAGCAGTGATTCAACATACTAAA
Organism: Flexamia atlantica; assembly: GCA_035578135.1. Classification (NCBI taxonomy): domain Eukaryota; kingdom Metazoa; phylum Arthropoda; class Insecta; order Hemiptera; family Cicadellidae; genus Flexamia; species Flexamia atlantica. The sequence goes on along the minus strand of JAQJVK010000009.1, from coordinate 26,471,412 downwards.
TTGTTTATTTTTTTGAGCTGAATTCAATGGTCCCAACAAAAATTCGATGAATTTTATTTTTCTATGTAAAAAACTCAAAAAACCCATTGGGGGTTTATCCCCCTTAACCCCCCCTTCCGGTGGTCCGATCGGGCTGGTTCACGAACTCGCCCTAGTGTTTGCCACTTTACACGACTGTACCAAATTTTATTAAGATCGGACCATATTTACGGCCGCTATCGTGTTAACAGACATAATATATATAGATATATATATATATATATAAAGATATATATATATAAAGATATATATATATTTTTTTATAAGCATAAAGTTCACTGTGGAGGGCTGCTAAAGTTATTAATGTAAGAGAAAATAAATAGAACTGAGCACCCTTTTTTTGACTATTTTTAATAGCTACATGTTTCGGCCCTATCGGGGCCATTTTCAAGCTATATCTAACCTAACAAAAACAAAATATTTTTATTATAGTGATAAATAAATAATTCTTTATATCATCTGTTTTTTGCAGAGGTATTTTGGGATGTTTCATCTCTTTATGGTCATTGCTTTCTCATATATGGGGTTTCTTGCTTGTATGTGGTTATTCATAATTTTATTTTGTTCTTGTCTATGGCCCACATATATCAGGTATTCTTTTTTAAAATCCATCTCATTCCCCTTGGTCATTACTTCTAGAATTTTCATATTTTCATTGATACTTTTATAATTATGGCCTGTATTTAACAAATGTTCAGCAAAGTTGCTCTTCATAGACGTTTTGTTATTACTTTTCAAGGCCTGAATGTGTTCTTTAAAACGTGATCTGAATGTACGCCCTGTCTGGCCAATATAAAACATTTCACAGTCTGAGCATTTAATTTTATATATTCCAGATTTTTCATATTTATCTTTGGTTTCTTTTGGAGTGATCATTTTATTTATTAAATTAAAGGCGTTGTTGCTCGTCTTGTAACCAACTTGGTATTTTGTCTTTGTAAATGTTTTTCTTATCGCCTTGTCCAATGTTGTGTTGAATGGTAAACCTATGTATTTTTCTCCATTAATTTCTTCATTTCTATTTTGTTTCCTTTCTTTTTGTTTTTTGATATTTTTTGTCATTTTATCTATGAGTTCATGGCTGTATCCGTTTTTTGTCGCAAGATATTTAATTGTTTTTAATTCCTTCTCATAATTATCTTTAGTTAAGGGTAAATTTAACATTCTGTTTATCATTGCTTGAAATCCAGCTGTTTTGAATTTCATAGGATGATTTGAGTTGTGTGTTATAAGCAGGTCTGATTGTGTGGATTTCCTATAAACTTGAAATTCATGTTTGTTCTTTTGTTTTTTGATAGTGAGATCAAGATAATTGATTTGATTGATATTACTTTCTTTGGTAAACTTGATTTTGCTTGATAGTGCGTTTAGATAATTTAGAAGTTCTTCGCTTTCTTCAATACTTCCTTCGAAAAGACAAAGAATGTCATCCACATATCGGAACCAGTATATGAGTTTTGAAAAATATGGATTTCTATTATTCATTATGTGTTCAACTTCTAATTATGTACAAAAATATCCGCTAGCAGGCCAGACATCGGTGAACCCATGCTAGGCCGTCTTTCTGTTGATAGTAATTGGAATCATAAATGAAATAGTTTTGTTTGAACATGTTTCGGTTAGTTTTATGGTATCTTTTATTTCTTGTTTTGTCATTATTTTACTTTTTTCAAGGTCTCCTTTTAAAATCTCTATTGTTTTTATTGGAGGTATGTTAGTGTACATGTCTTTAATATCAAAAGATATGAACATAGAATTTTTCGGTATATCTATATCTTTTATTTTGTCGACAAGGTCTACACCATTTATTACACTATAGTTTGTTTCCCATTTTAAGTTGTTCTTTATTGTTCTATTTAGGTATTTGCAAAGTTTATAGGTTGGTGCTGATCTGAAATTCACTATTGGTCTTATAGGTATATCAGCTTTATGGGTTTTAGGCAGACCTTTTAAAGGTGGGGCTTTAGGGTTTATCATTTTCAGTTGACTCTCCTTTTGGTTTGACAATGATTTACAATGTGAGATTAAATTGTTGGTTGTTTTTGAAAAATCTAGAGTCGGGTCTTTGTTGAGTTTTATAAAGTTATTGTTGTTTAAAAACTTTTGAATCTTTTCATTGTAATCAGATCTTTTTATGATTACGGTTGTATTTCCTTTATCTGCCTTTATTAATAATGAATCATTAACTTTCAGTTTTGTAGAAATTGAACGGATCGATTTCATGTCTCTCTATGAATTTCTTTCTGGTAGAATTTTTTCTCAGTGGTATATTAATTTTATTCAGTTCGTGAATGAAGTTGAATTTTATAGCTTCTTGATCTCTTTTGTCTGTCCCTTTGATTCCCGCATCAACTTCAATTAAATCATTTTCAATGTTTTTTGTCTTGTGGTCAAGGTTAATGTTGTACTTCAATGATTTTTCCAATAGATTTGTTTCTTCTGCTGAAAAATCTATAGATGTTAATTTTTGGGTAAAATTCAGGTATATACTCATCATCATTCATGGTACTAGGCCGGATTAATCTTACCGAAAATAAAAATCGCTTAAAATGTGCGGAAATTACGCGCGGAGTTTCGGCCTGAAATTAGCGCTTTTTTGTTGAGTCTTGAGTTTAGCCGAATGTTGAAAACGCTAAAAACACCTGAATACTCGCACTAGGCGTTACATTAAAAATCTAGAATTTATTTAGAGAATTTAAATTTTAGTTAAATAATGCTTTGTTGGTTTTAGCGAATTTCCCCTACAGGGAAGAAGCTATTACCATAGGTCTCATGGTAAGACCTAAGCCCGAGACCATGATAACTTTTCGTTTTAGGGCCACCAGAAGCAAAAAACACCATTCGTTCGAATTTTTATATATCTATCTATCTATCTATATATATATATGTGTCTGTCAGCACGACAGCGGCCGTAAATATGGTCCGATCTTAATGAAATTTGGAACAGACATGTAAAGTGGTAATCGAATGGACGAGTTCGTGAACCAGCCCGATCGGACCACTGGAAGGGGGGGGGTGAAGGGGGATAAACACCCCCAAAAATGGGTTTTTTGAATTTTTTACATATAAAAATAAAATTTATCGAATCTTTGTTGGCACCATTGAATTCAGCTCAAAAAAAAACAATTTAGTGTTTTGAATCATTGCTCTATGTCCATTGGTTACCGAGATATTGAAAGTGGTAAACACAGTACGTTGTCCCTATGTTAACCTTATGGGGAATAAGTAAAATTCTATATCTCGCTTATTTCTCAACATATCTGGATAAAACTTGGTTTGTGGCTTCATCTAGATGAGATCTAATGTATTTTAGGCTAAAATCCCCGAAATTTCAGTTTTTGTGGCAGCAAACCTGCATAATCATTCCCCATGTTATCCTTATGGGAAATAAAAAAATGCTATATCTTACTTATTTTTTAACATATCTTGACAAAACTTGGTATATGGCTTCTTCTAGTTAAGATCTACTAAATAATGAATTAAAACCTACCAGTTTTAACATACCTGTTGCAGCAAACCTGCATAATCATTCCCCATGTTATTCTTATGGAGATTACAAAACATGTAAAATCTCGCTAAGTTGGATTGAAATACCGTTAGTTGTGTTGCATCTGAAATTCGCTGAGTATGCAGGTCTGCTGCAACGGGGGTATTTAATTTACTTATAAAAATTTTGAGTTAGATAAAATGTCACTTTTAAAATATACCTAATAATTATTCGCATAGACAAATTATACTTTGATGAGTGTAAGAATGATAAAGGGGGGGGGGGGGGTAACTTACAAACTGGCAAATTACAGTTCCGGTACCTCAATTTTTACAAATCAAGCACTGTATATAAATATATATATAAATTCGAATGAACGGTGTTTTTTGCTTCTGGGGACCCCAAAACACAAAGTTATCATGGTCTGGGTCTTAGGTCTTCCCATGAGTACTACGGTAACAGCTTCTTCCCTATAGGGGAAATTCGCTAAAATCAATAGGCTGTAGCGATATGTAGTGATATCACTATATCACTATGCAATTGGATCAATAGAGATCACTAGACATCAATAAGCTTAATTCTATTGATTTGGGTGTAGTGATCTGTATTGATCCTGATCCTATTGATGTCTAGTGATCTCTATTGGTCCAATTACGAAATGATATCACTACAATTTGTTTTTAATGATCTCTATTGACCATTTCTACTAGGTCAATGCCAAGTTTTTTTTCATTACGCCAAGGAGGTTTGAGAGTACATACATAAACAAGGAGGTTAGAATCTAACTGGAGGTATCGCGACAATGCTTTAGCTCAGGCTTTAGCTAAGGAAAAAACGGCCCTTTCATTTTACCAGGTTGGCAATGATGAAGGGGTTTAATGCAGTTGATACAAATCTTTGGTAATTCTTATAACATTCGAATCGTTTTATATCGCCATTCAAAGAACGGTAGCTCATCACTAAATTACATAGTAATGAGGTGCCGTTCTTTGAATGGCGATATAAAACTATTAGAATCTTATAAGAATTACCAAAGATTTGTATCAGTTCTTAAAAATATGTCTTAAACGCTAATTAATAGATCAATCTCAATAATCTTTTTCGTATTTTCTTAAATTGACGTAAGGAAACACAATTAAGCTAACTAACGAATATTTGACATTTTTTATGTTCGATCAACCAAATGTTCTGACTCTTACTATAGTGAAGTTATTGGTTTTTATCAGTAATGCAAACTACCAACTAATGCATCCACTACCAACCTGACAAACTCGCAGGGCCGCAGGTGACCACCTTGGTGGCACCCTCTTGACCTGTTCAGCGACCTGAGAGTCCACGGACGGCACAGAAGAAGTAAGAAGTAAAGGGCGTATGCCACTATTGCAACTTTTTCGCGAAACATTTCACACAAAACACAAAATCGTCTGAAACATTTCGAGTGAAACAATGTATTTCAATGGGGCTAAAATTTCGCCTTACTTGCCGAAACATTTCGCGACATTTTTTATATAGATATACTTAACATGGTTTCGTGAATGTTTCGCGCAACGGAGTTGCACCTGGTTGCACTAATGGCATACGGCCTTTAGTACAAAAAATACTTGTTGCGTGTTACCTCCACGGGGCTGTTTCTAAACGATGTTGGTGAGTTAGTAAAATTGACTTTGTATTTCGTAGTACTGAGATTCCGTTTCAAAACCGTAAGGATTCAATGGAGATGAATCGTAACTAGTGGTTAGTGGTTAGTAGCTAGTATTTGTGAATCGCGTTTAGAAACACCACCCAGTTATTTGTCTCATCGGCATAGAGTAATAATGAACTTCGTAAAGAGATGGCACTCCCATGTTAACTCGGTGGTAAGGAGACAGCAGCGCTATCTGAATAATGTGCAACGAACTAAAAAGATCGATGCGATTCGATGGTCATCGATGCGACATATCGATCGTCGTCGATGCGACATATCGATCGTCGTCGTCTGCTTTGCTTATATTTTCGTTTTCTTGTTTTGTTTGCTAGACTTTCAATTTTAATGACTTTACCGGTTTGTTTAGATTAAGTGCGTTTGCCGCTAGTGCAAGTTGTTTCGCAAAATACTGTACTGAGTGATTCTTATTGTGCTTAAAGCGATTGATAGAAAATAAATACGTAGATCTTTACATAAAAGCACTTAATAAAAATTAACTTAGTTGATTTTTATTAAGTGCTTTTATGTAAACATCTACGTATTTATTTTACATCAATAGCTTCAAGCACAACATGAATCACGCAGTACAGTATTTCACGAAACGCCTTACACTAGAACAACTTTCTGCAAACGCACTTTAGGTATTTTCCCACACTCAAATTAATTCCAACTCGTTATGGTTGTGTACACGTCGCGTCGTGACAGAAAATCAGGGGAAACGGAACAGGAAGCAGATCGTTATCGTCGTTCTGATTGGCTGAATCAGTGAAGAAGAAGAAAGTCATGTTTTTATAACGCCATCTGAATAAATTGCATCGAACTAACCCGCTCCAATCAAGCTTACCACTAGGCTCCATTTAAGTGTCAGACCGGTGTCACCGGGCTGTATAATATTAGAAGACTCCATGAACCTTGGGTAAAACAAGGAGGTTATATTACTTTACTGGAGGTAGCACTGTCTTCACAAACAGCATTGGAAAGCGTGCCGCAGTTGGTACTAACTGATGTACCGTTCTTTGAGTCGATTCAACTGATTCAAAAACTGATGTAATCATTTCGGAGAGTTGAATCATGTTGATCTGATTCTCATTATGATTGAACGGTTTCTTTGCCTTGGAACAGGTAAGGCCAAATACGATATTATATAAATAATAGAATAGAAAATGTTATTTTTTAAAACCTATGAATAAAGAATAATTAATTTAAAGTTCAATATATAAGTGTTAGTATCCGGCCAGTAAATGACAACTTCACTCCTTATGTACAATTTTGCCATCAGCCATGTTATTATACAAACATTACTGTCGCTCAGCAATATTGTACCACTAAAAGAAAATTGTCCTACTATTTATGTTGCTTACCTGCCAAGTTTCTACCATAATTCTCGTATTTGCATAGTGACTGATTATATCAATTACTTTTAGCCCAGGTATCTGTTTTGCTATTTTTACTTTATTTTGCCATTAAAGATATACCCAAAAATAAATTAGGTGAAGTTATTTTCAAACAAAAATCACCTAATAAGTACTCGTTAGCAGTTTATTATGAGTGTTTAGTTCGTTGTTTAAAATATTATTGATTTCCGGTTCCGGAATGAACCAAGCTCAAAATTGAGTCGTGACTCGACTGAATCACTCGATTGATTCGTTCATTTTGGGAAGTCGGTGAAATTGAGGTATTTTTCAAAGGTTGGTACTAACTGATGTTCCTTTTTTGTGATAGTTTGTTCTAAACAGCCGGCACGCTGTTTTACCTTAGACTATAGTCTAAGGTTTTACTATGGAGTGCTGCCTCCAGTATAGTAATATAACCTCCTTGGGTATAAACATGGTATAAAGTAAAAATATCCTTGGACTCACTTTTCCTTTCTCCTACTTCTGTTCTTCTTCTTCTAAATGTTATATTTTGTGTTTTTTGCCTAGACTGTTTGACTGCCTTGGCCTTTCCCATCTAAGGGTGTTTGCAATGGTAAACGGAATTAATCACTTGTGATTTTAGTGCAATTAACATATTGTATACCGGCCTAATAAATACCCAGTCCTAGGAACGGCTGCCAAACTAATTTGGCATTAGGTTTGTCGCTAATCTCCACAAAAAGTAATAATGCCAGCATTCAAAGGTAAGTTTAGGTTAGTTTTCTGCATGATGCAGCATTTTTAAACTTAACCTCAAAGACATTGCCTTGTAAAATCTTATTTTTCCCAAAGTAAAAATTATTAGGCCTAGCAACATTTTATTTCATTTACCTATATTCCTGGCCTAAGGTCTGTAGAAAGTTTTAGTGGAACTTATCATGAAATTAGTCTTCTGGTACATCATATAAGACTAAGGTACTAGTCTTAATCACCCTTACATGATGTATATAACCATAATGATGCATATACCCTTATACCTAGAGCTGCCATATGTCCCGGTTTGACTGGGACAGTCCCGGTATTTTGCTCTTGCCCCGGTGTCCCGGCCGGTTATCCTGATGTCCCGGTAAATTTTTAAATTGCGTAATATGTTATTAAATAATGAACTAAACCCGTAGTTTAACAAATTTGCTGCGGCAAACAAAGAAAGAAGAAAAAATCCTTATATAATATATGTACTTTTGTTTTTAAGTTGTATTTCATTCGTATAAAATACATTTGTATTTTTTATTGAAGAAAAATAAATTAATTGAAAGTTTTGTTTTATGTAATGGATTATTACCCAAATTTACCATGGTAAAAATTGGATTGTCACAACACAAAAAATAAAAATAACTTTTCTCAAATCATTAAAATTCACAGTTTTACTATAAAACTTAAAAATCTTTACCAGATTAAGTATAAGTTTGTTCAAAAGTAAATTTTACCTCAGTATATTTACCTAAAACTTATTATTTTGATTCAATAGGACACAAAATATGTCTGCTTGTAGTTAATTTGTACTGCAAAAATTAACTAGAATTAATCCTTTTCCTCCTAAATTTTCAAAAATTTCCGGGGCAGGGCCCTCAGACCCCCCCCCCCCCCTCACCTTGGGGGATATTCCAAACCCCCCGGTGTGTAACACACTGGAGCATCCTTGGGTAGTTGTCCCGGTTTGAGACCGCTTTTAAATATGGCAGGCCTACCTATATACCCATCAATACCCATTGTATACCTTTATGGTACTAGGCCTAGTTTAAACATTGTAGTATTTTTCTTTGCCTTGATTTGAATTTAATGGTGTGAATGAGCTTACTACCATTTTAAGATCGAGTTTATTATCATTTTTGGCAGCACCAATCTGCGTTGAACAGATTTTTGGTCATTAACTAATTATTCTTTTAAGAAGGTAGGCCTGAAAAAATTTGGGCGGTCAACACCGTATTTTGATTTGGATTTTTGCGGACATTTGCCATCACTGATTAGTAAAAAAAGAGTTTCACGACGTTTCGGTATCTGGAATCTGATTCTGTCTTCAGGTGGAAGAAAACCCAGAACGTAACAAGATAGTAAACATATAGCCAGGATAACCTGGACAAAAAACACAGCTGAAACAGTGAACTGTAAAAGCAGTCACAAAAACAGTACGCTGAACAAAAAGAAAAACAAGAACACAAAATAACACAGAAATCACAAGTGTCATGAATCACCAGACAGGAGAGAGCACGTCCACACCCAATCAGAGTTGAGCTGAGACTGGTGGGAGGGAAGGAAATGGCGGCGGCAACGAAAATGGCGGTGGCCACAGCCAACCAATTCACGGCACGCTACCAGTGGCAACAACCTGAAACAAAGACATGTGATATGCAAATTCCGTGTGTCTGTGTTGTTTAGTTAATTTTTAATCTGATTTTTCCCTTTGGCCTTGCTACAGGTTAACATGTGAGAATTTTGAACAGAATTGTTAATAATTACCTTATTTGCTGACACTTTATTTTCCCTGTCTTTCAATTCTTTGTTTAATATTGGTAGGCTAGCCATACTGGCCTTATTTCAAGTGAAGATTGACTGATTGGTTGGTCTGCTAGTTTTATGTATGAAGCTTCAATTAGTTTTCTTTTGAAAAAAAATGAGGTTTGCGGTGTACTGTTTTTGCTTCGTCAAAATTCATCTGGTGATTTTCAGACCAGCAATGATGAGCAATTTTTTATTTATCCACTGAGCCCTTTCTCGTGTTTTCTTTGGTTCTTTGATTCTAATATTTAAAGAATCCTGAAGGCGGGATCAGATTCCAGATCCCGAAACGTCGTGAAACTTGTTTTTTACTAATCAGTGATGGCAAATGTCCGCAAAAATCCAAATCAAAATATAAAATCACCACAACAATGAATTTCAACACCATTTTTCAAAGTAAAACTTTTATGTTGCAGTTAAAGTCAAATGGGGAAAAGAGCTTTACAAAGACGTAGAAGTTAATACTGATGATGATCCTCTAGTCTTCAAAGCTCAACTCTTTTGTTTGACTGGAGTTCAGCCTGAGAGGCAGAAGGTCATGGTGAAAGGTCAGACATTAAAGGATACAGATTGGGGAAATATAAAAATTGACAATGTAAGTAGCCTGTTAATTTGTGTTACCTAGTAAACTAAATAGCCTAACTCATAGCGTTATTTTAGATGTTGTATTCTTTGTTTACTAAAGAAGATAACTTCTGTTTTATTTCTTACCCAAGATTGTATAAGATTATTTTCCAAACACATCTACAGCTTTACAGCTCTTGGGTTTTTTTTAATACCTTTATAAACACAGATTCAAGTTTCACAGGTGTCCCAAACAAACCGACGTAGTCACTAATTTGTCCGACCGATCTAAGTATTTCCATGAGATCCAGCATTAAAGTGGGAGGCCTAAGTATACGTTACCTATGAATAAATCAACATACAGTACGGGGTACCCCCGTAATTAAATAATTATTTAGACCTAAACATAAATTATTCAACTGCAAAGCAAAATGGTTTAACCTTTGCAGAGGCGGATTTGGCCGCCCCTGGGCTACAGGGGGAGTAGGGCCGGGATTTCCAGCTCGGCAAAAGTGGTGACTTTTTGTTTTTTTTTTTACTCACGCATGTGCTTTTCCTCCCGTTGTAGTCCTTTTGGCCCGTTTTTCCCTGTTCTGGGCCCTAAGCAAGGCTATTTCTACAATTTCAGGGGGGAGTTGTAACTTCTTACTCTAATTTGCCGCCCCTCCAAATTCTGCCGCCCTGGGCTATAGCCCTTTAAACCCATATGTCAATCCACCCCTCAACCTTTGCAGTGTAGTAGCCTACATGGAATTCATTAAAACAAAAATTCTCTCCGCTGGTAAAATCTCTGGATAAAACTGAGGATAAAAGGTTAAGAAATAAGTTTGTCCATTATTACAGCAAATTGTTAAATATCTTGAGAAATAGCCTGCATTGAGAAAAATAATATTTAGCCTACATTGCATTCAGATCTTTACCCAATCTTTTTTTACCTTTCAACGCCAGTGGCATTTTTTAACGTTTTGATCAGGCCAAACCTGGGTCTTGTTACTATCCAATAGCGAGCTTTTGTTAGATAGCATCATTAATTCTTACCCCAATGAGAAATGGCAACCGGACCCAGATTCAATCCTAGTTAAGATCGAACCGGCAACCCTCATGAGGGTCATGAGGTGAGCGCTTTATCCACTCAGCTATCCAGTCAGTATTTTTTCATAGTAGATTAGGAACAAGAGAAAATAGCATAGCCTAGTGCAGAAGGAATTTGATTGATCAATTGTGTAAAAGTAGGCTAAAATTGCAATGATAGTTCAAAATAATGAACATACTGCTTAAGGCAAAACCGTTTGACTTATACTTGATTCTTATTTGATACTTGATTCCTGAATCTTTGACCAGCATTGCCGGATAGATTGTGTCATACTTTTACACTAAACATATATTTACACACACACTTCTTTGTAAAGATAACATACCTAACTTATTTGAGAATCGTAGAATGAAATAAGATTAGATTAGCTTACCATATTAAAAGCCAACCACCAGTAAGGTGGGTTTTAAGGCGAGTTTGAGTGTAGGATATACATTGTTAACAGCTCTAATCCCCCAATCTCCCACTAACCCCTTAACCGCGGCGTAAGTTGGAGTAAGGTTTGACGTGATCAGTGACGCAGAGTTTAATTACACGATCAACACGAACACACGGGTTTTTCGTCTCAACGTGATGAAAACAATTACATTTGATACTGCAGAGCTCATGGCATGGACGTAGTTCCAGAAAAATACACTTGAGTGCAGCACCAAACGGTCTGCCACTGTCAACTGCCAACTGCCACTGTCTGCTATGTTTGTCAACTGTACAGACATAGCATGAAAAAAACTAGCAGAACAGTTGTACCAAAAAAATAACAAAATAAATCAATATTTCGATCTGAGCAAAGTTTTTGAAAAGGTTTTTCTGGAAAGACTTTTTGCATTCCTAGAAAAACACAAAATTTTGTCGGATAGCCAATTTGGCTTTAGACCAGGAAAATCAACCATTGACGCAGTCACAGAACTAGTTGATTTGGTTGTTGAAGGCTTGGAAAACAATCAAAAAACGCTCAGCGTTTTCATTGACCTGTCAAAAGCTTTTGACTGCGTGGAGCATTCAGTTTTGCTTAACAGGTTAGAGTGCTATGGGGTACATGGCACTCCCTTAAATTGGTTGAGATCATATTTAAATGACCGAAGCCAAGTTGTTCAAATTTCAAGCTCAGTATCGGAACAGACTGTGATCCGATTTGGAGTACCCCAGGGTTCGATCCTCGGCCCTGTCCTCTTTTTGATTTATGTAAACAATGTCCAATCATCCATTTCGCTTGGGCATATTATTCAATATGCTGATGACACGACTCTCTGCTTTAGATCTCAGTCTCTAAGAGCTCTTGAGGTCTCAACATTCGAAGATCTAAATTGTTGCATCCAATAATTCCAAGCCGACAATTTGATGACAAACCACTCCAAGACAAACTACTTGAGGTTCTTGTTGAGAAACCGGAACCCCGAGTTTCATCCATCGGTGCTGGTTGATGACGTTGCCATTGAGGAAGCGGAATCGGTAAAGTTTCTGGGGATGTACTTGGACAGGTTTTTGTCTTGGAGTGATCACATCGACAAAATTTGCGGAAAGATTTCTTCCGGACTTTTTGCCTTATGCAGTATTTCAAAGTACTGCAGCATCAAAGTGCAGGTTATGGCCTACTTTGGCCTTATTTACCCACACCTTTCTTATGGAATTAGGTTATGGGGTTGCTGTACAAAGGCTAATTTTAAGAGGGTTTTTCGATTTCAAAAGAAAGCTGTCCGAATAATTGGAAAATTAAATTATAAAGAGTCGTGCAGACAGACCTTCAGGAATTTAGGGTTGCTGACCCTCGCCGGCATGTACATTTTGAAAACAACTTTGTACTGCCGGAAAAATGTCGTACTCACGCAGAACAGCGACATCCATCGATATGAGACAAGAGCAAGACACGATTACCGAGTTGCTCAACATCGAACGGCAGCTTTTGAGCACCTCCCCTTGCAGATGGGAGTAAAATTCCTAAACGCTCTTCCTGAAAACCTGAGGTCTGAACAACATTTGTCCAAATTTAAGTCTCGATTGAAAGGCTACCTTGTGGCTTCCGCATGTTACTCGGTGGGGGAATTCATCGGTCATTTAATTACAGCGGGGGGAGAGTCCCTGTGTGAATGAGTGTGGATGGTAGTTTTCTGTTGCGAGATTGTGTGTGTGAGTGACAGAAACAAACAAAATAGCTGTAAGTAATTTTATTTGCTATACATGTAATTGTATAGCTGACTTTTGCTATACATTTGTAAAAATGTCTTACGGCAATAAAGATTTGATATGATTTGATCAGCTGAGAATATAAAATCCGACTTAACTCGGGCGTCGTGGTTAACGAAGCAAGGGCGCTGCACGTGGTAGGCCTATCTCGTGTGTCACCATATAGCGTGTAGAGATACTACCACGGATTAACTCGTGTGTCACGGTTAAGGGGTTAAAACACAATGCAAAATCCAATAGAGATCACATAAGTTACTTTCACAAATAACTTTTTTGAATTTATTCCTGTATTTGAATCTATTAACCTGTTAGATCCCACGGGCGCGCCGATGCGTCTGCAGCCTCTGGTGGTGCTTAAGAGAGTTATACTCACCTAGTTCAATGATTTGCCACCAGGCTGCGCTAGAGCCGTAGTTCAATGATTTGCCACCAGGATGCGCTAGAGCCGTAGGCTTTATGAGTCAAACGAGCGTCCGTCCGACTGTGTGTACGTGGCCGAGGGGTCTGAGGCGTTGACTGACGAGTTAAAGTCGCAGACCTTCGGAGGGTCGCGGGTTCGAATCCCGCTCATGCGCAATCCCTATTAGGCTTGCAAATGTGTGGTGTAGTTGGTGGGAGGGCCCACCTAAAATAAACGGTGACCGGCTTGGGTGGAAGTTGACGGCATTTGTACGTTTAATAGGGATTGCAGTGAACACCAGTTTTGCTTCTTTTTACCCTTGTATAGAGGAGGAGGACACGTTTTTTTAATTTTTTTTTATTTAATTCAGCTTATGGTCAATAAATATGGACAATCAGAAAGGTCATAATCAAAAAATTAGAGCAAATACAGACAAAATAAAAACATTTCAATTAAAACTTGAGGAATAAAAAAAACTTGGGAGTCAATGGGTTAATCAGAAATAATAAAAACCTCCTATTTAACATATCAAAGCAGTATACCCCTATCTAGTATTTTTTTCAGTACCTAGTCTAAGTTATATTTGTGCAAAATATTATGGTTGTAGCTCATCAGTAATGAGGGAAAGAATTAGTAGCCTATATCTGAGTTAGTGAGCGAACCAGTTACACATGTGACTAGGCCTACACTGGTTTACCAAATTTCATTAATACATTTATTTGTTTTAATTATGGAAGCTCACTTTGTAGAAAGCCTACCAACATAACTTTCCCGTTTTACTGTCTCCAATTTTTTAAATCTGTACTATTTTATGATTTCTTTATGTTGGCTAAGCCTAATAAATGAATTGGTTTGTTAGCTTTAAAAAAATTTTTTAGTTCATAAATTTTGTGATTACTTTTAGTTTTTGAGTATTAGCAGCTCACTTTTTATTTAATAGGGCGCAATGGTTTTGATGATGGGTAGCAAGGAAGAAGATGTCCCAACGGAACCTGCGGTCAAGCCTGTTTTTGTGGAAGACATGAACGAAGCTGAACTAGCAACTGCAGTACGTACTTTGTTTTTGGAATGTGGTACTAAATCTCAAATGTTTTGTGACATTTTTGCTTGTTATAAGAATGTGCTCATGTTGTACTTAGGTTTTAAATCAAAAATATTTAAATTTGATTCTTATTCTTCTAGTTTTACAAAATTTTTAATTTATCTTACATTTTCAGGGTTAGGATAGGTATTTTTTAACTGTAGCTTATACGTTCTTAACTTGTGATTTTTCTACAATAGAACCCCTCGTATCCGGCCACCACGGGACTGAGCCTTAGCTGGATAAAATTATTTGGCCAGATAAACCAACCTATTATGAAAACAATAAAATTTAAATATAATTAATAGTACATAACTGTCCAAAGTAGAGTTAAGGGGAGCGGGAAGGCCCTATGCTACGCATGCTAAAATTGGCAACTTTAGGTACATTTTTCTCAGAAACTATTGGAGCTACATCCTTTAAATTTTAACAGCATAATATATACTGTTTAGCTAACAAACACATGCACTTTTATAGTAAAATAACAAGAAATAAAAATTTGAGGAATTTTTAAAATTTTAACGATAAAAATCCCGTTTTTAGCTAGTAATTTATTTTTTTAAATAAGAATATGGTAACCTTTGGTAACAGCTTAGCATGTATAACTAGACTACTATATCACCTATAAAACAAAAAAAAATTCAAGCCTCTATCTCTTATAGTTTTTGAAAAACGTGTACCTTTGTATAAAAAAACCAAAGTTCCGGAAAATTAGCGGTAAAGTCATATTAGCGGTCGTGTCCTGAGGGCTTTTCAGAGCCAAAATCTTGGTGTCTTAGTTTCGTTTTTATTTATTTTTATACATTAATAGTATATTTCATTACAAGGACCTAAAGTGACGCTTTTCGTACAAGGTCAAGTTTTACAACCGAGGCTGTAAGCCGAGGTTGAAAAATGACCGAGTAACGAAAAGCAGCTTTAGGTCCGTGTGATGAACTATATTTTTCGTTATATTGCTCAATACAATACGTAAATTACTTAAGAAAACCAAAATGTTACAGCTTGTTTACCTTTAAAGATGCCTTCAAAAGATGCCACCGTCTTGTTCTTGCTATTTGAAGCAATCACCTGATTGTCTGTTTCATTTGTGTTAAGGTAGACTGACAACAATGAACAACTATCGACGTATCGAACGCATGTAATAATCGATTGGTGGAATGAGCGAGTTTCACAAATTGATTAAACTGACAACAATGAATGTTTCGATAAAAACGATGAATGTTTCGATTATTTGTAATCGAATGAATATTGTTCGATTATTACGACGTACTCGGCACTTTTTGACTTTTATAGTCCTAGGACTATAAAGAGTCAGCTGGTATCGAGTACATCAGCTTTTAATTCCTAAGAATAAAAAGAGTGTATTTAGGTCCGGAAAACATGCATTAAAAACATCTGTTTTTGAAGCAGTATAACGAAAAAATATTTTTTTAGCTTAACTACATATGTTTTCTTAAAGGGAACCTTACAAAGAATCAAAATATGCTTAAAAACAATTTTCGAAAAAAAATTCTTTTTGCCTTCCTGCTGCCCTTAAGACTCTTTAGGTAGTTAAAAAAAGTTATGGGTTATTTATAAAAACAATAAAACGCAAAACTCGAATATGTGACAAAACAATACACAACAAATAATAATGGCCTTGGATGAAAATCAACCAACTGTCTAAAGGCTACTGGCTCAGTTGAGTAGCCTACACAATACAAAAAAAAGATGTAATACAATGTGAAAAAACACAGAGAGTACAAGCAATGCATCCAGGACCCTCTAAGAAGGGACACCTTATTGAAGAATGAGTAGTTCCCGCTGCTGAAAAAGAGGCGGTGCCACTTTCGTTTTTCAGTGCAATTGTTATAGCAGTTTACGGATCAAGCTGACTTTCTGAAGTCAAGCAGCTGGTTGTTTTTATATTTTGACAGTTGTATGTTATTGTTTTGTATTGTTGTATCTTTTGCCATAATGTTAAATTTGTTTTTGTTTACAAATATTCTCATTTGGACATTTTGGATAGTGAGTAGGAGCGCAGATGACGGAGCCAGTTTGAACTATTCCGGGCATCAGCACTTATTTCTCCTCTGCTTTTCGGCGGCGGAACTAATAAAATCAACATTGGATGTCCCTACTTAGAGGGCTATGTGTACATTGGTACAAGATACTATGTCTGTCAAATGAGAAATAAGTTTTAATTTTGGCTTCAGAGAAGAGACTGAACAAACTGAAACCAGATATGAGGGGCTCTACTGAATTGCCAGTCTTTTGAATAAATTATTCATAATTTACAAGAGTGTAAGAGACTATGTCTGTAAAATGAGAAATAAGTTTTAATTTTGGCTTCAGAGAAGTGGCTGAATAATCTGAGACCAGATATGGGGGGCTCTACTGAATTGATAGTCTTTTGAGTAAATTATTCATAATTTACAAGAGTACTAGAGACTACGTCTGTCAAATGAGAAATGTTTTAATTTTGGCTTCAGAGAAGAGGCTGAATAAACTGAGGTCAGATACGAGGGGATCTACTGAATTGCTAGTCTTTAGAATATATTATTAATATAAAGAAAGAAATATAATGCATCATAGAAAGTCAATGAACACAGACAGACCTGAGTATTATAAGCATAGGACACATTCAAATGAGGATTTGTGATAAGAGTAAAAGAGCAACACTTAAGTTTTAGTTTTTAAGTTTGTCTTATATTGCTTGTATGCTAATGGCATTTAACCTAATACCTGAAGTGGTTTTAATCTACTTCACAAACAAAGAATATGCCCTGGTTGCAGCCAGACCTGTGTACTCAGCAAATTTTAATTATATTAACTAGAGGACCTGTGCTGCGCCGCAGCATTGAAATTAATTTTAGAAAATGAAAAGTTAATTTACTAAACTGAATATCAGTGATAACAAATAATTGAAATTATAAATGCCTATTATATAATAATTTGTTTAATTACACCATAATAATAAATAACAAATAAAATATAAATAGAAATATTATATCATACGTCTTTACAATACTTCTCTCCATACAATATTAGCAGTGCTTCGTCCTTTTGGTTTTTTTCCACTTTTACGTTGTCAAAAGATTGTCCTCTTGATAAGGCGACATACAACTGACCATGGCTAAAAACTGGTTCAGGTAAGTAGACTCCAACTCGATTAATTGTTTACCCCTGTGCCTTGTTAATTGAAATACTAAATGCGATCTTAATTGGGAATTGTCTTCGCTTGAAAGAAAATGGCACACCTGTATCTGAAGGCGAGAGATCAATGCGCGGTAGCAGTACACGTTGTCCAATGTGTTTTCCCGTTATTATTTCCAAATCTAAACTATTCTCATGCATTTTCTTTACAATAAGCCTTGTGCCATTTAAAAGACCAGATGTATAATTTAAAGAAATAGAGTAAATTTATTGTACAGATTTTAGTAAACAAAAAAAACCAGCGCCAGCGCTTAGAAGTGCAAACTTTTTAAGTGTCAGTCCTAAATTGAAAGGCTATTTAATCATATGTTCCATGAAGATATATGGTAAAGAATTTAAGGAGAGATCACAAAATTAAAGTGAGATGTATATTTATAAAAAATTAGAAGATTATGTCTATTTGTGTTATTCGGAATTCAGCATCGTGCTTTATGTACGACCGATCTTGACAATCAATAGCTGAAATGAAAGCTGGTATTTCACGGAAGGTTCTTAGACCAAAACATATAGAATTACGTAATTAAAACTGGGGAAATATATCTTTAATTAAATTCAAAATTGGGGAAATAATCAAATTTATGTTTTTTGGTCGAGTAATACTGTTGATAAATGAATGCGGAAATTAAAAAAATTTGGTTTTCCTTTTCCGAGTCCGTCCGGCTCTTCTACTCAACCGATTTTCATGATTGAGGTCTTAAATTAAAGGTATGCATGTGCAGATTTGCCATCAAGCATCCGCATTCATTTATCTGCCGTATTACTCGAGTTATGCACAAAAGCAACTTCCTCCCTGTACATTTCTTATGGGAGTTAAATATGATTTTCCTTTTCCGAGTTCGTTTGGCTCTTCTACTCAACCGATTTTCATAATTGAGGTCTTAAATTAAAGGTATGCACGCACAGATTTGCCATCAACCATCGGTATTCATTAATCAACTGTATTACTCGACCAAAAAACATAAATTTGATTATTTCCCTAATTTTAAATTCAATTAAAGATATATTTCCCCAGTTCTAATTAAGTAATTCTATATGTTTTGGTCTAAGAACCTTAAGTGAAATACCAGCTTTCATTTGAGCTATTGATTATAATTATCAGACGTAACTCAAGCACGCTGCTGAATTCCGAACAACACAAAAAAAATTGTTTTTCTTTTCCGAGTCTGTTCGGCTCTTATACTCAACCGATTTTCATAAATGAGGACTTAAATTAAAGGTATGCACGCGCAGATTTGCCATCAAGCATCCGCATTCATTTATCAATTGTATTACTCGACCAAAAAACATAAATTTGATTATATCCCGAATTTTGAATTCAATTATAGAGATATATTCCCCCAGTTATAATTATGTAATTCTATATGTTTTGGTCTAAGAACCTTCAGTGAAATACCAGCTTTCATTTCAGCTATCGACTATTAAGATCGGACGTACCTGAAGCACGCTGCTGAATTCCGAACAACACAAAGACAAATTTTGTTTTTCTTTACCGAGTCTGTTTGGCTCTTCTCCTCGACCAATTTTCATAAATGAGGTCTTAAATTAAAGGAATGCACGCGCAGATTTGCCATCAAGCATCCACATTCATTTATCAACTGTATTACTCGATCAAAAAAAATTAATTCGATTATATCCCGAATTTTGAATTCAATTATAGAGATATATTCCCCCAGTTATAATTACATAATTCTATATGTTTTGGTCTAAGAACCTTCAGTGAAATACCAGCTTTCATATCAGCTATCGACTATTAAGATCGGACGTACCTGAAGCACGCTGCTGAATTCCGAACAACACAAAAAAAATTTCTTTTTCTTTTCCGAGTCTGTTTGGCTCTTCTACTCGACCGATTTTCATGAATGAGGTCTTAAATTAAAGGTATGCACGCGCAGATTTGCCATCAAGCATCCGCATTCATTTATCAACAGTATTACTCGACCAAAAAACATAAATTTGATTATTTCCCCAATTTTGAATTTAATTAAAGATATATTTCCCCAGTTTTAATTACGTAATTCTATATGTTTTGGTCTAAGAACCTTCCGTGAAATACCAGCTTTCATTTCAGCTATTGATTGTCAAGATCGGTCGTACATAAAGCACGATGCTGAATTCCGAATAACACAAATAGACATAATCTTCTAATTTTTTATAAATATACATCTCACTTTAATTTTGTGATCTCTCCTTAAATTCTTTACCATATATCTTCATGGAACATATGATTAAATAGCCTTTCAATTTAGGACTGACACTTAAAAAGTTTGCACTTCTAAGCGCTGGCGCTGGTTTTTTTTGTTTACTAAAATCTGTACAATAAATTTACTCTATTTCTTTAAATTATACATCTGGTCTTTTAAATGGCACAAGGCTTATTGTAAAGAAAATGCATGAGAATAGTTTAGATTTGGAAATAATAACGGGAAAACACATTGGACAACGTGTACTGCTACCGCGCATTGATCTCTCGCCTTCAGATACAGGTGTGCCATTTTCTTTCAAGCGAAGACAATTCCCAATTAAGATCGCATTTAGTATTTCAATTAACAAGGCACAGGGGTAAACAATTAATCGAGTTGGAGTCTACTTACCTGAACCAGTTTTTAGCCATGGTCAGTTGTATGTCGCCTTATCAAGAGGACAATCTTTCGACAACGTAAAAGTGGAAAAAAACCAAAAGGACGAAGCACTGCTAATATTGTATGGAGAGAAGTATTGTAAAGACGTATGATATAATATTTCTATTTATATTTTATTTGTTATTTATTATTATGGTGTAATTAAACAAATTATTATATAATAGGCATTTATAATTTCAATTATTTGTTATCACTGATATTCAGTTTAGTAAATTAACTTTTCATTTTCTAAAATTAATTTCAATGCTGCGGTGCAGCACAGGTCCTCTAGTCTATATATTAAAAAAATTTGGGTTTTCTTTTCCGAGTCCGTCCGGCTCTTCTACTCAACCGATTTTCATAATTGAGGTCTTAAATTAAAGGTATGCACGCGGAGATTTGCCATCAAGCATCTGCATTCATTTATCTGCCGTATTACTCGAGTTATGCACAAAAGCAACTTCCTCCCTGTACATTTCTTATGGGAGTTAAATATGGTTTTCCTTTTCCAAGTTCGTTTGGCTCTTCTTCTCAACCGATCTTCATAATTGAGGTCTTAAATTAAAGGTATGCACGCACAGATTTGCCATCAGGCATTGGCGTTCGTTTATCTACTGTATTACTCGACCAAAAAACGTTAATTTTATTATTTCTGGGATTTTGAATTCAATTTAAGTCATATTACCCCAGTTCTAATTACGTAAATCTGTATGTTTTGGTCTAAGAACCTTCAGCGAAATACCACCTTTCATTTCAGCTATTGATTATGAAGATCGGATGTACCTGAATCACGCTGCTGAATTCCGAACAACACAAAAAAAATTTTGTTTTTCTTTTCCGAGTCTGTTTGGCTCTTCTACTCGACCTATTTTCATAAATAAGGTCTTAAATTAAAGGTATCCACGCAAAGATTTGCCATCAAGGATCGGCATTCATTAATATACTGTATTACTCGACCAAAAAACATAAATTTGATTATTTCCCAAATTACAAATTCAATTGAAGATATATTTCCCCAGTTCTAATTAAGTAATTCTATATGTTTTTTAACCTTCTATATGCTAAGAACCTTCAATAAAATACCAGCTTTCATTTGAGCTATTGATTATTATGATCGGACGTACCTGGAGCACTCTGCTGAATTCCGAACAACACAAATCTTTTATATATATAAATTAGGTTTTCTTTTTTTGAGTCCGTTTTTGGTCTGATCTTAATGAACTTTGGTTAAGACGTGGAAAGTGGTAATCAATTGGACGAATTCGTGAACCAGCCCGATCGGACCACCAGAAGGGGGGTAAAGGGGGATAACCCCCCCCCCCAAAAGTGGGTTTTTGAATTTTTTACATAGAAAAACGAAATTTATCCTATTTGTGTTGACACCATTGAACTCAGCTAAAAAAAAAGAACAATCTAGGATTTTGAATCACTGGTCTATGTCCATTGGTTACCCATATATTGAAAGTGGTAAACACAGTAAGTTGTCCCAATGTTAACCTTATGGGTAATAAGTAAAATTCTATATCTTGCTTATTTCTCAACATATTCATATTGATAAAAATTGGTTTATGTCTTCATCTAGATGAGATCTAATGTATAATAGTCTAAAATCCCCGATATTTCCATTTTCATGGCAGAAAACCTGATGTATACTCATTCCCCGTGTTAATCTTATGGAGCTTACAAAAACATGTCAATAAATCTCGCTGTGTTGGCTTGAACTATGTTCTTTTGCATATGAAATTCGCTGAGTATGAAGGTCTGCAACGAGGGTATTTTAGCATGGTATATAGTTAGTTTGTAAAGTCGTATGTGCCGGGTTGACATGTCGCTGTCCCGAAAACTTAAGTACAAAATATCTCATGAAAGTCCTACGTTTTCCTTTGTTGAACAAATTATTACCAACTTCGTAATAAATCGATGTTTAATTGGTTTTCTGAAATTCCAACATAACCGGGCCCAGCTACATGCACCTCTTTTTCAACATAGGCAAGAGTCGGGCAAGTCACATTGAAGTTGTAAAGATCCATTGCATGTAACATTAATTTAGTAAATGAAGAATTATTTGATTTGAGTTGATTTTGTGTCTTAGTACCAAAATTTACTGCTGCGGAGCAGCGTGGGTCCTCTAGTAATTATAAATTAAGAAGAGTATGCAACAGAGTTTAATGTAATAAAAAACATATTTTTGGGAAGTTGGTTTTGTTTTGAAATTGTATAGAACTTGATTTGAAGAGACAAAAAATTAGAATAACAAACAATAAATTCACACTATTCCTATGAATAAATTGTGGTTTTTTAAATTAAAAATTACTCACACTCAACACTTGTCCGTTTATCTGCCTGTCTGTCTGTCCAATCGTCTTTCATTCATCCGTTCCCAGCTGACGCGAGCAGGATGTGCCCAGTAGGGAATGCTTTCAAGATCTGTAACAACAACCTTTAAGAGACTCCCAGGGACCTCATACAAAAAGTGATGGTCTTACGCTTGCTTCTACCAGCACAGCAAGTGCCCCAAGTTCGACAATGGGTACATTAATTAGAAGTTGTCATTGTAGTAGCAGGTCTGTTGGCTATACAAATTGAAAGCTTCCTGTTCACCTTGGTTCCTCCATGTCCCTCTGGAAACTTTGATTCCCAGCTTAGCTTTAATACCCAGTCAGATCTGAGCCCTGAAGGGAATTGTGTCAGCCTTGCATGTCCACCTGATTTGTCCTGATTTGTCTGTAAGAGGGACCCTTACTTGACAAACTCCGAGGCGTCTGCTAGTCTGAAGGGCGTACCAACCTGGGTGAGACTCCTCTCACAAGTAAGAGTGCTCCCTAGGTGGTGGTCCTTGTCTAAGAAGGAGGATCTTGGGAGATCTTGGGTTGAAGGATGAGTTGTACCGTGAAGAGCCCGGAGGATAGGTTTAAAATGTTTCTCTCTTGCTTCAGAAATGAGGCTGACTGACCACATCATCATACCTTTCTCAACCTGACAATCCTTTCCTTCCGTTTTGCCCATTATTTCTAGGAAACATGCCTGGCTGACTATCCTGGGGCTTTCATTTCTCTAAAGTCTCCAATGAGACCTACTGCTTAACAGCTTCTTCCCTGTAGGGGATTCTCGCTAGAAGTAAAAAAATATAGCCTAGTCCTTTCAAAACTGTATTTTATGGCCAAGAATAATTTATGAATCACGAGGGCCGTCCAGAAAGAAACAGATGTTTTTCCATTGATTCTGCTAGTCCTGATGCTCAGCCACTGTCAACAGCTGATCTTCAGTGCTGCGAAACAGCTTAATGTAAAGGACCTTGAGTTGGCTAACGATCATGTATTTTATTTTTACAGTGTTTGAAAATGGCAGTACTGATTAAAAATGTATAACTTTTATTTGAAGATTTAAACATTTTTGTTTTTCCTTGAAACCTAAAATCAGCAAAAATTGTGTGACCTCAAAAAACTATTGCCATTACTGTCATTAGTTATATTTGTTACAGTTTTCAACGGGCGCCGCCGATGTGGGAGCATTTAGAAGAGTTGTAAAAATGAAGTAGATGATTGGTCGTTTCGACAGTGAAATTTGGCTCACATTGTTGCCAGAAGTTGAGCTTCTAACTGCGCACTTGATGGCAATAACGTCTGTTACATTCTTCAGGGCCCTTGTTTATTAAATTTAGTGTGTAGGTAGTTTTAAAATTCCGTATTTGTTTTCAGATGGACCTCCCAGCAGGTTTAGCTAATCTTGGCAACACATGTTACATGAACGCGACCGTGCAGTGTCTCAAAACTGTACCAGAATTAAGAGAGGCTCTTCGGAAATTTGAAGGAGGTTTGTAAAATCATTAAATATAATTAAGGAGTTTGAAGCACTTTTCAAAATTTACTTACTTTATTTGAGACTAGGGATGAAATGAATTTTATTAGGTGCCTTGTAGAGATAACCTGTTGACAAAACAGGAGGAGATCAATACAGTATTAAGGTTCTACCTTTTACAATTCATCCCTTGCAGGTGTATCAATCAGCAACAGTCTGCCCGCCCAGTCAATCACGGGAGCTTTGAGAGATCTGTATGCAGCAATGGACAAAGGTCCATCCATCGCGCCTCTCATACTGCTGCAAGTCATGCACATGGCGTTTCCACGCTTTGCAGAAAAAGGGGAAAATGGGAACTTTATGCAGCAGGTTAGTTGCCTACTGATAATTACAAATGTTGAGATTTTGCTTATTTCTTAAAAATTATCACATTTTGAGATTTTTTTATTTGTATTTTTTGCACTGTTTTAAAGTTATCTGACTGTGTTAACAGACCAGAACTTCACAGTTCATCAATACAGAAAGAAATGTTTTAAAGAAATTTATGCTACAACAGCCGGTGGTGTTTTTTTTTTTTTTTTTGAAAACCCAATTCGAGGGGGGGGGCAATAAAAAAAGAGAGGTCTGGAGGTACACGCCCATAAAATGTTTGAAAATCAAACCAGAACTACTTGCATAACCTTCCTACAGTAAAAGCCATATGAAATGTAAGCGACTTTGAATGGGCCTATGCGTTAATCAAGAACATTTAACCTACATCACATCATAACCAGCTGACAACCAACCAGCTTTTCAATGTGATTTCAGCACAGTAAACTTTCAGCCCAGTTGGTTCAGTAGTTATTGTGTTTACCCGGTACAGTCATACAATTCAGATACATCTCTATTTTAGTGTTTATAAAGTGTGCTTATTAATATGTTTAATTTAAGCATTCAATTGAAATAGCAACTTGAGCCTGTTCCAGTTTGGAGCTTAGTCTTATATTTGAATGTTATAGGATGCCAATGAATGTTGGATGGAGATGATCAGGATGTTACAACAAAAACTTCCCGCAGTAAAACTTGATGGGGAAGCCCAAGCAGCTTTTACGTAAGTGTCAAAACATTGTATAACTGGCGCCAATTCTTGGGGCCCACGCCGTCCATAAGACCAGTGCTAAAATTAACATTAGTGTTATGGACAGCGTGGGCCCCAAGAATTGGCGCCAGTTATAATAGACTTTGTTGCCCATAATTAATCTTAATTTTATACTCTTTTTCATTAATTTCATTAATCAATTTTAGCTTGTAAATGCCCAATCAAATTGTTTGTTGAGCAACCTTTCCAACTGCAGTTAACCTAGCCTGATACAAAACTATTTGAGAACTGAGGTATATAAATATGTACTGTACTGAACGGTACCAACCTAATATTTTTGGCAACCAGATCCCCAATAATTGGATAGACCAGCTGATTCATTCGTCCGGATAACCCTTAATCAAGAAAGAGAGAGTTTGGCACATAAACAACCCTACAAGTTTAACAGGATAAACAGGTTTTTTTAGAGGTGTGCGGATATCCGAAAACTCGGATCGGATCGGATATCCGAATCCGATCCGAGGGTTTTATGACTATCCGGTAAGACTAACTAGATATCCGATTCTATCGGATAGACTGCACATTTTGGGGTAAATTTTAAAGAAGGATCAAATTTTAAAGTTTGGAAAGTCTTCCAAACAAAATAAGTCACTGCCGACGAAAGTACAATAGTGACAGAAAACATCGTGGAGCAAAAACGACGCTTTGAAATGCGACGGTTGCGATAGCGGCTAGAACAACGCCTCAACACGATGCGATTAAGTAGTGGTATGCATCAATCGATGTATTTCGGTTGCTGATATTGCGACTCGTGATTAGATCGAGAATTCGAGATCGTTGTATACGATCAGAGTATTGCACAATACCCGACACGATAAGAAACATTTTCTGGAGACAAAATCTTGAATCGTAGCATTAAATCAGTTAACAAATAATAATACATCCTTTATTAGTTCTATCTCGATCAGTATCCGTTACCGACGAAACATCATCGATTGGTATGAGAGAGAATCGCAACCAAGACGAATCAGAGTTCGCCATTGTCCGCCATCCGACAGTGTCCAACAATCGTCTTCAATTGCCAAAATGAAATATCCCGTAAATACCCCATAAATAAATAGTCGTGTTGATGTTTCGCACGACTATTTCAGGGGGGTGTTTCTAAACGCGTTTCACGAATAATAGCTACTAATCACAAAATACAAATCATCTCCATTGTATCCTTACGGTTTTGAAACGGAATCTTAGTATTACCAAATACAAAGTTAATTTTATTAATTCACCAACATCGTTTAGAAACAGCCCCCAGGCCGTAAATGTCTTAAGCGGCCTGTTGATACGATAAAATAATAAGCCTACAATAATTTTGGGCTCCCAAAGAGTTGGCCAACCTGTACATTTCATTGTTTGTCTTTTCATCTCACTTCGTTGTCGTTTTTATTTTGAATGTAGCCGTCTGCTTAAAAACTAATTAGAACGTCTTTTCAATTAATTGCCAGATAACTTTATTTTTCAGTTAAGCAATTACCTACCTAGAAATTGAAAGTTGAACAATCCAAAATAAGTTTTTATTCTGCTGAAATATTAATCTTCGTTGAATTAAGCCTAGTCAAAGCCGGCTGGCCGTATTTTCAATACGTGATTAAAATGGACATTCTTAGATAACAGTACAATGCTGAGTTGACAACCTACGCCTATGTAAATAATTAGTGAGTCTGCTTGTTGTTTGTTATATAAAACAAATAGACCTATGTTCTAATTAAATGGCCAAGCTTTAATACTGAAACCTACAACATTAGAAACTTATCTTGATATTTAGGTAAAGTTTTCTACTCAGACTTATTATTTTGTTTTTATAGTAGCCTATTATTGTAGTGAATCAAAATCTTGATTGTCAGGCATTGATGCATAAATAAAAATGTAAAGCTTTCTCAAAATATAAAGTGATTGGCGAAGCAAGTTTTATATTTAGGTCTTATTCTTTTGTCTAATCACATAGGCCTAGTCACTGATCAAATAAGGAAAAGAACAAAAAAAAAAAACAAGAGGCCAAATAGTGAACAAATTTAGGTTTTATTGAAAAAGGAATTTTTAAGTTGCAAATCCTGAAATTGATTTAGGCCTAATAAGCTTATTCAATCAAATACTACCTATGCTTAAGGGGAATAAATACATTTCTAAATTCTTAACATATAATTAATTAGTTGTTGTACCTTTGCATACTTTAATAATTGACATTTGGCCTATATTGGAAACAATGTATCACAATTATCAACAACTCAAGCATATCAAGGCAAACCTTGCCTTACACATAAGGATAATAAGGTAGTTTCTTGCAATTACCTTAGGCTTATGAGAAAACTTAAATCTGCTCATTACGCCGCGCCATAAATATCCGAATCCGGTATTATTCGATCCGAACCTGTTGTTATCCGATCCGAAACCGATCCGAACATAAGCTATCCGATCCGAATCCGATCCGATACAAAAACTCACTATCCGCACACCTCTAGTTTTTTTTTTCAGGATTGGAAAGACCAGCTGATTCATTCGTCCGAATCACCTCAATGAAGAAAGGCAGAGAGTTTGGCACATGAACAACCCTACAAGTTTATTAGGACAAACAGTTTTTTTTCAGGATTAGAAAGACCAGCTGATTCATTCGTCTGAATCACCTCAATGAAGAAAGGCAGAGAGTTTGGCACATGAACAACCCTACAAGTTTATTAGGACAAACAGTTTTTTTTCAGGATTAGAAAGACCAGCTGATTCATTCGTCTGAATCACCTCAATGAAGAAAGGCAGAGAGTTTGGCACATGAACAACCCTACAAGTTTATTAGGACAAACAGTTTTTTTTTCAGGATTAGAAAGACCAGCTAATTCATTCGTCTGGATAATCTCAATGAAGAAAGGCAAAGAGTTTGGCACATGAACAACCCTATAAGTTTATCAGGATAAACAGTTTTTTTCAGGATATATAATCTCAATATCAAGTATTACTTTGAGCTTAAGTTATAAATTTATTGCAGCGCCTTGTAAATAGATTGTAGCGTGATACATGTTAATTACAAATTAGATAAAGAAAGTATTTGAATAAATTTGCCCTTATAATCATCTTGTGATTGGCAAAGGTCGGCAGAAAATGACTATTGAGTTGTAGTTATCTGGTATTATTTCATTCATAAACAAGTACACCTTAGATCTTGTGGATTAATTTGGCGGAACACCGATCCGGATTAAAAAAATCTATAATAATGGTTTAACACAGTTATAATTATTATAATTGTATTATTGCTCAATGATTAGTCAGTTGTGTGCGTGCAGGTCGATAATCGACCAGTTCTTCGGCGGCGTGTTCGACGTGGAGATGAAGTGCGTGGAGGCGCCGGACGAGCCGCCGAGCCACAGCACCGAGAGCTTCCTGCAGCTCAGCTGCTTCATCTCCACCGAGGTCAAGTACATGCTGTCCGGCCTCCGATCGGTAAGTGGGTTCAGTGGCTTTTCTTCGTATGAAAAGAGTCTACAGTTGACTCCCTCTTTTCCGGACCCTCTGGACTGAGGCCTGTCCGGATAACGGATTTTCCGTATAAACTGACATTTCTCTCAAGATTGACTGTTAAATAAAAATATTAAAAATTGGATTTTTTCCAAGTTTGTAGTTATATATATTTCCTGTAGGAATCGTCGATATCGTTCCTTAATACAGGGGTTCTCAACCTTTTCGAGCCCATGACCCCCTTTTTAGGTATTAAAATTTTGGCGACCCATTATACCTTCATCCTACCCTAAATTTCCATTGTTAGGTGTGAACCGTAGTGAGAGTGAAATTCACGTTGTTTATCAGTTTATCTATCTTAGAAAATACAATGGTTATAGGCCTACCTGTTTTTTTCTTATTAAATACCATCACTTATTTCACAAATACATATTTCAGAAATACAGTACACCTCGGACTATCCGGACCTCACATTATCCGGATCCCGGATTATCCGGACCGGTCCATCCAAGAAATTTATAATTTAAAATACGGCAAAAACGTTATATTAGTGAGTTTACAAGTGAAATTTGCCTTCTAAAATTAAAATGCAAATATAATACATTACCGTACGCATTTGGAATCTCAATAGTTGAAGGAGACTTATTGCCTAAGCAGTACATTACGGATTTTCGTGAACATAGTTCACGGTTTGTTACTTGGGGCGCTAGCAGTAATCAGTAAAGGCGTAGCGCACGACAATTTTGCAAGCTAATTGCTGTGACTTGATGTGTCACGTTATTTTTTTAAGGAGAGTTAATGTATTAAGTTTTGAGTTACTTGAAGTTTTGTCATGATTATTCCAAGTTTGAGATATATGCTTTGAGTTATGATCATTAATTCTTAATACTTAAAATATTTTAATCAGGTCATTTTTAGGTTTGAAATAAAAATTTAAAACCTCAACCTTAAGTACAATAAAAGTTAACATTATATTCTTATGACTAATAGTGAAGTTTAGTTCTTAAATTTGTTTCAAAATTAATTCCCGGGAAAATTTGAAAGACTAACATGTTGTAACTGCCTTGATTCGCCGTTTGCAGTATCAATTTAGCAGGGGCTTAGGTACGCGATCGCTATTTATGCGATATTGTAATGACCTCGGATTATCCGGATTTTTTGTTATCCGGATCGGTGTTCCGCCACATTAATCCGGATAATCCGAGGTGTACTGTAAACATTTTTAACATGTCTCTACAAGGTCCGCATACAACTTTTTTATTTGCCCAGGATAAAGTAAATGCTTTTGTAAAAAAACTAACGCTTTGGGAAAAACGATTGAAAAAATTAACTTAGAAGTTTTTACCTTAACCAATGAGTTTAAGGAATTTGTTTCTAGTATTGGTGATGATTCACTTGATCTAACATTCTTTTCAATACTCGTGTCTACACACCTGAAAGCTTTGAATTACATTCCGACTGAAAACACCTCTGGTATACAGTGGGTTTATATCAATTCAAAGAAAAAATTGTGGAAAAGGCAGAAGTGGACCCATATCTTCATGAGAAGCTGCTCATCAAGCTCTTATCAGATCAATCCAAAAATATGCTGTATGAAAGTGAGTTTGTAAACAGGTTTTGGCTGCTTTTTCTTATGAGTATCCGGAATTGGTATTTGAAGCTTTGAAAGTTTTGATTCCTTTCGTAGCATAATATCTATGTGAAGCTGGGTTTTCAGGGATGGTAAGAAAAAAACTAAATCGAGAAACAGTTTGTCTCTTGAAATTGACATCATATTGTACATTACAAAAATAAAACCAGATATTTTGAAGATTGTCAAATCCAAACAAGCCCAGGGGTCTCACTAAAGTTAGTTTGTACACTTTTTATTTCAATTATTATGGTTTGAAATATCCTCTTGCTTTTTACAGATGTATTGTTATCTTTTATTTGAATTAAGATTGGACTGACAAAATAAGCTTGGATTTAGCTTTCAAGCTTAAGAGTTCAGTAATATGGTTTACTTTACACTTATTTACGGTGTTTACTGTTCACAAACAAAGCAGACCTTCTATTTTTATAGCGGCTTCAGAGTTTTCATTTGCTTTTTCCTTTCCTAAGTGTAGGTAGATGTTTATCAGCTGGTATTGGTAACAGTCTTGTTGCTATGACAATTTTGACTTAGGCCTACCTGACTAAAAGAGCGTCTGCGTCAGGCGTCGCATCGGCACAGTAGTCGCGGTCGGCATGGCGATAGCCCGCTGCGCCACGCGCGACGGGACGAGTCTGTTGCTTTGCCTCTGTTAAGAGTTTTTTTAAGAAGTGTAATCGAGATCACGTATAAGATTGAGTTGTGTCTATTTTATATCTCCTAAACATATTATTACTCAAGAGATCACCACTCCCATCTTAAAGTATAAAAATGAGATATTTAAATCTATTTTGGTCTAGGTCGGGCCTACATATTGGGCAAAATAAATTATCATTTTCGGAGCTTCCCTGTGACTCCCCGGGGGTCGCGACCCCCAGGTTGAGAACCCCTGGTCTACTGTACTTAATTAGCTGTTTTGATGTATATGTCAATAATTTTCTATGAATTTATTTTTTAAACCTTCACTTTATTATGTAAAAGTCTAGTCTGTGAAAAAAGAATTTAGTACACCTTTGATTAACCAGATTAATGTGGTGAAGCACATTAATCCGATCCAGATAACAAAAATTCCGGATAATCCAAAGTCTTTAAACGTTGCCTAAGTAGCTATCGTGAACTTAGCCCCTGCTACATCGATGCTGCAAACAGCATAAAAAGGCTAAGTTAGTTTCAAACCCACTCTGTTTGAGTCAGAGCAACTAACCTTCGAAATGGCCGTAGGTTATGCAGGTGTTGATTACTGCCAGGGCTCTTAGCAGCAAACCAAAACACTTGTCATAAGAAAAAGCTCTGATAAACAGTATAAGTAATGTAGTGACTTAAATTTTTGTAATACCCAATACATACAGTAATATATTGAAATTAACATGTTTTAGAGGACACTTTTATAGTTCTGGACAGCCTTACTGGCGGGTGGCGAAAATTGTAATCTCCCAAAATGTCTGCTAAATAAACACATGTATTGGTAGAACTGTCAAAACTTTGTTTACGTTTCACCTCATTTACAATGCCCTGTAATATTTCACCGAGAGATTTCTTACGTAATTAAAATTTCTGGAAAATATTTGCGCAATGCATCAGCTGTTCTATTTGTTTTGGCAACTTTTCATCTTATATGATTTGTTTACATTTAATAATGTGTTTCCACACTTTTGTCGTCGTACTTCATGAATTGTGTTGAGCTTTCAAGCATTTCACACTAGTTGCATTTGCGGTTGCAGCAAAATATTTTCTTGTGTAAAGTACCTTTACATAAACAAATGACCATGTGATTTATTACCAAAACATTGCAGATGTTAACGACAACAGCGCACTCACTCACCCGCCAGTAAGGCTGTCCAGAGCTATAATTCATAATTCTATCTAAAATCACCCGTAAACTGTGATTTTAATATTTTTATTTTACAAATATGCCGACCCGGATAATTCAGGATTCTGATAATGGGATGATCCAAGATGTACAGTACATAGTATTCACTTTTCTGTCGTAAGGTACAACCTACTTTGAACAAATTTAGAAAACAAAACTTTCTCAGACCTAAACTTTTTTTTAAAGATTTCTCATGCAATGAACAGACCCATTACAGAAGGAGTAAGACAAGTCTGTATTGTATACTACAATTGATTTCACACGTTTTGTGTTATAACAGAGTTTATGTTCCGTCATCTACTACAATTAAACTGGTCTTGGTGTTTAAAAAAATTGGTTTGTTTTCATAAATCATTGTCATTTTTTGTTTCAGAGGCTTCAAGAACAAATTACCAAGCACTCACCAACCCTCAACAGGGATGCTCAGTACATTAGAGCTGTAAGAGATTCTATTATTATCCTAAATTAACCTTTTATTTAGTAATTACAAATATCAAAACTTTTTTATGGCTCACTCAATTTTTCTTTTTTTTCAGTATATACTTCATATGGAAGGGTTTTTTGTGATCAAAACTCCTTCTATGGATCTAGACCGATTTCAAAAAAATAGGCTCATTGGAAAGTGCTCAGCATGAAGTTTTGTGGAAATTAGAATTTGTGATATCACAGAAAGTGAAAAGGGACCTCAGTCAAAATTTTCTGGTTTTGAGTCATTAACATCCTGAAATTCAGCGTTAAGTTGTGAACAGTTTTACGTATAATTGATAGTGCTATAATTTTTTGTCTTTAAGTGAGTAATTGTTTTATGAATTTTAACTAATCAAATCAGGTATTTTAGGATTATTTTGTAGAATTTAGGTGAATCAAAATCTTGGTTGATTGTTGCATAAAAAATTGGAGCTTTTCTCATCAATAAACATGAATTGAAGTATAAATAAACATGAATTTAAGTAGGCTAATATAAATATATCATCGATGTATCTGATCCAGCATTTGTGTTGAAGATCGTTTTTCTTGAAGAAATTCTCTTCAAATATTGCCATAAAAAGGTTAGCTTAAGATGGTGCCATCCTTGCCCTCATCTTATGCTAACCTTTTTATGGGAGTGTTGCACCCTGGCCTTGGTACTGGAGGTGGTTATACTTTCACCCATTAAACCAAGACGCTACTGTGTTATAAATCAAGGAGTCTTTTTGGGAATTAAGTTATCTTCTTTATTTTATTATTTATCTTCAGTTGTTGAATGAAGATTTAGTAATATTAATTAGATTGCTAGTTTTTTGCTCAGCTCATTCTTATTTTTTTTACTATTTTTTACTTCACAATTTGTATTGTTTTTTCATATCATTCACCTTTGAATATTTTCCTTCTCCTAAGATGAGAGGGCTATTTTAGAAAAATAGTTATAGATTATTAAATTATTTTATGACGTTAGGGTTACTGTATGATATATATAAATGAAATATTCATAACCTTTATTGTAATAAATAATATTAATTTCTTAAATATTTGATTACAGAGCAAAATAAAAAGATTGCCAGCTTATCTGACGGTGCAGTTTGTCAGGTTTTTCTATAAAGAAAAAGAATCAATAAATGCCAAGGTTTTAAAAGACATTAAGTTTCCTATAGACTTTGACGCTTTTGAGCTATGTTCACCGGAGTTGCAGCAGAAACTAATTCCTATGAGAGCACGTTTCAAGGTGAGAAATATAAATAAACTGTTTTCAAGCATATTTTCACAAATAACTTAATACACAATAACTTGTTAGAATTTGACCATTTAACTACTATCTTCACAAGTTAATATATGTTAGCTACAAATTATGGGACTTGTCAAGCACTAATTTGCAATAATGAACCTAAGACTATTGTTAGGAAAACACCTAATGCATGATGCATCATTTGGATTATCGTTTATCTGCCAAAATGCCGACTCAGCATCACACATATAAGTTTACAACCCACTGCCAGAAAGAGTGTGGACGATGAACATCAGGGATTTTAAATTTACCCTGCAAAAATGTCTTGTGGTTAGGCCTCTCTATTCCTTGACAAAATATATGAGGAGTTACTTATTAGCTAGGTACCTCCAACATCTTGTACTAAAGTATAGTAAATATTCATTTTGATTTGAAATGTAATGCAGTCTATCTGAAAATGTAGACTATTGAATAAGAGACAAGTATTCAAGAATTCATAGAAATCTTTCATCTTTTCACGTAATTTTTATGAAAACTTTCCTCCTAAAAGATTGGGTGTGACATAATTGATTTGGTTACAAAATTAGTACAGTACACTCCCGATTATCCGAGGTCTTCGGGACCAAAGCTACCTCGGATAACACGAATCTCGGATCATACGGAGTTTGCGTGTGTTTTGAGGTTGGGCTGTAATAAGACCACTTCAAAATATTTGATTAGATATAGGTTAAAACCAATAAATACGACTATGAAAGTCCTTCCGAGTTGTAAATAAAATAACTTTAAATAAAGAGACTTGTTTACGCATTATTGTAACGCTAAATAAGAAAATAAAAACTAATATTTAGCCTAAGCTTAGAGCTGCCTCGGAAAACCCGGAGTCTCGGATAAACGGGGCTTGGATAATCGAGAGTGTACTGTAATGCAAAAAATTATAAATAAAATAATTTATAATTTTTATAAATATTTACATTATAAATATTTTTTTGGATTGTTTTAACAGACTATAATATATTTTTTAATTAGTTAAATTAAATGAGTTGATTTTACGAACAAGTGTTAATAATTTTCTTAAGTAAAATAAAGTGCATGTATATGTTTCCAAGTAATGCATGTTTCATGAAAACTTTCATAATGACATTTTGTTAATTTTTTTAATTGGACCATTCTTTAAATTTCCTCTTTTGAAATCATTTTGAGGTTAAATAAAAATGGTTTTTAAGGTAGTATGGTAAAGACTGCTTCAGGGTCTTTACCATACTAAATAAATAAATCCAACAAATAATTATATAAAACTTCAGGACAAAATTTCCTTAAAATTTTAATTTTCAGGCATAAAAAAGTAAAGTATTACATTGGAGGAAGTTGTGCTTGTTAGTGTTACAAGTTAGGTATTGATAGCTTATTGTGCCACCTTTTAAAATAGTCATTTTAATATCATAGAGCTGTTTAATGATTATTATTAGGTTTCTTTTTATGAGTAGCGTATGGCTAATAAATAGTTGCTTGCAGGAACAAGAAGATAAAGAGCTAGAAGAATTAACAAACTTAAAAAAAGTTGGACCTCTTGGTGATAGGAAAAAGAAAGAAGGGAAGAAGGAACCATATTGGTTTCCTGAAGGTAAGATAAACTATTGTGCGATCATTTATGTTCTTTGTCTTAAAGCTTTGCTTTAGTTGGCTCTCAGAAATGTGTTTCACAGAAATCCAGACTCCAGAAAATCTAGACCACTATCAGTATTTTTAATAAAATAAAATGCAAATCCTTGATTTAGAATTTTCAATTTCCACATGATTACCCCACTATACTTGTATGACTTGTACTTGTTTATAATGACTTGTAGTTTTTTATAATATTGCTCACGATTTTAATTTCTTCATACCCATTTTTGGTTAACTGCAGCCCAGTGTTGCATTGTAGTACAGTACACTCCCGATTATCCGAGGTTGTCGGGACCGAGGCTGCCTCGAATACCGCAGAATCTCGGATAATACAGAGGAAATGTTTTGAGGTTTAAGAGTTCCAAGACGACAACTGGAAGTTTATTGCCGATAAAATACTTGTTTTAGAATATCTTGGCCGGTAAAACAGAATTTTTAGTCAAAAATTATTTGAATACAATACCAATATTTAAAAACAACAATGAGTATCAAAATAAACTTTGTCAAGGAAAATCGTCATTCATCATATTAACGTCTGTATTCGTCCGCATGTTTTTTTATAGTGGGAGCTCAGTATCGGAGGGTGAATCTAGGCCAATATGAATGTGGTGATTGAAGTGGTACAATTACTTGTTTCTTGTCATTCTCATGCGGCAAATAGTTCGCCCAACATTTGGAAAGTAAAACTCACCATTGTTCGACGATAGTGAACTCTCGCCTTGCATCCAGTAGAAGACGACTCGGCAATGATTTTCATTCAAAACACAAATTTAAGTTATTGGTAGTATTCGTATTATAAAATAATATTGCCAACTTTGAATGATTATTTAAATTATCAACTTGAATAAATTAATTTAAACTAACAAATTACAGATAATTTATATTTACTTAGCAAAAACCAATGACAATTACATTATTATTACGTTATTAATATTATAAAAATAATATATTCTTTAACTTAGAACGACCTCGGATAATCCGGAGTCTCGAATAACCAGGGCTGGGATAATCGGGAGTGTACTGTAATACAATTTGGTGCATATCGGTGAAAGAATCTGATCCTAGTCGATATTTTCAATCCCAGGATTATGGTATTGGAAAACATCAATTCAGGAATCTCGGGACTGATCCTAGAACTAACCTAACTAGTACATATGGTTTGTAGAGGTCTGCGGGTACCCGAAAATTCAGGTAGCTTCAGGTAATTATGTGAACCTGAGTAGTCCGGCGGGTTGGACATGTCTCGGGCTTAATTCGGGCGGGTTTTTATTACAGGTCGGGTCGGGCGGGTACCTACTACCCCAAAGAAATTGGGTTGAAGATACCCGACACACCACCCGAAAGAAACCCGAAACTTTAAACATGTTCTACACTAATGAATTCGCGCCAAGCTTCTGACTTACGGCGTTCACGCAATATTATAACGCGACGAAGAAAGATGGTCGCGATTGCGATGTCAAACTGGAAGCAATCTTCACTATGCGTCTCAGTCAGACAACCAGCCGTCCCCTTGCCGGCTAAAAATTATTGTACGCTTACTGCTTAATATCGTATCCTCGTATAACAACTTAAAGGAACCGTTACTCCTTTTAACGAAATGAAATAGTCGTACCAACACTAAACAGCTTTGAATAAGGTTGAATTTCTAGCCGAGCTTATGATACGAGAAGTCTTATCGAGAAGATAATTTTTGCGATCTATTTTTGGACACGTTAAACCGGAAGAGCGTGTCCTTCCCACAAAAAACGTACACAAACAATAATCCCTGAAGTGATAAGGAAAGGGCGTTGACAAATGAAAAGAAATATTATCTCCAATTTGATGGAATTCGGAAAGTTTCTGCTTTATTTAGTTGAACTCGGAGAACGACAAAATATACATCAGTCTATTGCTTGATCATAGATTTTCTCTTGAACGGCAAGAGATAGGCCTAAAACTTTCATTTTTGTCTCAATTGATTTATAAAAATTAGACAAAAATATTAGCTGTCATATGTGGTTGTAGGACAAGTAGTTAGAATTTTCCTATTTCGTAGTCAGGAATCTTTATCTCCTAATTATCTCAGAACTCAGACAGACGCACGCACGCATGCAGATAACAGCTAACAGCGGACTGGCGGACAGACTTAATCGATGAGTAAAACTCCCCCACTTCCCCCCCCTTCCCACTGATAAGGAGAGTGAGACAGCTGTTTTTTATAGCTCTTCCTCACTCTCTCTCCCCTTCTCTTTCCTTCCTTCTTCTATTCTGGTAATTTCTGGTTTCTGCCTCTTCCATATTTCTTAAACCAACTATTATTTTCTTCACAGAAGTTTTAGAATAGAACTATACTCGGTTCCACGTTCACCTTTCAGTATGGAATTTCCATGAGCCATGTAATTCAAATGGCAATTTAAGTTGTACTAACCAAATTATGTTATAATCAGCTGATAATTTTATAATAATATGTAATGAATACTAGCAGCCCGCGTCACTTCGTGACTTAAAAACAATGGTAAAAGAGGCTTTAGTTTCATGTTGATTATATATGGAGTTTTTCAGCGTAAAATACCCTTCAATGAAAAAGTGTGTGCATTTTTGTGATTTTTTTTAATTTTCTAGACTAATTCTTTGTGTCATTGCACTGGAATAAAATTGCCAGTAATTGAACTTCTCATCGGGGCAAACGTTTGAAAATAACTCATTATTTTAGACTTGAAACTTCAATGTGGGTGAGAAATTTCTAACAGAATTTGAGAAGTTCATTTATTTAATCTGATTTAAAAGTGTCTCTGTATACGTTCTACACTTTGAAATTTCGACAGTGCAACAAAATTCATTTTGCATGAAATGGTGGTTAGTGTTCATTGCTTGGCACGTCTTTATGTCTCTGTTTTAGAATTTTCTTTCAAAAGTACTGAATACTTATGTTATTTCTACATAATATCTACGTGTCAGTTCCTTGCATTCATCTTCGTTAGGCCTTAACAACAAACAATAAGAAGATGGTCAAACCACTGATCTATTGAGGATCTAATTTCTAAATAAATTTATAAAATAGCCATACTCCGTAAAAAGTAACTGCTCAATGCTCATAACGGCTGAAAAATTAAATTTTCAAATTGATCCGCATTTTTGTTTCACATCTTGAATATACGTTTGGCAAATTTTTACCTAGGCAAAAATCATAACTTTTTATGAAATGCCTTCATTAAACAGGCATATAGTACATCCATTCCATTCGATCATATTCCAAGTGCATTCAAGAAATACAGGTTTCAAATTTGTATTGCATTTCAAAACTTGAATCATTTTGTTAAAATATTCAACTGATATATTTATATTTTAGAACACTGAACGTTGAATCATGCATCAATGTGTCCAATGTGTTGAAACATGTATAAATGTGTATTCACTGCTAACAATTTGTTAGAAAATCCCATATCCAGAGCACTACCTGAGTAACTTATTATGTTCCTTTTTAAGTTTCTTTTTGAGAAAATAAATATGGTAAATTAAGATGGTTACAGACTCTTGGTCTTAGTTTCAATAGGTCAAATACTATTCCTTATTTTCTGTTGTCTTAAAAAACGTCAATATTTAAGAAATTAAAATCATAAATATTATGAAAGTTAACTGACTTTTGCAAGCCCCGCAATATGTGGTATATCTCTGGAACTATTTCAAATCTTGATCATCTGTTTTGTTACAAATAAAATATGAATTAAATAAAGTTCACAGGTTCTACCACAGATAGTAGCACTTTCGCTGGAATTTCAAAAGCCTCATGTGTGAAGGCTTTTCATGGGATATTTTCCAAACCCACAAAAGGAACATCTAGAGAGTAATAGCTTTAATTTGATACCAAATATGTGTAGAAAAGTTAATTTTTAGGGGTCGATTTGCTCTGTCCAAAGATTAGAAATTCTTTTAATAATATAGATTAGTAAGCAAATGTAACCAACATTGCCAACATTATTAATAGAATAGCATTGTCCCATAAGGCCTGTACTGAAAGGTGAATGTGGAATTGAGTATAATTTTATGATGAAAATAAATCATTGTTAATTATTGTTGTTAAAAAATACAAACAATATTTCGTTTATATATTCTGAAATAATAAGTTAAGTCATGAATATGAATATCTATTGACTGTATAGATGTAAGTAATAAGTTGGTGAATGTTATGTTGGGTTTGCTTGGTAGGACCCGAATTTTATTTAAAATACCCGAACCCGACCCGAATTTTTTTTCAACTTACATACCCGAACCCGACCCGACCCGAAAATTAATGGTAATCCACTACCCGACCCAAACCCGACCCGGCTTGAAAAATCACTACCCGCAGACCTCTAATGGTTTGTGTAAATTTTCACCAAAACCTTGCACTCTTTGATACAGCTTAGCCACTTGGTAAAGAAGATACCAGTAGGAGTATTTTTGTCGAAAGAAGTCTTGAATTCGTGTAGAACACCCCCATATAAGCCATTAAAATGGTCGCCATTACATTCATAAACTGCTCTACATCTCCGGTAATAGTATTCCGATCTTGATAAACTTTTCTTTTTGAAAGATAATTTTAAAATAAAACATTTTTTTATTCAACATTTTTTCTTGAGTTAATATTTTTCATTGTATATTTGTAAATTAAATTTCCCATTAATTTCCATGAGAAAATCTAATTCCTCAAGAAAATGTGTTTTGAGAGGTTTAACAGGGCTATGGCTAATTATAGTGTGTTCTCTGGATTGAAAACATATGTGCACTAAGTGGCTCGGGTGCGGCAAAGTCCCCGCGGCAACACGTGTCACTTGTGTACTCAGTGTGCGTGTTACAGACCTAGGCAGCAACAACTCCGGGTTCTACACACTGCAGGCGGTGCTGACTCACAGAGGCAGGTCCAGCAGCAGTGGACACTACGTGGCGTGGGTGCGGCAGAGTCCCCGCGGCGACACGTGGCACTTGTGTACTCAGTGTGCGTGTTACAGACCTAGGCAGCAACAACTCCGGGTTCTACACCCTGCAGGCGGTGCTGACTCACAGAGGCAGGTCCAGCAGCAGTGGACACTACGTGGCTTGGGTGCGGCAGAGTCCCCGCGGCGACACGTGGCACTTGTGTACTCAGTGTGCGTGTTACAGACCTAGGCAGCAACAACTCCGGGTTCTACACACTGCAGGCGGTGCTGACTCACAGAGGCAGGTCCAGCAGCAGTGGACACTACGTGGCGTGGGTGCGGCAGAGTCCCCGCGGCGACACGTGGCTCAAGTGTGACGACGACCAGGTGTCGCCCGTCACCACCGAGGAGATACTCAAGCTCTCCGGCGGAGGTGGGTGTCAGACAAACGTATCTGAGAGCCAAGAGGTGTCAGTAGGTTCTCAGTACCTCAGGCAATGCTTTTTAAATGGTTATTGAAAGTGGTAAATTGGGGGTGTGAGAGTATTGATTTTTGAAGTCGAGTCGAGTTTTAAAAAATATCCGCGAGTTTCAAGTTTTTTCGAGTTGAGTATTTTAAATAGTTTAAGTTAATAATTATCATGCTTATTATTGATCACATAGGGAGCGGCCTGGCATAGTGATTAGAGCGCGGGCTTTCGATCTCGGAGGCCCGGGTTCAAATCCCGCCAATCACCAATGGCATTTTCGCTATGTGATAATGCCGTGACCCACTAGGCCTAGCCTGAAGTACAGATCAAACGTTTTAAGAAGGCACTTGGCTGAGAGGTAGAAAGTCTGTATTCGCCTCTCATAAAACCTCAGGCACTGTCGCGGCCCCTCATCGGGACCATAAATCGTGGTTTGGGACACACCCTGTCCCATCCCCTTAGACAATCCTATTAGAACATTTCCGTGAACGCCCTAGTTCAAAATTCACTATAACAAATCTTAGGTTTTGTGATGATCAATTGTATTGTAAGCTTATGTTATTAAGTATACTGTATTTTCACGTCATGATAATTTTTGTTTTTGGCCCGATTTACTTCAATAATTTTATAATACAGTTTAATTACTAAAAGCAAGATAATGGAATTACAGGCCCTACAAGAAAAATTTAGAATAACAAATGTAATAAAAATGTGTATTTGCAAACTTAATTACTACTTACAAAAATTTACCATACAATTTATTCATTACAAAGCAATCATTTTTATATGTTCACTGTTAAACCTCACTATAATATTTTTCGCTCACGAAGTTTAGCAACGACTGATACTTAGGCGGAACAACCATAAAACCCACCCTGGAATACACCCAGTAAACACACCCTGTGAATCAGCGGACTTACTTTGGGAAGTCCAAGGGTCAATGTCTTTAGAAATATCCTAGCCCTTCCACCCTCCCCTCGCCTTCGGTCTCTCGCCCGGCCCCGCAGCCCCCAAGTGCCCAAGCCCCCTGTAATGTGTAAAACGGTTCTGGGCTAGGTCTAGCGTAATGGGATGTGAAGGGAGGAAAAAAAAAATATTGATCACCTAAAATGCAACATTTTTTATTTACTAAACTGGGTTGTTTTCCGAAGCATTAAAAGCAAACCTGTTTTCAAATGAAAATAAACGAGAATTCAGGCCATCTTTAACATAACTTATATCATTACTCAATATTTTATTAAACTTTCAGCCTTAGGAGGTAAAAGCCAAGCTACATCTGCGCTTGTTGCTTTAAAAAAGGGGTTTTTGTAACATATTGTTTTAGGTTTAAAAATTAAAGTTAAACCAGTCTCATTGAGCATAGGCCTACGTAAGAAAATATATCAAATTATGAAAAGGAAAAAGACAAGACTAAATTTATTGATATTAATAACTCAAAAACCACTTTAATTCAAGAAAATTAACTAAAGTTTGTTGGTGGCTGGTCATGAGTGGTGTTGACTGTGTGAAAAACGACCGTAAAATACGATCGTGCGTACCAATTCCGGGTAAACGGCGGGAGTATCTATTCTCGACTCGAACTGCCGAGTATATTCCAAAACTTCTCGAGCTGATTATTGAAAAAAGCTCGATAATCGAGTACTCGCACACCCCTAGTTTAAATATCAGGTTTCTGTAGTACCACAAGTTTAACGCCGTTTTGGTAAATTAGTTCGTACCTCAGTTCTCGGTATGAATTTGAAAGTTACTGGATGTTTTGTTG
Organism: Flexamia atlantica; assembly: GCA_035578135.1. NCBI lineage: Eukaryota > Metazoa > Arthropoda > Insecta > Hemiptera > Cicadellidae > Flexamia > Flexamia atlantica. The sequence goes on along the minus strand of JAQJVK010000009.1, from coordinate 26,428,815 downwards.
CAGTTTGACGATTAAAGTTTTTCTAAATTGTTTAGCCTCTTATCAGGAAAAATCAGACCTATTATGAGCCTATTATTGAGCCTGTTACGAGGACAACTCATCCAATAGGCCTGTTGATCAAAATATCAGAACCCCATAAGTAAGAAATTAGGGGTAGGCAAGTACTCGACAGTCGAGTAATTACTCGAGTAGTTGCTACTACACGAGGTCGAGTCGAATAGTTGGAACTACTCGACTCAAACAAGTCGAGTAGTTAGTTACTCCCGCTGTTTACATGTTTATTTATTTATTTATCAACGGCAAAAACCATTTACAAAGAGACAATACAAAAACCAACAAAAAATGCAGTAATTCAATATTATGAGCAACAATAAATAATGGCCTACTAAGTATGGTTACAACCAAGAAAAACTTGAAAATTATGCTCAAGAACTCATTTGATATCATTTATGCCAACAATAATCCAAGAACAAAAAAAAATATATATATACATGATATTTATATTAACAATCAATAAATGCATAATGCATCAGATGAGAAGTGCGAAAATATTGTTTCATAAGCAACCCACTAACAACAATATACTACTTAAATAAATAAATAAATAAATAAATAAATAAATTCTTTATTGTAGGAAAATACAAGTGAAAACATTAAAGGAAATATACTGCAAAAAATAAACTTAACATACTCAATATACTCCTTAGTATATAATTAATACAAAGTAAATAATTCTCCTACAAAAGCCGCCCCAACAGGCACTAAACCCAATTACTGGAAGCCAGCCAAAAATTATTTTTCGCCATTATTAGAATAAAATCAAACAATTATATCAAACATGAAAACTGAACTGAACAATATTTGACAATTTAAATTTAAAAATACTAAAGAGATTACAAAGGAAAAAATATATTATAGAGAGAGAAAATCGACTAAATTGAAATTGAAATTTATTTTATTTGGATGTTCACTGAATTATAAGTAAAGTTAAAACCTCTACAAAATTAAGTTTATGAAACAGGATGAAGAAACGTATTCATTATGGATATTTATGTTTAATTGAGAACTTTTAATAATTCAAAGCATGTTTTCTTAAACACGTTCCGGCTCATAGTAACATCTAGCTCATCTCCCAAACTATTAAAAAGAGATACGGTGGAAACAAGGAAGGAATTAGCATGAAAACAAGTTCGAGCAAAGAGCGGGTAGAACGGTCGGCTCGCCCGCCCTCCTCTCGCCGGCACATGCCACGCGACACTGGCCAAGGTCAAGGGGTCGTCAACGACACCAGATAAGACGTCCCTTAGATAACACAGTCTAGCTACCTTCCTTCTGTTCCCTAATGACTCGAAATCAAACAATTCCAACATTTCATTATATCTCACAAGCCAAATAGGAAACTGAAGTGGGCCAAACGATTTGTAATATAGCGAACGCAGAAAGCGTTTTTGGACCTTCTCAATAATACTTATATGAATGAAAGTGTACGGTGACCAAATTATGCTAGCAAATTCTAACTTAGAACGAACCAACCATTTATACAACAGTTTTACGGTGAAAGGGTCATTGAAAAACTTGGATAACCTCAAAATAAAACCCAATACTCCATAGGCTTTTTTCGCTGTAGATAAAATAGAAAGCATACTTAATAGAAAGCATTAATACCAATCAATGGATGTACATGCACTATCTAAATAAATAAACAAAACATGCGAATAGAATTATGTGATCGAATTTATGAGCTACTGCACCACAATTCAGACTACACCAAATCTAAATTTTTCCAGAATTTTTTTATCTAAATTTTTGTATGTCAAAAAAATAATAGATCAGCAAGGCAAGAGGGTAAGGCTGGGTTTAGAAGATCCTGATCTTGTTTCTCCTCCCTGATCTTGTTTTCAATTCTTTCTTCCACAAATTTCTTGGCTAAGGTTTTAATTACAATTATTTTAGGAAAAATAAACCTTTTGTTGATTGTTAAAGTAATAGGCTAATAATTAAATCTTATCTCTGTTAAAATATTACAACTATGCATATTCTACATACATTTAGTTTGTGATCTTCTTACATTATGTGATTTGTCGTTTTAAGTGATTTAATATAGTTATTCATTTAAAAGTATGGTTAATACAATGTAGGAGTATTAGAATATCAGAGTTTTATTTTTCAAAGTAAAATAAAAATGATTAGCTTAAATAAAGTAGACCAATTTGATAAGTAAAATTGATGAGAGATTTAATTAACTGTAATTCAAAGGCCTAATTACTTTAAAAAAATGGAACATTTCATAACTTTTCACAAACAACTACTCGACTCGGACACGATTCTTTATTCTTTATTGTATTGTATATTCGGGTAGAAGAGAATACTTAATACTCGACTCAAATTCAAAATCCACTACTCGCCCACCCCTATAAGAAATAAAACAAAAGTATAAATTGCACATTTTAATGCCCTTTTGATTCTAATTTTTATGAAAACTATAAATACAATGCTTTTCTTCTTTTACTGACCATTACTGCTGTTACCTCTTCACGACTAACCTAAAGCCCTTCTTCGACCCACTGCTTGAAGTTATTTATTTAGGAAAACGAACAAGGCATATTAAGTTATAATTGTGGTTAGGTAAATTAATTTTTTACCATAAATTAATGACAATTTTGCTGGCATGAATACTTGGTAATTTCAAAATATGAGAAGACTGATCAGTTGAATGAGTTGACATTCAGTAATAAAGGAAAGACAAGGAATTGATGTTGTCATAACCAGTCAATCTAAGCAATTGAACATTTAATTATGAATTAATTCACGGGGAATAATTTTACTTTCTTTCCCATGTTTTCCAGAGTATTAATCCGACTTGGTATTGTCCAAATTGGCTTTACCAAACCGATGTCGGTATTGTGTTTGCGATACCTACCAATAATGATTTTTCAGTGCATCAAAGAGCTCTGGTAAAAGATACTTGCTTTGTGGCAATCCAGTATTCTTTGCTTGGTAATCTAATTGTCCAACTGGTTTTGACTTTTTTTACAAAGCAAACTTCAGGTAAAATTGGATGTGAATACAATAATTGCCTTGTCACCTTCAGCCAAGTATTGTTGGTACTGGATTAACTTCCGTAGTATGTTGGCCTAACAGGTTTTAATCAACTTTAAAATTTTGGAGGCTATACTTTTAAATTTTCTGCTAGTTTTAAAGGCTAGTTTTACTTATTCACAGTGGCGTCTGGTGGGTTAAATGAACAGGAGGACTCACTTACTACTAACTACTAAAAGAGTATTACCGTTCGGATTTTGTGTATTAGGCTACACCTACCTTGGATTGCTATTCACATATCATGGTCTCTAATATTACCAGTATCCGTTGAATTCACTATTAAAATAATAATAGTCACTTATCACCATCCCTGATTACCGACTCGTAGGAGTAAAATAGATTCATGAAACACAGCATGTAAACAAATAACCTCACTTCAGCTCCTATGTCTCACCGTTTAGGTTACGGTTTGGAGGTTAGAGTGATTTTTGAGTTGCTATGGTTACTAAAACAATTAACAACAGGTGTGCCAACATGAATCATGCAATCATAACGGCAGCAAAGGTTCAGTTTCTTATTGCCCTAAAGAGATTGTGGTGGCTGCACTGATTACTGATGTGCGCACGCATCTTCGGACGCTGCCCGAGACGCCCTTATATAAAAACATGGCAGTGACGTCAGAGCACCCTCACGACTGTCTGGTGGATTTGCCACAAGATAGCATGCGTTAGGATTGGGATGCTCCGGGCAGCGTCCGTGGGATATAGGCCTACGCGCAATAGCAGTTGACACCTAAATACTTTCGCAACATATTTCGATGCATATAGTTGAAATGAATTTATCATTAATGGTCAGTATTATGAAAATTAGTAGTTTTTACACATTTATCGGATACATGTAAACTCATTTAATTCAGTATGTTTGAAAAAATTTTCTGGGGGGGCGGCGTCTGAGAGTCCTTATGGGCTGGCCGCCACTGCTTATTCGGTCTCTAGTACTGTTTTGGATTATCAGACTTCAAACACCAATAAGTAGAAATGTGGTATAAACAATTAATTTATGGGTAATCCAATGTTAAACAGTATTGGAATTATAGTTGAGACCATTTTAACACCTATACCAAAACCCACGGTCATACAGACCTCAGGGAAATTTCACTCGTTGATATTGGCAACACTGCTGAAGTGCTGGCGTTACTCCTCCCAATTCCTTCCTCCCTCCCCTTCCCCTTGACCTTCGCACAGTTTTTTTTTCAGTTTGAGCGGTTCTTCCATACTCAATTTCCCGATTTTCAATTACCTGCTGATCTCTCCCCTTGACCTTCGCACATTTTTTTTTTCAGTTTGAGCGGTTCTTCCATACTCAATTTCCCGATTTTCAATTACCTGCTGATCTCAGAGTCCGCGGGTTTCAGTTCTCGTTAGTCTGTTGTCCATTATTTCTTACACGGGAGTCTCACAGACTGAGGGTTTTAGTTACTGATTACTTATTTGCTGTCCATTATTTCATATGGGAGTCACACAGACCCAGGGTTTTGGTTAACGTCCCAAAGTGAGTGTTTCGGTTTAGGTGTTAAGTGTTAAGTAGATAGGCCATTTTCAGGTGGTATAAAGTTCCATGAAATCTGCATATAAAATATCTGATGATTGTTCATTACATTACCATTAAGACACCGACCCCAGTAAGGGGTACTTTAAGGCAATTATGCATGAAGGGTGAGTGTAGGGTGATTGTGGCTTGATCTTGTAGTCTTGTTACTGACTAAGGCCGACATGTTCCTTAGACAGGACTGTTAATTAATACCCCAACGGCCAATTGCAAATAAGGGACTTACATTTTAATTTGGGATCCGAGCCACAATTTTGCCTGGTTTACAATTTACGAACTGGTGTAATATTGAGGACGGTCTTATGAACGTAATACTCATTGCGTCCACAAGCCATCTCCATTGACTTTGAATCTGAAGCAGACCTTCCATTTCATTATCAAATGTGTACCAGGTTTTGAGTGACCCAGGATTAAAAAAGCTCGAAGTTATAGTGATTCACCAACAGAGTGTACTGAAGCCACCCACTAATTTAGGCATCAAAAGGATATAATTTGTCATTTAGTGACATGAAAAACAAACAATAGTCAATTTATTATTGCTGTATAAAATGTAGAATACCAAATTTTTAAAGTATTTGGCTAAAATAAGGGCTTGACAGAAGCACCCTCCGTTAGTAATTAATCAAACTACGTCAACTTTAAATTCTGTGTCACCCAAAACTAGCTACAGCTGGGCCGTAAGACTGGGAGGTCTATTAATTATTTATAGTCAGATCCATCGCTTATATCCATCCATAATTTGTGGCCTCCAAGTAGCTGGATTACAGTGACATTGTGAATGGTAAATAAATATGGACACGTTTTAAGTAAAACGATGCCTGTATTAACAAAAAAGGCACTAATCTTTAAGTAAGTTTTTTTTTCAAAATGGAGCCTAGTTACTGAAGAACCTTGTGTTGAGCAGGTGACTGGCACTGCGCCTACGTACTGCTGTACGGCCCCCGTATTCTGGAGATCCCATCTGAGGAGGAATCGGCCCCAACTGCCATGGAGACTGCCCCTGCAGCCAATACCAACTCAAACTGATTTACGACTCTATTTATTGAAGCATTTATACACACGACTGTTGAGTTTATATTTGATGTGCTTGTTATGTCTAGGGTAAGGAAATAAAATTTATTTCATAACTTGATGCTCTATTTATTGAGTTGGTAACCCTTTGTGAAAAAAATAGAAGAGTTGAAATCCTAGTTAAATTAACTTAGCTAGGCAGTGAGATATTGGCTCATTGGTGCCTCATAGGTCTGGATTTTCCCTGTCTGGCCTGGGTTTCTATTTCAGTTGGGATCTGAAATTCTTTACGGTGGTTTGATAGTTTCTCAAGAGTTAAGGAAACCTGACGGTATGATCTCCCTACATCTAAAGCCATTTTCATTTAGTATTAATACCTTTTTCAAGTGTTTTCTGACAAGTTCTCCCAAAGATTTTGGAAAATAACATTTAAAATCACCAGTTTTATTAATCATATTAAATAAGTAAAATGATCTCCTAAACATTTTTTTAAAAATAATTTTTAAGTCCTGGTTTTGAGAAAGTTTATTTTATATATAACCTGACTAATTAGCAATTCAAAGGTGCAAGTAGAAACAAATTGTCTCCTGAGTGTCTATTTTGGTTAATTGGTGATAATGAAGTTGACTAGATCACATGACACAGTCATTTACCAGAAAAGTCATTAGTGGTTATTGGTTTACCACTGGCACACAAATCAACGCTATAATGGTTTGGTATCACCTGATTTCCTTGAAAAATCACTTAATGACAGTCTTTCATTTATCAATTTATATTATCCAGTATAAATCTGATATAACGAATTTCAAGGGACTAAGTAAAAAATAGGGCCGCTTTTTCATCAACTAAAGCATATATATAATTTTATATATAATTAAACCCGATGAAAATATACCACAGTGAAACGATATAACTTTTAACCTATAACGCCATAGACTAATACTAGTGTCGTCTAGGCTATTGCAATTAATTGTATTAAAACAAAAATAACTTTCATTTTGGAACCAATTATTCGTTTTCTCTTTGTGATACTATTCCATAATTTCATAAAAATATATGAAAAAAATGTATGAACTATATTTTGGATTTACAATCTTTCTCGCTTTTGGATTTTAGCCCACTAAAGTAGCCTTTAAAAGGTAGGGCTACTTTCCACAAGAATTTGTTACCAATTCTTCTTTTTTTCTTCTCTCTGCTAGAAATGATTTTTGTTTTAGGTATCATTAGTAGGCTAAATGGCATGTGTTGAGATTTCCTTACCTAAGTGTTTGTTCCGGGGCTCGTTAAACGAAACACAGATGATACAATGTACACAAAACACAATTTTCGTCCTGGACGATAAAAACGTCCTGCTTCCTCAGGATTTTATATCGGCTTGTTTTTCCCGCATGCTGGCCGAAATTTCAAGCTAAGCATTTGGTTTACGTCAAAAGTGAATGAAGCCCCAAAAAGCAATGTAGAAATAATACACAGTGTTATAGGCAAAAGTATTAGAAACCGAGAGGAAAAAGCTTTGCTGTAAATCCCACTTCAGGCGGATAGTTGGGACTTCAGGTGGATTCTGTTGGATAGTTGGAGATCCGACTGGCGGTAAGATGCCTCCCTCAACTTCTGACACTGCTTAAATAATTTGACTAATGTAAAAGAAAGTCCTTTTTGAGTGAAAAAAATATTTATGATAAAACTAAATCATAATTCAGAAATCCTTTCTCATATTAGCAAGGATTTTAACCAACTTTTGATCGCTTTTTTGATTCTAGGTTTAAACTAAAACTACAGTTCGCGCATTATATCTCCGGCTATGACTACAACGCTACTAACCGTGTCATATGATATTTTTAACATATGATATTGGTAAACACAGCATTTGACAAGCAGTGGTATTTTAGAAAATGTTTTCAGAAAAGTACCCCCTCTCCCCCCCCACACCATACAATCAGCTGACTCAGTCATAGCTAGTTCCTGTAGTCTTGTGTCCTGTAGTTGTACATGATAATAGGTTGTGATGAACTACATTCATAATAAAACTATAGTACCAGAATTTTTGCCTTTTTACATTTTTGACATTATTCCGTCACCAATTTTGATAATAAACATAACATTTGGATTCAGCGCCTCAAAAAAACTCCAAAAATAAAACTTAACCCAAAAATTCTCATGAAAACTAAATTTTTACTGGACAAGGGTATATTTCATCTAAGGCATGGTTTAACTTTAGTTCAGTCGGAAAAATGAATCAATGATCAAGTTTAGATCTTTTACTTTCAGTTCCTGTTTATCTATAGTTACATGAAAAGTCAGTCCTTTTTGAAATGTATTTAACATTTAAAACACATTAATGTGTGCAAAAGCGATGCTTATTTTTTAAATTAGCTAAAACTACTTTGTGATAAACATTTATTTATTTGGTTTTAATTGGGCGATCTATACTAATAATTCATGTCTGGTGGTGTAAAAATTACATTGCACTGTTCCTAAAACAGAAGGCAGGAGGAAGCAAACTCAATTCAATTATACCAATCAATTACATTTATTCACAAGTAAAATTTGGTTGTCCAATAATAGATGAGGAACTAATAGCAATTGCCAATAGTTGGTATTTAACAAAGAGTAGAAAACTAACACAAATCAACACATGTTACCGTAGCAACCAGCCCCAGATTCCATGCTCGTGTTGTGCTGATGTTGTGCTGAACATAATATTCAGCATACACTAGGACATGCAGGTTAGGCAGTTTATTTGGATGGGATTATATTTTTCGGGTTTGTCCATCTAAAAAATCCATAAAAGAAACTTTTTCAAATAATTAAGATCAAACAGTAATACTTAAATAAATTAATATGCTGAATATTTGAAACAATATAAACTCACAAACAATCTGTTAACTGGTCCAAAGAAGATCCTATATTGTCTATAAAGATCAACCTTACCGAATTCACCTGTCCTAGGTTGTCATGCTTGCTAATTAGTCCAGTAAATATACATACAAAAATATTAGGTTCCTGTCCAAAAGGTCAGGTAGTTGTGATTTTTATAAATGTTGTTAGTGTTGAGATGATCATAAAATCCAAGTTTTCAACCTTGTGCTGCCACATAGCACGTCACTTTCTTAACTTACTTTTTCAAATAAAAAAAATTATATTTAAAGACCTGTGCATCCTACAGAAATCTATCGGAGTACAAATTTAAAGAAGTCTGAATTCCCTTCAATTCGAGTGATTTTGCAGCTCTGTAGCTTTGATGGATTCGGAGATGTGGTCCTTCAAAAATAAAAATATTCTTCTGTTTAATTAACATAGGATATTTCAAATATTTCGGAGGCCACTAGGGTGGAGCCCTAAATAGTTAGAAGAAATGGATAACTTAAAAATCATCTTTCTCATTTAAAAAAAAAAATTACCAAGTTTAATGAAAAACAGTCAATGAGATAACGTCAAACAAACTCAATCCTTCCATATAACTACATGAAAACATGTATAGAAATATATAGGTGTTTTAAGTTAATCGGTTTGAAGACAGTTTGGCCGTTTAGCATTAAATTTGGTATTCATATGTGGCTGATTGATGTGTATAGTGGGATGTAACAGCCATAAGTAAACTGTAGGAATTAAACAACTCAGCTATAATTTGCAATGTGTATTTTTAACAAAATTTAAAATGTGATAAACATTTTAGAAAAATTGGAAAAAATAAATATTTATATTACATCCTCTATAAAATAATTAAATTAGTTGATTATAAATCAGACAGCTGCTCAAATCAGAAGGCAGGCACATACTCCCCTCCCAGTGATAACGCATCTTAAGAACAGTACTTGGAGGGAAAACGCACAGTATGTCTGCATCGGGTTGTCCTAATTGGATATTCAGCAGGAAAGGTAGGTTGCAAGTTGATGTTGCTGTTCTTCTGATTTGGTTTTCCTTGGTGCATTTAGGAGTACATTTTTTAGGGTGATGATCCGGGCTACTTGTTTCCAGGTAGTCTCGTCCGGGTGAAGTTCTTTGATAAGTAAAACCTGTTTAAGACGATCAATTGAAACTGTGCCTTCTCCTCTTGGCAGTTGCACTTTGAAAACTTTCTCGTTCCTTGAGACCACGCGGAACAGTCCATCGTAAGTCGGTTGCAGTGACTTCTTGTGAGCATTCTATCTAATAATCACATGCGTTGGATTCATTATTAGATCAGGGTGGGTAAACACCGATTTCTTGTGACGAAGTTGAAAAGGCACTGGACGAATTGATTTTGTATGCTCCTGAAGTTGGTCTAGCAGAACAGGGATGTCTTCTTTGACCATTGGGTCTTAAAAAAAATCTGAAGGGCTCTCCAAAAACAGGCTGTGCCGGTGAAACTCCAATGACAGGAATCCAGTGAAAATGTGAACCAAGCAAAACTGTAGAGAGTTTAGACACCCAAGCTATAGTCATTTGTGCTTTTGAGGCTGAATTTAAAGAGTGATGCCATCCTTCTATAGCTCCATTACCTAGCGGCCGGATGGTAAGATGTGGTTTTGATATGTTTAATCCCAAGCATATTTGTCAAACAGCAAAAAAGTTCCAGTCGAACTGTCTGCCGCTGTCAGTTGTTATGAAACGAGGAATGCTAGAAGGAGAGATCCATAATTGCTGTATGGAATAGGCCACTTCATTCCGCAGTAATGTTTTTGTTGGAATTACTTTCGTCCACCCAGAGAATCGGTCGATTATTGTTGAAAGATAACGATATGCCTTAGCAGGAGGTAAAGGTTCCACGATGTCAGCACTGATGTGAGAGGATCGCTTTTGTGTAGTGGGATAATAACCAGTTTCACTGGACGTGTGTTGCCATATTTTGTAACTTTGACATGCAGTACAAGTTTTGGCCCACAAACCCATATGGAAAAATTTATATTTAAAAAATATTTTTTTAAATATATAATAATATATTTTAGAATAAAACATCATATATTTGAAATATATATTGAAATATATTTAAATATACAAATTATCGGACCCAGAAAGATATAATTATATATTTACTAAATATATAATTATATATATAATTTATTTCTAAAATATATTTAAATTATATTATTGTTTGTTGTTAATAATATATTATTTTATATTTGTAATATATTTAGGTAAATATAATGTTGTTTGGAATAAAAATATATCATAAATATATTTAATTTATAATTCAAAATATTTTTCAAAATATGATTTTTTTCAATTTAAATGTCAAAACTCTACAAAAAAATTAATAAATTGATATATAAATATATAATATTAGCCTTACATTTGATTTCCATGAACAAAAAAGGGTGACCCCGCTGGGATTCGAACCCCGGACCTTCGCTCTACCTACCCTAACCAAGCCTACATCCTATCCTAACCTAACCTACGCCTTAACCCACTCGGCCAACACGGCATAACTTAGGATGTAAAGCTGATTGGGAACGCTGTTTCCTTTTGGAGTTGGAGTTTCAATGCTTTTGCGTTGTAGCAGTAGTCTCTATTTTTAATGGACAGCGTTCAGTAATTAAATAGTTGCTGTTGTATCTAACACACGTTGCGTACTTTAAGTTTATCATAGGAGTTGGTGAAGACTGTAAATGTTCTTTGTATCTTTTTTGAAAATTTATTCTAAAGTTTGTCCAAAATAGATGTTACCGCATCGCAGTTCCACATTTAAGTTTATACACTCCCCTGCTTTCATCAAGTCGTCTTTTTTCTTTTCTGCCGTTGCTTGTGATCGCTTATAAATCAAATAAATTATTATTATTTTTTAGTTCCATAGGCTATTTTCACTTCCGCATTTTTAAAAGTCTCATACAGTAGATGCTTTGTTAATCGTACATAATCTGATTTAGCATTGGGCATTACATTATGTGTTGAGTGACAGTATATTGAGATCTATTTCAATAGTGTTTCCTTAAATATAAAACATCCTATATAGTATAGGATTGCATAAAAATTGACTAAGAAATATCAATTATTTTACATGTAATTTTTCTTTGTCATTTTTATATGAGTACATTCTGGTCAGTACTTTTAAGTTTTCGTCTATATTGGTGTAATTATGTTTACTTCATATTATGTAATTATGTTTACTTCATGTATTATGTGTTTGGTATAATTATGTTAGGGTATCTATAAAAGAACTTCAGGGTTTTGAGGCAAAATATTGTTATGAAGCAATAAGCTTATGTAACTGTTTTATACATGATTAAAAGGTTGCATTTTGAATTTTTCTTTAGCAATTTCATAAAGTTCAAAATGGGCTCCCTTGGCGGCACAGAACACATTGTAACGATAATACACCTCCTTATATGTCCTGGCTGACATTTCTGGGGGGGGGGGGGGTTGCCACAGAATAACTCAATAACTCAATAACTCGTTTATTCAGCCAAATTGACAAATTACATTGCATTAGCCAAGTCATAATGCACTTTAAAACTAAAGGAAAACACTTCTCAAAATAAACCCTTAAGTTAAACGATTGCAACGTTACAAGCTAAGAAGACCCGTCAGCGAGAAACTCACGGACACTGTAGTAACACCTTTGCACAAGAAAAGACTTAAGGTGCCTTTTAAAGCTTTTTGGGTCGCTTAAGGATTTGAGATCGTTTGGCAAGGCGTTAAAAAGTTTAACGGCATTGAAAGAGAGATGCTTTTGAAAGAAAGTTGTTGAATGTGTGGGTACTCTCAAGCAAGAACTATTACGTAGTGGATAGGTATGGGCGGTGCTGCTTTGAAACTGAGATGAATTTAATTTGAGAAAATTCAGTGCTTCCAAGATGTAAATTGAGGGAAAAGTCAGAATTCTTGACGAAACGAAGGACTCTTTGCAGGTCTGTCTACTAGCAAGGCCAAAAATAACGCGGATAGCTTTTTTCTGTTGCCTAAAAAGAAAGAGGGTTCTAGAGTTCTCGCCGCCCCAAATCGCAACAGCATACATCAAGTATGGAAAGATTACACCATAGTAAGCAGTCAGAAGGACATCCTGATTACAAAATTTCGCCAGTTGACGCAAAAGAAATATCCCAGAACTGACTTTCCTGCAGACAGCACTAATTTGTGGATGGAAATTCAAATTTTCGTCCACCAGCAAACCCAAAAATTTGACCTGAGCAGTGGCTTCAAGCTCGCTTTCATCCAAAATGAAATTTTCTTTGTTGTTGTTTTTCCGAATTGAAAATTCAACAAGCTCAGTTTTTGATGAGTTCAGTTTCAAAAAATGATCTTCAAACCACTGCATCAAGCCACTCGCTTGTATAAAGGCACCTATTGCTACGTCGAGTCGGTTAGAACCAGAGACGGAGAGTAAGGTGTCGTCTGCAAAGAGACAAATTTCGCCCCTCTGAACAACCGAAGGGAGATCGTTTACAAACAGCAGAAACAGAACCGGACCGAGGACAGATCCCTGGGGCACACCGCTGACAGTGGTACCAATGGAGGATCTGTAGGGGCGCAGGCATCCGGAGCCATCCACTGCCTTCACCTCAACGTATTGCTTACGGCTGATCGGGTAGGAGGAAAGCCAGTGTAGTGCCAGCCCTCTAATCCCAACAGAATGGATCTTTTCTAGGAGTAATGCATGGTTGATGGAGTCGAAAGCTTTACTTAGATCGAAGAAGAAACCTAAAGCTTTCTCCCCTCCGTCTAACGCCCTGACAACGCTTGATACAAGATGATTTATAGCATCTGTAGTTGACTTGTTCTTTACAAATCCAAATTGTTTTTTGGACAGAATGTTGTTTTTGGCCAAAAAATCCAACAATCTATTGAGGAATAGTTTCTCAATCAGTTTAGAAAAAGTAGACACGATAGAAATTGGTCTGAAATTGTCACAAATACGGTCATCCCCTTTTTTATAAACTGGCTTAACAACTGAGAGCTTCAATGACTCCAGAAATTGCCCACTCTCAAATGAGGAGTTGATAACATGAGTCAAAGGTGTTGTTATGATGCTCCCGATTTCTTTCAAAAGTCTAGGCGAGATTTCATCGGTACCTGCTGAGTGCTTATTTTTCAAATTATGAATTTCAGCAGAAACTTCACTTTCTGTGGTAGGCCGAATAAAGAAAGAATTTGAGGTGTTATGTAAATTCATGAAGTTTTGATCTTTAGATGGTAAGCCTGAACCACCTCCGGCCTTAATGAAGAATTGATTGAAAGTGTGTGCAATGTTGAGGGGGTCATTTGTTATTTTGCTTGCCATCATCGTCAAAAATACTTATTTCTCTGGTCTGATTATTACTCCCATTTTTGTTCTCTTTAACAATATCCCATATGGCTTTACATCTATTGTCTGATTTATTGATCTTGTCTAGTAGGACTTCAGATTTTCTTTGTCTCACCATTCTTCTGAAATTTGATTTCAGTCTTAAGTAGTATTGTCTCATGAAATGGTCAGAATCAAGATCTTTAGTTCTTATGTACCAGTCAATCATTAGTGCCCTAGCGTCCAGTATTTCCTTGTCGAAAGTGATTCTGCAGGAATTGGTTTTATCCTTAACTTTTAGTACTTTTAGAGGGAATGCAATGTTAAAAATGTACTGAATCTTGCTTTCGAATATCAAAAACTTGTCATTAACATCATCCACATTGAAAACTGATTGCCAACTCTCCTGACTAAGTAATAACTTAAAAAGTTGCTTAGCAGAGGGATTAAATTTTTTGGCAAATTTGTATTTGACACAGTTCTCATTAGTCATGGGGGAACACTTGATGAGAGCGGTCTGAGCATGATGATCGGAGAGGGCTGACACTACAACTTCACCTTTGATTTTTTCGTCATTGATGTTGGTAAAAACGTGATCAATCAAAGACTTAGATCCTTTGAATTCTCTGGTGTATGATGAAATAATATTTCTCAGGCCAAATGAGTTCATTAATACTATGAGCTTTTCACTTTCAAAGGATACTTTGGACAAATCAATGTTTAGATCACCAGCAACCAGCACTTTTCGGTTGTCTTTAGCCAGCTTTTCAAGACACCCAGAAATCCTTTCAAAAAACAGGTCATGATGATTAGTTGGAATTAATTATTCGTTGCCTGAGGTGGTCAACATCACGAATTTTCGAAGGATTCTGTGTACCGTAACGACAGATTTAGTTTATACTAGCCAAATAACGCATTGAGCCTTTTGTTGCGGCACTGCCTTTAGCGCAGGAATTCAGACAGCACTTGACAGCCGCGCTAAGTTGTTTCAAGGCCAATGTTCCGCAGCGCTGCCACCTCATGACAAAAACATTTCCAACTGTTATGAGTTAAACCTTATGAGCTACTCGTTTCAAAGAAATTAAATGCATTTCGCTACCTTCTACAGTTATTAAGATATTAATTTTTAAAATCCCGGAGTTCTTGTATAGATACCCTGCATAAGATGTTCCGCATATTTTGATTTTATGCTTGTCAATTTGTTTAATATATTATAAATATATTTGTTTTTATATTTGCAATATATTGTTAATAATATATTTCAAATATAAAATTAAAGTTATATTTGAAATATATTCATAATTATATGTCATAAAATATATATGGTGTTAATATATTTAAAATATATATCACTAACAGTGTTTCGTAATATATCTGTCTTACTTTAGTTTTAATATATTTGTAATGTATTGCAGAATATATTTCAAAAATATATTTCATTAAATATATTTTAAATATATACAAGAATATATTTAAAAATATATATCACTAACAGTATTTCATAATATATTTGTCTTACTTCAGTTTTAATATATTTGTAATGTATTGCAAAATATATTTCAACAATATATTTAATTAAATATATTTGAAATATATACAAGAATATATTTAAAATATATTTCACTAACAGTACTTCATAATATATACTCTTACTTGAATTGAAATATATATATATATTATATATTTCAAAATATATTCCTAAAATATATTTCATTAAATATATTTTAAATATATCATGGTATATACTTAAATATATTTTCAATATAAACTAAAATAATATATATTTGATAATATATCTATATATATAATTCCGTAAGTCAAATTTTTGTAAAGAAATTGTGAGTGACTGTATGGCCGTAGAAGGATGGGAGGGGTCTTATTTTAAAGGTCTTGACGTGAATTTTGAGGGAAAACTATTAATTTTTCTTATTTTTTTACCATAAATTCGCAACAGAATAAAACTTTTCCCATTAAAACAACATGGGGTTTAATTTGTTTACATTAAACATGTGGTGCTAATGCTTGATTTAAAGCCATATGGTAGATGTTGACATGTGGGATTTTTTCAAAATGCAGCTAACTATGCACGTTCAATGTACTATAACAAAATATATTTTAATAAATTTAAGATTTTCTGATTTCATAATAATTAAGGATTTGAGTTTTTTTCATAATTTAAAATTAAAAAAGTTAAGAACGTTTGTTTAGTTCATGTTACAACGATGCAGATTTAATACCAAATGATCTATATATATTTACCTTAGGGAAATTTTTGCGCCGAAATTGTGGGCGTTTGGAAGGTCGCAGGATGATGGGAGGGGGCTGAAATTGAAGGTCTCCATCCCAGGGGCTCGGGGAAAATAGAAATTGCTTTAAGCTTACTATAAAATTAGAAATAACGTAAAATAGCTATCATTTAAAAACCATTGGGATGTAAAAAGGTCTGCTTTGCTTATTGAAAACCAAAAATGCTAGATATAATCATAATTTTGTGAATCCAAAAGCCTATTTTCTAAGAAGGTATTTTGTACTATAGTAAAGAAGGATTATGCTTAGGGGCTATTAGCCCCTTCAAGCCTCTAGTTCTATATATATTTTGGTCTTTTTAAATATATTTTAAATATATTTAAATATATAATTTTTCCATATGGGAAGTAACATCACGCTTCAAAGAAGGTAAACGGAATCTCTCTTGGAGTAATTTAACAGAATTAGGTATTTCAGGATGAGACAAGTTTGTGTCTATACACAACTTGTCTCATCCTGAAATACCTAATTCTGTTAAATACGACTCAATAGTCGTAGAGAGCTCTACGATATTGCAGGGGAATGAAAGACCAAAGTTTACCAGTTGAGGAATCGCAAACTAATTCCAAGCGATTGTCAAGAGCAGTGACGGATCTATACTTTCTGTCGTCCAGAGCAAAATCGGCATTCGGCGCCCCCCCCCCCTCGGCACCAAACAAGAATTCTATATAATGTATAACGTGACTTTAATGTGATAGATGAACAGTTATCTCGAGCAACTGTATTATTGTTCGTGGGTGGGTAGACGAAACGTATCGATCGCAGGTCGCCATAACTTTGCAAAAAATGTCCGTAAAATTTGATTACGCGTATTTACCGATTGCAGGAATAACTTTAAAATAAGCAAAGAGCCGTTTAATTTTATTGCGCGTAGGCCTATTTACCGTTCGCGGGTGTTCAACGCGGCTGTGGGGGGGGGGTTCATTTTATTTCGAAAGGCGATCGCGCATCTTTATTAATTTTAAAAAAACGTCGAAAGTTGCATTAATGTTGTATAACTTTGCGGATACCTTTGCAAAATAAACATACGACGGTTAACTTTTTTTTATAAGCGTTTTTCCTGATCGTGGGGAAACAGCAGGAATAAATTAAACATTATATTTAGTACCTATTTTATTTTTGGAATAATTACGCTTAATCCAAAATATTCTCTAGTCCAAAAAGAGACTAATTATCGAGACTCCACTGTAATAAACATTGTCTTCTAAAATTTGACAAATTTAACTTGAATCACATTATATACCTGACTCAAGGCCGTAGCCAATGGGGGGGGGGTCAGGGGGTCAAACTCCCCCCCGGAAAATGTTGAAATTGCGTTTAAATGAAAAGTTAGGAAGTTATTTTTTTCACTTCCTGTAACCACGGAGCCCAAACCCCCCCCCCCAAAATTTTTCCTGGCTGAGGCTTTCCTGAAATCCTTTTAATAGTGTCTGAATTTGTGGATAACATGATTTAATATTTTAATATATTTACGGACCTTAAGGTTATAGCAAGTTTTTCCTTTGTTGAAATAGGATACAGATTCGTAGACTCGACGCTTTGTTAAGGCCTTCCGTTACCAAACATAACTCAAAATCAAATTGTGCAACTGATAATCCAAAAACTTCCAAAATTATATTTCCGTCCTTCCGTAAGTGTTTGTAAACAACTTCTGACAGTATCTTTCGACCAATGAACATGCAGGATGATTATTAATAAATTGAAGGGGTCCCCCGTAAAACGTTCTAAGCGACAAAATTTCAAAATCGGATATATTCAGTGAAAAAGGTTCTCCAGGACATGAGCTAAACCGTGGTATATTTTGTTTTGAAGACATTTGAGTTGGTAGCCCTGATTTCGTCTGTCAAAGTTTGCGTGCTTCGCGAGACTGCACGGACTTTCTGGATAGTAACGTTCTATTCGCCGAAAGATGGAATCCCCGCCGGTCGTTGCACTGTCACCCAAGGACCAAAATCGCGTAAATAAAAATAAAAGACGTGAAGTAAACATTGGAAAGTGGAACGATAAGACCAGGATTAAAAATAGAAAAGTTGGATTACCCTATATTTAAAAAAATAAGAAGCCAAGGCCTGGAAATTGCCCCCAAAAGAGGTGGGTAGAATAACGTTTTAAGCACCACATGTGGACAACTTTTAGCAAAATGACGTATCACGTTTTATTAACACCATTACGTTTTAAAACTTTTACATCAATAAAATTGTTTTATATTCAGTTTTATTTTTGTTTCTGTTGGTATTCCTACTCTCCCTCATGTTTTCTTCCAAAGTAGAAGAGCAGTCCGTCAGAAAACGTTCCAAGCGCCAGACATTTAGAACGTTATAACCCCTAAAAAAACACGTAAAATGTTTTAGAATGCTTAATGGCAGGTACAAATTCAATATAATACTACATTATGATGTTATAAATAGGGCGTTAAGAGATAATACATGATTATAAGTTCTAACCATAAAAAAACGTAAATTTTAGAATTCAACTTTCAACCCTTGATTACTGAAAACTAGGTTTTTGTCGTTTAGAACGTTTTACGGAGGACCCCTTCAATTAATAATACTTCCGTCCTTCATTTACTCATACATCATCCACTTCAAATGCACTTCATCCTCTTTATGTGAGAACCTCATTTTAGCGGAAAAAACTCAAGACTGACTTGCTCTTCAGTCGCGGACGCTAGAGTCTTTTAGTCTTTATAAAGTGCGGCAATATAGCCTCGCAATTATTGCTCGGCCCGGACGCCGGGTGTCGGAGCGTCTGACGCTAAAGATGCTCCTTGCAGAAAATATCTTTAAAGTGGGCAAAAATACGTTCAGCACAGCAACTAATAAATACTAGAGATCGCCAGTAGTAAAAAATTCGACAGTTTTCAAATCGAGAAATAAGGATAGGGATACTAATTTTGAAAATGATCCATGCAGACACCAATGCGTAATTTATAAATACGTTTCTTATGGGACACATTTTCCATGTAAACACACAATATAACCAAACGGGAACCAAAAGCAGAAGAGAAAGAGTAATTTTTGGACTCCTTTTTTATCTCATCTCTAGTGTATATTTGTGGCATAGTTTATATTCTGGATTAGTAATTATTATTTTAATAAGATTCCTCGTTTATTTTTTAAGGTTGAACCGAGTATTGCTTCAGATAAAAATTTAGTCATCCAATCAGTTTATCCCGCACCCCACCACAGGTCTCTCTTTCTCCCTCCTTTCATTCCTTAAATTTCCTTTCTACTTCCCTTCCTTTTTTCCTTCCCCCCTCTTCCCTCCTCTTCAGTTTCATTCTCTTCTTACCACCTCTTCTCCCTCCTTTCCTACCCTTCTGACTCTTCTCTCCTCCCCTCTCTTCCTATTATCACCATCACTAAAATTTGATATTTTACCCATTCTCCACCAATAAAAATCACAATTAGAATGTTATGTCCAGTAGTACTCCAGTTGCAAGTCAGTATTCTGGCTGGTATGGAGACCCAATGCACTTTTTCTTTCCTTTTTATCAGCAAATTTTAATCTCTTCACCTTATATAAGCGAAAAATTTTTACTTGAATGTGACATCCTCAACCTTTTCCAAATAGTCCTGATTTCCATAAAATACTGTAACACAGAAAACACTAAAAAAACTATAAAATAATTCGTTAATTTATGACTTGCATGTATACATTTGCATAATAAATAGTAATCTATATATATAATTCCGTAAGTCAAATTTTTGTAAAGAAATTGTGAGTGACTGGATGGCCGTAGAAGGATGGGAGGGGTCTTATTTTAAAGGTCTTGACGTGAATTTTGAGGGAAAACTATTCATTTTTCTTATTTTTTTACCATAAATTCGCAACAGAATAAAACTTTTCCCATTAAAACAACATGGGGTTTAATTTGTTTACATCTTTTGAAATTAAAACAGCTGTGCCACAGAGTTGTATCATCATATATTTAATTTCGTAAGGCGATTCTTTGCGTCAAAATTGTGGGCGTCTGGCAAGTCGTAGAAAGATGGGAGACGGCTCAAATTAAAGGTCTCTATTCCGTGATGGCGGGAAAAATACTGAAATTGCTTGAAATTAACCAGAAATCGAGAAATAACGTAAAAAATCTGCCATTTAAAAAGCATTAGGATCTAAAAAAGTCTGCTTTGTTTACATTCAAACATGTGGTACTGATGCTTTATTCAAAGACATATGCTAGATGTTGACATCTGGTTTTTTTCAAGATGCAGCTAACTATGTTCAATGTACTATAACAAATAAATATTTTAACTTTAAGATTTTCAGACTTATAACTACGGCTTTGAGTATACATTTACAATTTAAAATTATAAAGAGTTAAGTGTGTTTGTTTCGTTTACGTTATAACCGATTTCAAACCGATACAATGCCAAGTGGTCGTAGGCAAAATTGTAGAAGTTTGGAAAGTCGCAGGATAATAGGAGGGGGCTCAAATAGAAGGTCTTGATGCCAGGGACCCATGAAGTACGGAAATTTCTTAAAGTTTATCAGAAAATAAGATCATTGTAATCTAAAAACGTCTGCTTTGTTTACATTAAAACATGTGTTGCTTATACTTGATTTAAAACCACGTGCTAGAGCTAGATGTTGATATATGGTTTGTTTAAAATCCAGCAAAATAGGTTGAACGTACTATAACACATGACTGTTTTTTTTTACTTTTAAATTTTCCGTTCTTATAATTTAGGGATCTCAACCTTAAAAAGCCAGACAAATTAAATTCGACCTTTACACTGTATCATGTAGTAGTAGCTGATGCTGATTTAAAGCCAAGTGATTTGTAACATTTACACAATCGAATAACGCAGGCTATAGGTACAGAGAAGACCTCATTCATCACTTTTAGGGCCCAGCTCTACCGGTTTTATGCGCGGTCGGAAATGGTCATAGTTTTGACTGAGAAACAACAGTGTGCTGCACTAAAAGCTATTGAATGTAACATAAACTTTAAATTTGATCCTACCAAAAAGGTTCACATTTAAATTTGGATAATCAAAAGTATATTTAATCTTGGATCTACAAAGACAAAGCGGTATTTACTCCCGGGCAACCATAAAAATCTTTAATATTAACTATTTACCAAACTCATGGTCTCCAAACCTAACTTCCTCATGAAGTAGAGCCAAAGTCTCCAACGTGGAGCGTGGAGTCGTCAACGGGAGACCATTTTCTGATTTCATCCTTATTTATTTTATTTTCTTTTGGGAAATAATTTAAGTGCTACAGTCTGTGGTTAACCTTAAGAATTTCTGCAAACCATGTCCATATGTTTAATTGTAAACAAAGTGGACTGAGTTTGTTTTGAGAACGACGGATAGCGCCACTGTTCCAAAAAATTCAGCCCTTTACTATACTGAAGTAACGCCCTTTCTTAAAATTCTGATACTTACTAGCAAATGTCAAAACATCTTTAAACATTACTCTTTAAACGTTTAATTCCGTCAAACTGTTACCGAGCCATGAGTATGAAGGAAACATTTAATATCCAGCATTTGTACTTTATTTTTAGGGGCTTTTGCCCCTACAAGCCACTAGTGGTAAGAATTTACCTTTTGTTTGTTATTGTTTTGGTTTTATATTTCATCAGTTTACAGAAAATCAACGTATATTTTTATCCACTTTTTGCACTGAAATGTGATTCTACATTTAATCTTTACTCTACGAAAAGTATGATATGATAACAGCTAAATATGATGCTAAATTTGTTTACATTTGGTTGTTATTATATCACTAAAACAGCAACTCATAAGGCCAATGTTAATTCTTTTGAAATTTTAAATTCAATTTTCCACAGGTCTAAAAGACTAATATAAATTACAATGGGGTTCTGCACGTCTACAGGAAAATACAATTCTATCGGTGTGCTTAGGTTTTCGCTACGATGCACAATAGCTGAGAAAAAAGGAAGAAAAAACCTTATGGAAAAAATGCTTATCTATTTACTCTACGAAAAGTAGGATATGATAACAGCTACATATGATGCTAACTTTGTTTACATTTGGTTGTTATTACATCACCAAAACAGCAACTCATAAGGCCAATGTTAATTTTTTTGAAATTTTAAATTCAATTTTCCACAGGTCTAAAAGACTGATATACATTACAATGGGGTTCTGCACATCTACAGGAAACATGAACAATATCGCTGAGAGGATTAGTAGGTGAGATGGAAATGTCTGAAATCTTTTAGAGCAAGCATCCGCTGAATCATTTTGCTTTTTGCAAATATCTGTAGTAAATTGGCCAATGTAATCTAGATGTCTGAGTTACCTTGGAGCACAGTAACTTTATCCGTGCGCTGCTCAAAAGCTTAGCTTAGGGGCTTATGGTCGGTTAGAATTGTAAAATTACGACCTTACGTTTTCCTTTAATGTAGACCCTCCGGTTGCATGTACCTTCCCGAAAATGCATCGGTGTAATTTTAGCATTTTGACTGGTGCGGGGGGGTTTAGGGCAAAGGATTTCCAGAAACTTGTCCCTAACCATCCCCCCTCCCATTAGAACTTTTGAGGAGGCTGGGTTTTGCAGCTGGAGATTTGACTGTCGCGGCACGACCGAGAGATCTGACGACCGCGAGGGAACGACATTTTATTGCAATGATATGACATCGACAAATTCGCCGATCGTGATAGATCCTTAAGATATGTCTTTCAACTCAAATGAGAGAGTTGTATTACAACCTAAAGAAATATTTGCCTGTATACTGACCAACGTATAACTCTACTGATTTTGAATCCGGTAATACAACCGAAAGAAATATTTGCCTGTATACTGAACAACGTTTAACACTTTTGATTTTGAATCCTGCGATTCAACCAAGGGATTTATAGAAATGTGTCTGGCACAAAATTACCGAGGGGTTTATCGACAACGATAATAGCGGTTTGGCCAAAGTGAAATTACTGAGTGATTATCTTAACGATAGAACCGAACGAACTACTTCAGGGCAGGTCACAAATTAAAATTAATAAATTTGATCTATTTATTTCCAAATTATTAGGGGGGGGTTACCTCCTTGCCACCCCCTAACTACGTCTATGCACCCAAAAATAAATTCTGGGTGCGCCACTGTGGGTTGTTAGCTGTTTTAAATCGTGTAGGTAAAAATAAAAAAGTCCTGATCCAACTTAAAGCTTAGAAAGAACACTAAGACGAACTCTGATGACGAAACATAAGCAAAATGGTAATATTATTGTTTCCTTTGACTTGCGTCTGCGGGTCCCTCATTGTTGCCAAATTCTTTCTTTCTAAGAAACAAGATTCCTTTGTTCCTCTCTCTTTGCATGTTGAATTTCACTTCCAATGTATGCAATAAAATGTAGCTGACTACAACTTGGAATATTTTTAAATTCTAGACTGTTCAAAAGTACAGTTATTTCCATATCTAAAATTTTAAGGAATATACATATATATATATTTTTTTTTTTAATTTGGAAGATTTTATGTGTATGAAATATATACAGTTTTAAACGTATTTATCATTTTGTTATAATTAAAAAGTAGGCCTAACATAACTGCACATAAGGAGACTATAAGCACGGCATTCTATGCATGCGTTTGCCTAATAGTTCCAATATAACAATCCTCCCTATTGCTTACAATTTTAGCAAATCAACCGATCATAGTTGGAAGATCGCTAATATTATTAACTTGAAATGCGTTGTGCAATAGGCCCCAGTTGGGTATTCGTTGAGGTAACACCAACGCCCGCCCAGGAGAGGTGAGTTATGGCCGGGAAGGATTAGTCATTTACACCCGCCGCGCCGCAGCTCTAATTGTTACCAGCTGCCAAGCTTGATTAAATACCTTCCTAGTAAGGTATCAAGTCATGCAAATTTCATAAGAAAAGCCATCATTACACTCAAAGGGTTTCAGTACCTAAATGACACTTAGAATTTACAACTTCTTGGTAAGGAGAAAAAATGTTTGGTAATACGTGTTGCTGAAAATAACTCTGTCTAACAATACTTAGTTTTTAAGTACACCAAGTTTTAAGGTGTTTTAAAAATACCTTTAAAACTTAAATATACGTATTGATCACATAAATATACGACTTTCATACTTGATTTTGGCGTTATTCTTCAGGTGTTCACCCAACACCTCAACAGGCTCAATGTGACTTCCGTTTGGATTGAAACGCACATTTCAAAGTCATCAAAAGTAGTTTTCCGCAATAATTGCACTCAGTGCGATCGGTGAAATCTCTCCAGGGTAGGAAAATAAAGGAGTCCAGATTCATCTTAATTCCAGATTGTTTTGGGGCTCTATCAAGAGGGATGCATGAATAATTTTTATATCAGTGTATATGATATTATTACGTGGTTGAGCGAAAAGCTGTTCCGATTATGTTCGAAAACTACTTTAAAAAAATGTGCGTTGTACTACAAGCGCTAGTCGCAGTAGTTCAAAGCAAAATGTAAAAATGAAGTATTTTGCTGCAAAATTACGCCAAACCCAAGTGTGTAAGCATGGCCATCTCTAGTAATGAGCCCGCGGCTTTCGAACTAGTAGCAACGCCGCTCTCAAGGGTTTTTTGCATTGTAAAACTCTTTCAGAACCAGCTGATTTCAAGTAAACCAGAGGGGGGGCCTTAAGAGAGGATGGATACACAAATCAGCTGAGCCCATAGGCGCGATGTTGTCATTTACTAGTGCCGCAGCCTTGTTACTAGAGATGGCTATGGTGTAAGTCGTAGAAGTGAGTGTGGACAATCTTTTAAAATTGTAAAAATATTTTTAAACTGCACCAGTGAATGATCGGTTAAGGACGATGTCTCATGTTGTTTTGACATTACTCACTTTATTCCATCGTCACAGTAATACATTTTATGAATGAAATGAAATGAAATGAAATGAAATGAAATGAAAATTCTTTATTTCACCATGCAAAGTTAGGGCCACATGGCCCTTTCTTACACTTAACATGGATTAATTAAATATATACAAAATAATAAACAGAAGGATGAGCTACTGAATAACAAATATTTACATAAAAATATAACTTAAACTTTTACTATACAAAGCTCAGTTATCCTTTAGAGATTAAGAAATATTAGTTTAATTGGCACTTTTATGAGAATACTAATTGTAATATTAATTAAAATACAACTATGCCGATGTTCCAATGAATGACAGGGACTGCAACGGTGGATGTTTGGCTGAGTAATTATCAAAAAAGAAAAAAAAAACACCAAACAACAGTGAATAAAAATAAAAACTGCTGAGAGCATAGATTATAGCTGGCAAATAACCGATCTTGTTCCAGTGAATGAGCGCGAAGGATTTCCTAGGTCATTCGCTGGTTTTGCTCTAGTTCGTTCCAATTTATGTCCGCTCTCAGTAATAATTAATGATAACATTTAGAACAATACAATTGATTTTAAATTGTAGGATGGTATCTTCTTGTAAGTATAAAAGAGGATGTTGGTATATATATATATATATATATATATATATTAAAAATATAAAGATAAACTGAGTACCCTTTTTTAAAATCTTTTTTATTGAGCAACATGTATATATATATTGTGACGATAATCACCATTTTCCAAAATTATTTATCTAAATTTATTGATTTATTAGAGAATTGAGACCTGTTATAGGAGTTTCACAACTCCCATACCAGTCTTGTGTAATTGGCACATAGAGTCCGGTATTTGATGATACTCAACAGTCAACAGTTATTCTGCTGATTCTGGTTGCTAGCTCTTTCGACAGGGCCTAGTTACCAGTTCACAGAAGCCAGTGTTGCCCCCGACTTCCTTGGGGGCACAACGACCATCTATTTTGAGGTAAGACAGAATATTTAATAATTTAAATTAAAATTCTTTTGACTGTCCAGATTAACGATTTCCAAATCATTGATTTATTGATTAATAATTATTTACGACTTTTAATATTCTGATTAATTATTCTAGTTATTTTCCAATATTTAGTTTAATTTTGTTGAGTGATTCAAATCCTCTTTTTACAATTAAAATCGTGAGCTATTTTATGATAACATTATTTTCCATACTACTCAAAGGAGCTTGTGACAAATATGATGATCGTTATATTTAACTGAATAATAAAAATATCTTGACTTAATAATGCTTTACTATTGATTATGTTTTACTATACCTCTCATAGCGAGTACGCCCATTTACTTCGAGATCCCATTCACGGTAGGGAAAAGTCTACCGTAACAGTGGTGGAGACAGCCGGTCTTAAGTTTTTACTTAAGGTTTTTGTTTGAAAATATAAATTTTATTGAGAGTTGTTCTCTTATATTTTTTTTATAAAATGTTTAGGCCTCTGTTTGAGATATGACATGTGTACTGGACAGTCAAATGCATGTAGCCATTAAACTGTTTACTCTCAGGCATTTATTTGAATACTTATATTTTAACAATTAAGTGTTGAGACATGTTGGTTTAAACAACGTTCAATTAATTTGAGATATGAAGTAATACGAGCGAGTGTGAACGTTTTGATACAAACTCTAATTTTGCATCATTGCATTGTTTAGAATTAGATATTCAATTGTGAAATCATTTACTCTAATCCATGGTAATTGGTGCAAATGTGGGTATAGGAATGTGGTTATAACAGTGGAATCTTAGGTAGACTTCCAATATGGAGTTTTTCCATTTTGAGAGGTATTCAGGCAAGGTATACAAGATGTACAACTTTTTTTCAAAAGATTTGATAGGATGTCAAAAATAAATAACTGGGACGATAATAATAAGGTATTGTACCTCCCAACATATCTTGAGCATGATGCTTTAAATTTTTTTGACAATATACAATGCAAAAATCCTAGTGCATCCTATTCTTATTATAAAACTGCTTTCTTGTCAGACAATGTGTATGTAAAAACACAACATACGTTAGGATGCAGGTCCGGTTCACAAAATCAACTAACTTATGATGAGGGATCTATAGCCTGGGTTGAAAAACTTGAATCCCGCATAGATCACTTGCTCCATATGGTAGAGAAAATACAGCCGCGTGGCAGACGTGACGAACGCGGACCTGCTTCAGTCGGCAAGTTCGCGGGGGATGAGTACGCAGTTCGACGTCGCAGAGATGACAACTGGACTCCACAGCGAGACTATTCTCATCCTTACAGGAGCAGCGGAAGTGGATACAGAGATGTCAACATCAGAAGGGAGAAATCCGACGACGACCACCGTGCTCCGGAGATGAGGAGAGGTAGCAGGGACTACGGCTTCTATCGTCATTCACAGCGTTACAGCTTCACCACTGCCAATAATGAAGATGAGACTGTTTTTTCTCGTGAATGTCTTCAGATGACAAAAAACTTTCAATGCCAAGGGGTTGCATTAGTGATCCTGGTGGCCATAGTGATCGGATGAACCATTTAGGTTACGACCATGTGGATAGTTGGGAAGAATGTAAACCTAGTGTTCGCATGCAAAAGCTTTACCAATCACAAACATTAGAATTTTTCAAAAATCTGCATAGTAAATCTAATTCAGACAACCTTTCTCGTAAATTACCTCACTCGAATAATCAAAAATTAAGTTTACTTCACTCAGATATTGTTAGTTATAGGCCTATCCATGAACGTGAAGTGTTATTCATACCTAGTGAATACATTAGCTCTGATAAGACATCCTCATTTTGTTTTCCCGCGGACACAAAAGCTATTGTAACTTTTGTCAACGCGGAAAATAATAATGAACCAGAGGAAATTGTAAAAAATGAGCCTCTTCCCCTTGCAACAGACGCCACTCTCCAACAGAGTTCTAATCCAATCCATAGCAAGAAAGACTGTTTCTGTGATAACTCTGTGTCTCTCCCAGAGTCTCACAAGCCATCTTTGTGTTTTATTGATGACACCATGAAGTCGGATGACTCGGTTTTGAAAATAGCCAATGTTGATGGGTTTGTTGATCACAGCAATATTGATAGTGAAAACAATGAGTTCGTTACTCCATCTGTAAGTCTAACTAGGGAAATGGACTTTAGTTTAGCTTCTCAGCCAACATCTATCTTTCACAATAGTGATGTGTGTACTGTAAAGGGGACAAAAAGTGATCAAGTTATTCACTCAGTCAGCATAGCACTTTCTAGATATCTGAAGGACTCTGTAGTTTATAAGTCGCAGAAGCTCTTTTGTAATGTAGGGGTTGAGAAACCTGTAGCATTCAACTGGAAAACGCGGAAGAAAGCCAGCTTAAATGCAGCGACAAAGATGTAACCAATGAACTGTTTGTTAACAGAAATCTTATACAAAGTTTGTCAGCTAACGGAACTTTCTGATTTCTATATGAATTTAGAGAATTGTAAATATAATAATATAAACTCATTATAAAATACTTAAATTTCAGTTTAATTTTATTTTTGGCTCAGTTTTGGTTTATATATATATATGCGTTTTGGGTGTTTCACAATGTCAATATAATAATTTGTATTTAGGATATTATGTAATCAAGGGTTCTTTATACGAGGTTAGTTTGTAGCCATGTTTAGTTAAAAAATATGTTCGTAATAGCGATCGTAAATTGTCATGTAATCAATGAAGTAAATATTTTAATTTCCAACAAAGCAACAATATTTTTCTTTAATGTTTTGATTTGAAGTTTATTTTTTAATATTGTTGCATTAAGAGTACTAAATTCCGTCTTGCCAACAGTTTTAGTAAAGAATCTAGAAATATCTTTTAAAACATACTAATTATTGCTTTATTTTGTTTCATATGCTGCACGAGAATCAGTGACCATCAGCTGAGGCGATGACTCGGCAACACAAGTCTCAGCACTAAGCAGACCCAGTTACCCTAACGAGCCACCCAGTACACACGACCCTGCAAGGTCACACACCCAAGCTGCTGACGCTGTCTGCCGTTCAACTACTGCTGATACTACGATGCTCGGGTGACACTACTGCTACACCTCTGATTACTTTGAACAATCAGTCCCAGCCTCTACTTTCTTGCTCATAAAATTCATTATTGCACTGTACTCACAAGTTCCTTTTAATAGACATGGGGACCATGTCTAACCAGGCGGGGGTGATGTGACGATAATCACCATTTTCCAAAATTATTTATCTAAATTTATTGATTTATTAGAGAATTGAGACCTGTTATAGGAGTTTCACAACTCCCATACCAGTCTTGTGTAATTGGCACATAGAGTCCGGTATTTGATGATACTCAACAGTCAACAGTTATTCTGCTGATTCTGGTTGCTAGCTCTTTCGACAGGGCCTAGTTACCAGTTCACAGAAGCCAGTGTTGCCCCCGACTTCCTTGGGGGCACAACGACCATCTATTTTGAGGTAAGACGGAATATTTAATAATTTAAATTAAAATTCTTTTGACTGTCCAGATTAACGATTTCCAAATCATTGATTTATTGATTAATAATTATTTACGACTTTTAATATTCTGATTAATTATTCTAGTTATTTTCCAATATTTAGTTTAATTTTGTTGAGTGATTCAAATCCTCTTTTTACAATTAAAATCGTGAGCTATTTTATGATAACATTATTTTCCATACTACTCAAAGGAGCTTGTGACAAATATGATGATCGTTATATTTAACTGAATAATAAAAATATCTTGACTTAATAATGCTTTACTATTGATTATGTTTTACTATACCTCTCATAGCGAGTACGCCCATTTACTTCGAGATCCCATTCACGGTAGGGAAAAGTCTACCGTAACAATATATATATATATTTATATAGTTGGCACTGATAACTCAGACACCGCTGGACTGATGGCCACGAAACTTGGTAGATACATGTACAATTTCACGGAGTAAGTTTATACACCATCAGTTTCATGATAACCTTCAGGGCTTAGCCCTGGGACCGTCTTAAAGGTACCCATGTCAGGGATTTTGAAAGAATTTGAGTTAGATTTGTTTACTAACAAAACATATGAAAGTAAAATTTAAAACAGGTGATGTAAATTAATGGTATTTCTTTCTGCTATTGAATTGTATTTGTTTACATGAAGATTTCTTACTTGGTGCCTGGTGGTTAATGAATTAGACTTTTGCATTTTTTCAAAGTGCAATACACTACATAAAATGTTGGTATGTAGTATAACATAAAATAAATAACTGATTAATAAAGGACTTCGGTGATCACTGATCACTTATATTTGAAGGACTTCTTTTTTATGACAACTAACTGCTATTTAAAGAGGAAGAGTGTGCTACTGTAAAGAATCAATTTTATCTACAGCACTTTAAAAAAATTGCCGGGAAGGCTCATTCAATCTTTTTGTTCATTTAGAGTCTAAAAACGTAAGATAGCACTTTTTAATAATTGCTGAAGTGGCATTGTAATTTTTTGTTCAAGGTAGACCTTAAAACCTTAAGAAAATGATCTTTTACAGTGAATAAAATTCCAAGCCATGTTCTATAGTTCCTCTAACACGTATGCCTTCATGAAGGAAAGAAATAGGATTTCTAATACGCAGGTCTGCTGCAACGGGGGTGCATAATAAAGTTCTAATTAAGGGTAATATATGCGGGCAGATTCAAAGTGCCGTCGAAAAAGCCAAGTGTGCCGTTTTATATAAATAGGCACTTTATACAGGTATAGAATACCCCCGTCGTAGCAGACCTGCGCACTAAGAGCGGATTTCTAAAAACTTTTTTGCTTTATGGAAGTACATTTGATATGTTCAAAGAAGTAGATTTTACAACAAGAAAAATAAATGGGAAAGCAAAACTATACAACTGATGGGTGATATTGTATGTTTAATTTTAATCGTGAGCAAAGCCACGGGTTCTTCTAGTGTTAAATATAATTTAATTGTAACACATTTTTTGGAATATTTATCAAATACAGAATGAATATAAATCCAGCTGAGCCTTACAGAGGTAGTTACTCTAGCAGGAAACATTAAAATCGAAGATAGTTGGACAATCGATATTAAATATGTGTCAAAAGTACTTTAGACTCCACCAAACTAATGAAAGATAAATGCTGAATAATATTCTAAGGCTGGTTTAACGCTAATTTATAATTAGCTAGCCTAAACAAATGCTTAATTCTGAATTTGGTAGAATAACGTTCATTCACTGGGGGCGGTTATTCACTGGTGCACCCACCCTATATAAATGTATGCCTAATATTTGTACTTTTCCAAAGTAAGCGAAAAAGGAAATAAAATGAACGACCATTGATTGCTACAGCAGTGTTTTCATATCTGATTCTACGGAAGTTTTTAAGTTGTATTTTTTAACGGTGGATTTAGGTGTGCTGTGGGGGATAGTACTCGTGGTTACACCACGACTGAGCCAAGAATGCACTCCTAATGACAGGGACGAAAAATTAATTAAAAGGTACGAGGCGGAACTGAGCCAAAGTGGTCCAGGTACCTAGACCCGCGTTCCCGCAAATGCCGAGCGAAAAGATCGCTCCAGTCCCGCGCGACTACCTGCTTCTCCCATAAGACCAATGTTAATTTCCAAATTCGTTACAGCATCAACCGCTCAACCATAATCGTTGTTTGATAGCTCATTTAAAAGAACAAAAAAAATCTAGCGATTCTAGTAAGCAGAATTTTTATATTTTTTTTTGTTTGATTGTTAAAAAATCGCAAAAATCGTATTTTTGGAATTGTTTTTATATTATTCTAAATGTGATAGCAAAATTCTGCTCACTGAAATCGCTAAATTATTTTTTGTTCTTTCAAATTAGTTAAAACTTAACGATTGTGGTTGAGCGGTTGAGGCTGTACCTAAATTGATAGTTAACATTGGCCTTATGGGAGGACGTGGCACTTTTAAGTCTGTAGTATAAATTATTTTTATATTTCTAGATCGAGATTTTATATTTATTTAAGAATACTATATGAATATTATCAACTCTTTCATTAATGTAGCTGAAGGTGGCTACGTCGCTTTCTTTTGCCCGGGTTCTTTCTGTAGACATAACATGTATATATTATATTATTATTTATATATTATGTATTTTATCGTTATAGAGTTTTGATTACCTGTGTGATTTTTATAGCATTTATAGACTTTATACATTGTAATTTTTATAGTATTATTGCACTATGTAATTTTTATAGCAATTTATATATTTTTTGTAACTGACCAACTTTTTTTAAAATTTTAAAATGTAAAACTTATGACTGTGATCTTGCAATTGTGTAGGTTATGTATATTATTGACGTAATGTTTACAGCATCTAATAAATCTATTGAATTTGATTGACCGCTTATAATTTCATACTTTCCCTTTCCATTGAATGTGAGTTGTTCATTATGGATAATTTTTTTATTTATAACTGAATTGTATTTTTTATTATGAGTAATCGATCTTTAGAATAATAACAGTCCTGCGGTTGGGACGCGGGACGGGCGCGGGACGGGAAATTGGCTCAGTTACGACCCGTTTTCGAGGGGCCGCTTATCACTTTGGCTCAGTTTCGCCGCCTACCTGATCGTTTTGGCTCAGTTGCGGTGCACCGGTACTCGTTAGTACTGCGGATTTCACTCAGAAGTTAATTAAGAAGTATAACCTTACAAAGTCAAAACATTTCAACCTACTTTTTACAAAATTATTTTTTATTTTATACCAAACGCTGAAACCTAAAATAGTAAAAATAATCAAAATAAAACTTATAGTTTTCCAAACTATTTATAATTGAACAGCTCTATATCTGATTCTGTCCTACTCTAATTAATTCTTTAATTTATATAATATCGTAAAACGTCCATAAATGAATGCCTGTATGCAGCATGAGTTTTTTGTATACAGACCATATCGGAGCGTTATGCGACTGGTATTACTCTAATACTATATGAAACATAAAACATCAAATAATCGTCAGCCTGAAATAAAACAAGATTTATGAGGGAAATAAACAACGAAACAAGCAATGAGGTGAGTAAAGGGCAGAGCGGCTGCACCTTCTACGACGAGAATCATCCTCATTAGTCCTTCCATTAATTCTCTTTTATCATAGTTCTTCACTTCAAATACCTTGAAAATAGTTTAATCTTAGCAAATTGAAGTTTTGACGATATTTATTTCTTTTTATAATGGTTGAAAAAATATTTTTAGATATTATGTTCGGTTGGATTATATAGTTTTAGTACCGTATTACAATCTTACACCTAGTTTTTTTTAATCAGCTTTAACCTGAAACCAATTCACTCTAAGAAAGTAAAATAAAAGGTATCAGATAACTGACACATACTTTCTCGCTTAAAGTCATTTAACTTAAATCGAGACAACCTACAATAAATAAAACAAATTTACGATTTTCCCACCGAATTATAGCCAAATTTTATCAAAATCCGTTGGTAACTAAAGGATGTATCAGTTTTTAAATATTTGGCATGAGAATAACATGGGACAACGTACTGCGTTTACCGCCAAACTAAAATATCAATTAATTATCTCTGCAGCTAGTTGACGTAGACTAATAATTCAAAACTAGATAACACGTAGCTCGAAATCGAGATAAAAAAGTTTAATCAAAGGGCAAAATTAATTAACAAAATTATGGCTTAACTACTGAAACTTTTGAAGTTAATTTGATCTGTCGCAGTTTCCGTTAAACGTAAACGATTTTTTAGGGAACACCTTCATTTCCACATGTTCTCTTGTTTCTGTAATGAATATACCGGCAAAATATCAAGCTCTGCTTACAGGAATATGTAGCTGACCGAGAGCAAACACAGGCGCCGCGCCGTGAGCAATGACTTCCTTTGATTAAAAATTGCCGCTGCACCTTATTGATAATTATCGCCAAAACAGACATTGTAGGGAACAGCTGTCTTTATAGGGAACCTTTCGTTTGTGGCAAAAACGCGCAAATGACGCATTATCTATATAGTCCTGCAGCTGACAGCACTTCTGTGTGCAAACTTGCGTAGGCTGAATTTTATTGCTGGACCTGTTAGTTTATTACATGGGAAGGTTAAAAAACTTGGGTGGACATCTCCTACCCCCCAGGTTTTCCCAGGATGACGTTTTCAAAATGGCCGCCAATTATCTGTTTTTTACCATTAAATTTATAAAAATCATGACCATCGCCCAATCTGTGGATTTAACATAACAAGAATCGGTGAAAATTACCACTTAGTATATACCTAACGATTAAAATCTGGTTATCAAAAGTTGCATCACTACATGTCCGCCATTTTGGAAATAATCCGCCATTTTGAATTTATGTAAGCTTTTAATTGATCAATCATAGTGAGGCTCAAAACCAACGTAGGATCGTGATTTTTATTTTATTTTACAGCCAATTAAATTTCCTACAAGAAAATTCCAGGTGGAATACAGCCAATCAGTATAACCAATGTGTAATTTTAATGTAAAACAAGTCCCTAAAAGATTGACGATGTAATTTTCGTGTTTTGCAGATTATTTTGCTAACAACGAAACCTACGCCTCCACTGAGGAAATAAAGGAACTGGAATGTACTAAACTAATCTCAAGGCATATGAATAACTATCTAAGACAAGATTTCATAATACATTCGCCGCTTGTCGGTCTTTTTGGGAAATAATTCGCTATTTTGAATTTATACTAGTTTTCAATTGCCAAAGCGTTTTCCGGCTAACGGTTGCCGTAAACACTTATATTTTCATTTTATTTTACTCTTTGATAAAGTTCTTACGAGAAAATGTAAGGTGGAATGCATCAAATAAACATAAACAATACGAAATTGCAATGTAAAAGAAGTATTTTAATGATTTTCTAATAGTAGAGTAAAAAGCAGGTCATAAGATGTCTTCTTCGTGATTATGTAGGCTATGTTTTGCGACTGGTGGCAACCATGTTTTTTGTTCCTTTTGACCTATTCAATGCAAACTGTGAGTTTGCCACCTTCAAATTTGGTGCGGGGACCAGGAATCCAAGATGGCGGACAAAATGGCTTATTAATGTTGTAGGCTTAGTTTTTTTTACCTTTCCCTCGCTACATTTGATGACAATTCGACTGTCTTAACAAAGAAAAGGTTGGGAGAGGGGAAACACTTAATGTTGGTTACATTTTCACATCCGGTCACCATATTGGATCCGCCATATTGGATATAAGTTATTTTTTTGAAATTTAAATATGGGTTTGTGACACATCATTTCAAACTGTTTTTTTGTGACAAACTCAACGCTGTAATACGTTTTTCTAAATCTCTGTCTGTTCTCAGGTTGTTAGTAAATTATTTAATAATTATATTCTTATTTTTCTGTTTCTTTTAGTCCTGTCGCCCAACGATATGACCTTGAATTAAGGTTCAACTCACACTTTGTGACCGATTCTCGTACTATTTTATAAATTGAACAAGATTATGAGGGGTTCCAGAGTGGCACCCATGGAAAATTTTGAATAACGATGGTCAAATTTTACAGTGCCGAAAATAAAGAAACAAATTTTGAACAAAATTGTATGTATGACATTCATAGGAATATTTTTCAAAATATCGATTTGAAAACACCGCCAATAGTTGCCGGAAGGTAAATACTTAATTAAAGTGGATAATAGTTTTCAGCCGCCATCTTGGACCCGCCATATTGGTTAGAATATACTGGAACTTCCATAAAAGTTAAAAATATGGTTAAAAAGCTGATTAGTACTAAGCAGCTGATTGAGTGGAAACAGCATATTGGCAGCGAAAAAGCTATTTGACGGTCAAATACTTATCTTCATTTAAAACAGCTAATTTGATTGTAAATTACCTTTTAACTGTCAATCAGATGTTTTTAGTCAATTATCCGATAACTATTAATAAGCTAATCCCCTTTTCTTTATTTTTATTATGAATCCAATATAGTAATCCATTAAATATTAAAAATAAGTTTATATTTATGTTAATTAATTATTGTACATGATTATGGGTTATAATAATGTACTGAATTTCTGATAAAAATAAAGAAAAGGGGAAAAGCTCATTTAAAGTCATCAGCTGATTAGTTAGAAACAGCTGATTAATAGTAAAAGTTAAATCACACACAAATCAGCTGTTATGAGTGAAGGTGTGTAAAGTATTTGTCCATAAAAACAGCTTTTCGCTGCCAATCAGCTGTTTTCAGTCAATCAGCTGTTTAGTAATAATCAGCGGTTTTCCATATTTTTCATTTTAATGAAAAGTCCAGTACATTATAACCCATTATCATTTATACAAAAAATATTTTCTTTGATTGCAAACACATTTGATAATAAAAATCTTATTGTTCTGGGAAAAATATGTTTCCAATGAAAATTTAAATTTTACATGTTGGGCATTAAATATTGTTTGCTTGGGCATTATTCTAAAAAACCATAAATAGTATCGTAAAAAAATAAAACAAATTTAATGTAAATTTGACCCCTCATACAGCCTCGTATCTTAAAAAGTGAGCGATTTAGTACAAATTTAGTTATGGGCAACTATAGTTTTTCTTGCGTGGAGAACGAGTTAGTCGAATATTTTTTATTGCTCACCAACGTTTTACTTGTTCTTAGATTACGCATTACTTAGCTACTTTAACCTTCCGTGTATCTCTTATAGTTTAAGAGATCCCAAAAGTGTTCACAAAAAAATACGCTCTATATCTTGTGATCGAAACAGTACTTTTTTCAAACAGATCGCGGCATTGTAATCAGCGTGAAAACATTGTTTTTATGTGTAACACCACATTCACATTTAAGAAAAATATGTTATATCCAATATGGCGGATCCAACGTGCATGGCTCCTATAAGCTATTTGCCACTTTAAATTAAGTATTTACCATCCAGCAACTATTGGCGGTGTTTTCAAATCGATATTTTGGAAAATATTCCTATGAATGTCATACATACAATTTTGTTCAATATTTTTTTCTGTATTTTCGGCACTGTAACTTTGACCATTGATATTCAAAATTTTCCATGGGTGCCACTCTGGAACCCCTCACAATCTAGTTCAATTTATCAAATAGTATGAGAATCGATCACAAAGTGTGAGTTGGACCTTAATTCAAGGTCATATCGTTGGGCAAACGGACTAAAAGAAATAGAATAAATAAAAATAGATTATTAAATAATCTACTAACAACTTGAGAACGGACAGAGATTTAGAAAAATGGACAACAGCGTTGAGTTTGTCACAAAAAAGCAGTTTAAAATGATGTGTCACAACCCCATATTTACATTTCAAAAAATAACTTATATCCAATATGGCGGATCCAATATGGCGACCGGATGTGAAAATGTAACCAACATTAAGTGTTTTCCCTCTCCCAACCTTTTCTTTGTTAAGACAGCCAAATTGTCATCAAATGTAGCGAGGGAAAGGTAAAAAAAACTAAGCCTACAACATTAATAAGCCATTTTGTCCGCCATCTTGGATTCCTGGTCCCCGCACCAAATTTAAATGTGGCAAACTCACAGTTTGCATTGAATAGGTCAAAAGGAACAAAAAACATGGTTGCCACCAGTCGCAAAACATAGCCTACATAATCACGAAGAAGACATCTTATGGCCTGCTTTTTACTCTACTATTAGAAAATCATTAAAATACTTCTTTTACATTGCAATTTCGTATTGTTTATGTTTATTTGATGCATTCCACCTTACATTTTCTCGTAAGAACTTTATCAAAGAGTAAAATAAAATGAAAATATAAGTGTTTACGGCAACTGTTAGCCGGAAAACGCTTTGGCAATTGAAAACTAGTATAAATTCAAAATAGCGAATTATTTCCCAAAAAGACCGACAAGCGGCGAATGTATTATGAAATCTTGTCTTAGATAGTTATTCATATGCCTTGAGATTAGTTTAGTACATTCCAGTTCCTTTATTTCCTCAGTGGAGGCGTAGGTTTCGTTGTTAGCAAAATAATCCGTAAAACACGAAAATTACATCGTCAATTTTTTAGGGACTTGTTTTACATTAAAATTACACATTGGTTATACTGATTGGCTGTATTCCACCTGGAATTTTCTTGTAGGAAATTTAATTGGCTTTAAAATAAAATAAAAATCACGATCCTACGTTGGTTTTGAGCCTCACTATGATTGATCAATTAAAAGCTTACATAAATTCAAAATGGCGGATTATTTCCCAAAAAGACCGACAAGCGGCGAATGTATTATGAAATCTTATCTTAGATAGTTATTCATATGCCTTGAGATTAGTTTAGTACATTCCAGTTCCTTTATTTCCTCAGTGGAGGCGTAGGTTTCGTTGTTAGCAAAATAATCTGCAAAACACGAAAATTACATCGTCAATTTTTTAGGGACTTGTTTTACATTAAAATTACACATTGGTTATACTGATTGGCTGTATTCCACCTGGAATTTTCTTGTAGGAAATTTAATTGGCTATAAAATAAAATAAAAATCACGATCCTACGTTGGTTTTGAGCCTCACTATGATTGATCAATTAAAAGCTTACATAAATTCAAAATGGCGGATTATTTCCAAAATGGCGGACATGTAGTGATGCAACTTTTGATAACCAGATTTTAATCGTTAGGTATATACTAAGTGGTAATTTTCACCGATTCTTGTTATGTTAAATCCACAGATTGGGCGATGGTCATGATTTTATAAATTTAATGGTAAAAAACAGATAATTGGCGGCCATTTTGAAAACGTCATCCTGGGAAAACCTGGGGGGTAGGAGATGTCCACCCAAGTTTTTTAACCTTCCCATGTAATAAACTAGCAGGTCCAGCAATAAAATTCAGCCTACGCAAGTTTGCACACAGAAGTGCTGTCAGCTGCTGGACTAATACCAATATCATCATTTATGAAACCCACCGCAAAGAAAACATTTTTAGTTCATTGGTCTGAGGTTCGAAAGAGCATCAAATGTTACATTGGGAGGGTGATGCAAGCGGTTGCGATCGTGTTCTTTCCGACTCCTCCGGACCGGACAATGTTCGTCCTCTTCTTATCGGTGGAATTATAAATGCACCAAATCCAAAAATAAGATTGGCTCGGTTGATATAACTTCAAAAAACACGATGAGATATCGTAAACTAAACTGTAAAACATTTAAGATCTTTAAAACTTCATAAAATAACCTAAATTACATAATAAATCTTTAAAAAAAAAGAAAACTATTGAAAACAAAGCAAAAGCAGCTGTAAAAATAAAAACTGCTCTTTTCGAAAAATAAATTATAAGTGCTGCAATCTGTGGTTTACCTGTAGAACTATTTCAGAGCTTGACCATATGTTCAGTTTGTAAACAAAGTGAACTGAGCTTGCTAGAATGTTGATGAATAGCGCCACTGTTCCTAAACTTCAGCCCTTTACTGTACTTTATTGACACCCTTTTTTAAAATTCTGAGACTTGTTGACAAATCTACATAAAAATCCCTTTAATTTGACATCTCAAACGTTAAAATCCGCCCAGCTGTTATTGCGGTTGGACTATGAAAAGAAAACCGCTTGCGTATTAATATATAGATACTGAACTGTATATTTTTTCAAGGCAAATTTAATTGTTGCCAGTATGTTTTGATTTATTATTATAATTTTAAGTAATTTTGAAAAATTAGATTTTTTAACATTTAAAAGGCTATAACTTGATTTTTTTACAGACATGCAGGTGGATTCGTTTTGTTTGTCATCTTAAGCACTATAAACCATGACATTATTATGAAAATCGTCAAATTAATTTTAGAGAAAATTTGGATTTTTGTAATTTGTATGGGTTTTTATAGAATGAATACCTAAAAAAAAAATAAAAAAATACCTGGAGATATCAAGGTTTTATACCTACATGTCAAATTTCATGAAAATCGGACCATTGGTGTTGTCTCTAGCTTTGTTTACATATACAACAAACATGCACTCACACACACACACACACACACACACACACACACACACACACACACACACACACACACACACACACACACACACACACACACACACTCACACACACACACACACACACACACACACACACGGACGGACGGACGGACGGAAGGACGGAAAATTATTTTTTTTGTTTCGGGGAGCACTAAAACAAAATTATCTGCTAACAACTCAATTTCGAAAATTTTGACGAAAACAATACCATTTATTATATATAGGAGAGAAAGTAAAAATAATATGTAGACCTTCTGTTCTATATTTCTTTCTGAGAAGGAAAATAGTAGTTTTCATTACTAGGAGCGAAAGTGGCTCTTTTTGGTACGAGATCGTAATTTACAGGCGAGGCGCAGCCGAGCTTGGAAATGCAATCGAGTAACTAGGAGACACTTTTGCTCTGTGTGATGAACAACTATTTTCATCATTATGTATAAATAACCATTTAATCGATAAAAAATTAGACTACATAATTTTGAGGTTATCCAAAATAGTCATCGTCATTTACACAACTGTTAGTTGTTTACAAACACAAGTTAAGAAATCCTTCAACCTTTCAAACGTAACATAAACAAATTTTGACATTAGAGTACGGCAAAAGTTACCATATGTTTTTTCAGTACTCCTATTCGAAGTGATCCAAAAACGATCATTTTGCGTACGATTTAGATAACTAAAAGCGGCTGTTTTCGGGACAGTATGATGAAAAAATATTTTTCATAACTCTGTATACGAAAATTGCCCGTTACCGTACAGCTGAGATCCACGAAACCCCTCGATTTCATGACATCAAAACAAATAATGATTAGCTGTTTTTTCTGGTACCCAAACTAATTTTTCGGTACCGAAACAAACGTACCATACAACGAAGTTCCTAAACGAAGTTCCTATATTTTGACAGTTCAACCAGCTGACCTTAAACCAAAATAGACAGTTCAGCCGTATTTTGTTTGCTTACAGAAAAATTACTAAATTATGAAATGTTGGATGATTTTTATAAGTTTGGTTACTTATTTGCATAGCGATGAAAAGTATTGTTCACAACTCATCACTAAAGTCCCAATTTCGGGGCAAGATAGTGTTTTACTTGCGAGGCGTAGGCCTCGTAAGTAAAACACTATCTCGCCCCGAAACGGGCTACTTTCGTGACTAGTAGTGAAATATACTATTTCTTCACGTGTAGAGCTTTTTTTAAATTGACGATTGCAATACGAAGTATTTAAAAATCATTATTTATAATTCTTTAGATACTGAGCTCCAGTAAACTTGATCTCAATCCGGTTCAGATTGAACTCATCAATCCATGCGATAGAAATCTCCTTAGTTTAAAGTGAAATTGATTGTTCGAATTTCTAGCTTTATTAAAACTTCTTTTATTGCACCGTATTTAATTTTAGATCGAAACATTTTCATCAATTGCTTGGTCGAATTACAAAAAGGGATTACTTTAGGGACTCAGACAGAGACGGTTTATTATATTTAAAAATTAAAAGACTTCTTGCTCAACTTGCATTGTTGCCTTCCTTAGATTATTTAAAATGATTAAATGGATTATGAGTGATTCTTAAAATAAATGATTATTTATAACAAATCTGGGAATGTACATAATTATTAATTTGATGCAGTGTAATCAAATTAATACAATTAATAATTTAGTTACAATCTTTTTTTGTATTATTAAGCTGCTTTTTTTATGTCAGCCGTACATTAAAGGCCGACACTAAATACTGATTTGCAAATAACTATAAAATCAGAGTCATAATTCGACAGTAACAAATAACTTTGAGTAATTTTCTTGAGGTAATTATAGAGGATGGTAATTATGATTTTTTAATTGCTCAAAATAAAAGTCATACCCGTTCTTGTAGCCCTATAAATTGTTAGTAAGCTCGAAAAGTTGTCGAGATAGTTTTTTCACTAGGTAGGAAAATTCACTAGGTCAGGAAATTTGTTCACTCAGTTCTTATCCCAACAATATGATAAGGGTATGACACTTCTGCTGTATAATCATAACATTCCCTCAAAACAGTTTTTCTTTAATACAGAGAAAAAGGTTGTTTTCACAAAATGCTCAAGCAGAGCTGTTCAAAAACATTGAAACATCTTTTTTCAATAATATTACTTTATTAAATAAATGCTTAAAAAATGATCTTTTTATCGCTTAGATATAAAACATTTTAAGTTGTTGTTGAATATTGAATGTATTAATAATATGCTTAATCCATATTTTTTATTTTTTTATTAGTTGCTGTCTTGGCATCTAACAAACAAAAACATTTCAAACATGTTATGTTCAAACATTTCACATTCCATTAATGAATAAAGTTAATACCTATTTTAAATAGTTTTAGCTTCCAAATTGAAAATATAATTACATCTAACAGAAAATAATATACTAACTTTGATGTTTCGTTTTTTTGTTTTGTTTTGTTTTTTGGTGAATGTCGGCCTTACTCAGTAACAAGACTACGTAAGATCCGCCACAATCATCCTTCACTCATCTGTCATTCATACTTGGCTTAAAATACCTACCTGGGTAGGTCGTCATTTCAAGTAATGTATGTATGTAATGTTATAATAGTATATTGTTACCTAGAAATCCATTATAAAAGTTTGATATTAAATAATCACATTTGATCTGATACCTACTCTTCTTAAAAATAACGTTACTTACCTTCCCCCCCATAGCTCCGTAACCTAATCCATACCCTTAGGACCCTTTAATGATAAACATAGATGTTTAAAATATAATCAGGTAAAAAGAATATGTATGTTACCTGTAATAAATGTCGGATATATCGAGTTAAACTAAGTATATAAGTAACGGAACCATTCTAGGAGAAAAACATTATCCTTACTTACTTTCCCGATTGATGACTTGGTTCAAAATCGGAAGATCAGGATAAACG
Source organism: Flexamia atlantica (assembly GCA_035578135.1). NCBI lineage: Eukaryota > Metazoa > Arthropoda > Insecta > Hemiptera > Cicadellidae > Flexamia > Flexamia atlantica. Next base: position 26,385,955 of record JAQJVK010000009.1, on the reverse strand, counting down.
TCACCGATATCCGTCTTACTCAGCGTCTGTAAATGTTACACTAATCTCGAACATCTTGTATCTAGACAACCTTTCGACACTAAAATAACTTACGAAAATTCCAAGTATTAAGTACAATTGGATGTATTTCTATTAAAAAACGAATTTTCCTTTTACAATTTTAACTTTTATACTAAGAATATTTAAGCAGTATTGCTGCAACACAACTTTTGTCCCATCAAGATAATCGGTTATCGTTTCAGGTTGATTAATGAATCAATGGTTAATGTACTAGCTCATCGTCAAGAATTCATTAGATAGTAAAACCACGGATCAAATGTCCGCTTCTCCTACGTGATTGTCTGTCAACAAAGTCTGCATAGAGAGACTCGCGTTGGATGAGCCACATTTTAATTTACTACATAAACAAATCGATCATACAAAACTGATTGTAATAAACAAGAATTAATAATTATTCGAAAGCTGATGCAATTCCTATTGAGCGTAGACATTTTCTCGATGGCCATTTAATAGTGTGATGTTAGATATTTAATGAATAAATCAGTAAATTTTGAGATAAATCCTCCTTTTTCTATTTTAATTTAAGAATATGTGCTCCAACGTCCTAGAATTGTCTGTTTATTGTTTTTTTACAAAAATTAAAAATAGAAATTTAAATATGTATTTTGTTGTGTTGTTTTTGACATAAGCAACTCTCAGGCGTTGATGAGTAAACCAATTCATAAAGGGTGCATGATATATAACCCCAAAATTTTGAGTAGTTTTTTGGTTAAACGTAACTATAGGTACAAGTCAGCAAAATTTAATTGGCTTTTATTAGAACAGTTTATCCATACTATTGTTATTACTGAGCGTAATTCTTAGCCGAATTAGGGAAGGAGTTGTTAGTATTGGAATAAGACAAAAAATGCTGATTTATATTGACCTTTTCACTAAAGTAAAAACAGTTGTGAAATGGATCTGTTTACTTTTCTTAGCTCAAAAACTAAAATCACTCGCTTACAGAGACTCAGACAGTCATATCTTAAATAAACATTGCAAAAGTTGATGATGATTTTAGGAGCAGTCCACAAAAATTCGCATAACGTTCGGAGGATATTGGATTCCTTGCAATGCCATTCAAATATTTGAAGGACAAAATTGTCTTTTAAATCACTGAAACAACAATAGTACGCGTAAGGAAATTTATTCATTTCTTTTTTTAAATTCATTGTTGGTGATAGTGAGATTATGTTTTGATTTTGAATTTTGCAGACATTTGCCATTCATAATTAATTGGTTGAAAAAAATGTCACGACGTTCCGGCATCTGGAATCTGTTCCCGTATTCGGTTGGAAAAGAATATGCTGTGTGTTACTAATCTTATGTTCTAGGGTTCTTTTCTAGATTCCAGATCCCGAAACGTCGTGAATTTTGTTTTTACTAATCAGTGATGGAAAATGTCCGCAAAAATCAAAATCAAAACAACATTTATTCAATTATCATGATCGTTGAACTCAATTTTTGGAATGGCGGATTGATTCATCTAATACACTTATCCCAAAAATTAAATGAATTAAGCTGAGACGTTCTCTCTTACATCAATAAAACCCTATGAAATTAAATTTTGTAATAATGTTATTTACAGTTTAAAACACTAAATAATTAAATAGCAGTTTAAATTAAAATTGCGTATATGGCATTGATGACAACAAATATGAATGACGCATTATAAATTAATTCAGTCATGCCTTATCTTATTCAACATATTCTTATCTTAAATACGATATGAATTCTAAGGGTTTAGCAGACGTAAATTATATTTTTTTTATGTGGGTACGTCTGTACATATCCCTTCTGAAAGCAAAAAATATCTTGAACATCCATAAATTAATGTCCATGCTATATAGATCTGTAAAATATTTTCAATAAAGCCTAACGTTGGGGCCTACAGTGAAAATTGGTTCACGAGAATGAGGAACGGTAGAGCTGCGATGGAATTTACAAGTCATCAAAGATGCACTTATTTGATTGTTCCTTACAGTATCTATTTGATTACAATCAGTAAAGTCTGTAATTAAATAGTTTTTTTTTTAACAGAAAGATATGTCTAGTGTTCTAAACGCATTATTCCCATATAACTACATGCAAACATGTAGAAAGGTACGATATTTTTAAGTTAAGAGGGGTCCCTACTTATTTGCCAAAATATGCCTAAAACGCGCTCTGCATGTGCGGTGACATTTAACGCCTGCAGTTTTCAAAATAAAATTTAATTTAATGTTCTGTTTCGAAGATAAAGAGTTGTAGAATGTTTATTGCCCAAAATCCCCAAAATCGTTCATATTTTTGCACTCTGAAGATAGTTTCCGTTGAAGTTGACCAACTTTAACGCCCCGTATCTTTTTAATGAGTGAGCAGAAACGATTTTTGAGAAGCAATAAACACTCTACAACTCTTTATATTTACAATGGTATATATATAAAAAAAATTTGGATTGAAGACGTTAAATGACACTGCGTTTACCTTTGCACCGCCTTTCGCGGCGAGAAGTGCATAAATTTAACATGGGCTCTTATGGAGCCGAAGTTACAAAAGTCGCCGCTAGTGTCGCAGAAAAACGAAAAATGCCGTAGGTAGGGAACCCTCTTAATTGGTTCGAAGACAGTTTGGCCGATAGCATTTTTTTCATATGTAAATTAGCACGTCAAATATTATTAAGCTATCCGTTTCATCCTAACTATTTAGGGCTCCGCACTGGTGGCTTTCGAAATTTTTGAAATTTCCCATATTAACCAAAAGGACCTATATTAATCAAATCGAATTTTTTGTTTATCTTTGAAGGTCCATATTTACGGATCAATCAAAGCTACAGAGCTGTAAAAGCACTTAAATTGTTTTGATTTGGGTTTTTGCGGACATTTGCCATCACTGATTAGTAAAAAAAAAACAAGTTTCACGACATTTCGGGATCTGGAATCTGATCCCGTCTTCAGGTGGAACAAAACCTAGAACATAACAAGATTAGTAACACAAAGCCAGGAAAACCTGGACAAAAACAAAGCTAAGACAGATAACTGTAAAAGCAGTCACAAAACACTATGCTGAAAAGAAAAACAATAACACAAAATAACACAGAAATCACGAGTATCAGGAATCACCAGACAGGAGAGAGCACGTCCACACCCAATCAGAGATGTGCTGAGACTGGTAGGAGGAAAGGAAATGGCGGCGGTTTAAAAGACTCCTTACTTAAATTGTAAGGAGTCTTCTTAAATTTAATATTTGAATAATCTCTGTAGGATTCATAGTTTTTAAAATATGTGAACATAAAAAAAGTACCAGAAGGCACGCCAGGGTCCCTGAGGTCGAAAACCCTAACACTGACAACATATCCACAAATCACAACTACCCGACCTTTTGTACACCACAATGTATTATACTAGACTGTAGACCTAAAACGAATATTAATATGGAATGGGGCTCAGGTCTTACAACCATCGCTTGTACCGTAAATTTGCTTAAACGGATAATGATTACTTACTTATATTTTACAGTAAAATAATCATAAAATGTAAAATTGCTTAATTTTTTGGTTACTCTAGCTATTTTTTATTTGTTTATAGTTGATAAATAATGCTAAAGAGTAATGGTTTTGGCCAATCGTTCACCAATGATGGTGATATTAAAGCCATACTTTTGCATATTGGACGAGACAAAATAATGTGTTGTATAACAAAATAAGCTATACGATTCTACTATGGTGGAGGAATAGAAAGCGAAAGGTTTTAATGCTGAAAATAAAATCAATAAATGAAGCTGTATCCATTACACCAATTGTGGTACAAACAATAGCGCCTTTACTTTAGAGGGGTGAACCGCACTGAGGCCGTTACCCCACACAATATGAGCCGCCTTTTGCAATAGTGTTCACGTCACTGACAAACGCTGCATGCAATGTTCACATTGTTAGTATACTGATCAAGGCTAAATTTACAATTTAATAAAATTTATCGATTTAGATTTCGAACAACAAAAAAAAAAAAACAGGGCTTAATATTTTTGTAGGATTATTTTGTAGAAAAAAACTAAGCCTATCACTAAGAATCGTCATCATACCTAGTTTGTCCACTCCAAGCTCAAAACCTATTGTATAACCTTGTTGTAATCAATGGCTACCATGCTATTCTTGATTGAATGAATGAATGAATTTTGAATGAATGAATTAATTAGTATAATGAATTCTAAGTGCCGGATTGAAAGGTTGTTTTTTTCAGCTGTTCACTGATTTTATTCCCGTTGCGGATTGATTTGACCAACCCTGAGGTAATCCAGGGCTCTAATTTAGTATTTTTTAAGAAGGCGATATGAATTTAGTTTCCCTACTAATTACATCCTGAAATTGCCGCAAAAAATTTCCAGGCAACCACCGAGCACAGAATCAGGCGTCCTCGGCCGCCACTACTAGGACCAATCGTGTCCCGAAAACAGCATTTTAGCAACCTCTAGATCGATAAACGTAAAACATTTTTTACCCTTAGTTTAATATTTTTTAGTTTTACAGAAATCTGACACAGTTAAGGTTATGAAATGGTCGGTAATTGATGTTTTAATTACAGCCGATATTTTATTTTATAAACATCTTTTTCATTTGTAAAAATATGATCAATAATACTTTTAGTTTTGGCCTATTAATACCAATGTTGATTGTAGATATCCAATATTATTAGTAACTTAGGCTTGTGATTCCACATTATTTCGCCAACTTATAACGGCCTGTATGGTATTTGCTAAAACTGGAATTTATATCCATTAGCATAGAAACCAATTAGTCTTGACAACTTCGTATATTTTTCATTAAAACAAATATATTTGTATAATTAATTTTATTTTATTTTGTGTATTTCAACGCCAGTGGCATTTTTTAACGTTTTAATCGGGAACGGTCCAAATCCAAGTCTTTTTACTATCTTTCGCCGACCTTAGTTAGATAGCATCATACATTCATACCCCAATGACAAATGGCATCCCCCAGTTTCGATCCTGTCAGGAATTGAACCGGCGACCCTCAGGATATTTGGTGAGCGCTTTATCCACTCGGCTGTCCAGTAAATTTTATTCCTTTTAAAATATGAAGTATACCTAAAACTACTGTGATGTAAAAATACTCCCGTTGCAGTAGACCTGCATACTCAGAAAATTTCAAATGCTTAAATAAATCACTTAGACGGAACCACGAATGAATTAAAATCAACTTATATCCTAAAACGAGCTTATAAAAATTTTCTCCATAAGAAAAACATCGGAAATGAGTATGCATTTTTGCTGCCATGGAAGTGTGAAATTTAGATTTTTTTTGCAATAATCCAGTAGATATCAGCTAAGATATAATTTTATTTATTTCCCATAAGGTTAACATTGGGACAACCAACTGTGTTTACCACTAGCGATGTCTCGGTGACCAGTGGCCATAGAGCAACAATTCAAAATACTAAATTATTTGTTTTTTTCAAGCTGAATTCAATGGTTTAAACAAGAAGTAAATGATTTTTATTTTTCTATGTAAAACTCCAAAAACCCATTTTTCGAGGGGTTCACGCCTCTTGATGGTCTGATCAGGCTGGTCTTCGAAGTCGTCCGAATAATTACTACTTTACATGTCTAATGTCTGTGCCAAATTTCATTCAGATCGGACCATTTTTACGCGAGTTATCGTGCTTTAAACTGGCCAAAACACACGCGCACGCGCACGCATACACGCACACACACTCACCAACAAACATCTAAATCACTGCCATCACTGATTAGTAAAAACAAGTTTTACGACGTTTCGGGATCTGGAATCTGATCCCGTCTTCAGGTGGAAAAGAATCTAGGACATAACTTAATTGATTAATAATGCACAGTCAGGAGTCTAGGTTCTTTTTTTCATATGATTTTTATATCTTTAAAATTGTAATACAAATATAGTAGAAAATGAAAAAGGTACAAAAAAGGTGAAAAACTTTACAAGAAAGGAGGCTAATTTATGTAAAACCTTGGAAATATGCTAGGAATAGACGCTCTTAAAGAAATTACATATTCATAAATTAGTGCGGTATATAGGTAAAGCAAACAGTAAATTATACAACGTGTCCCAAAATAACCAAGCAATTTCAAAACTTAATGTAACCAGGAAATAAAGCCAATTTTGGATGCGACCATGTGATGACAGGATTCTTTTATTTTATTTTTATGTTATTTTTTAATACAAGGTGATTTTTTTAAACGTAACCCAAATTTTATTTTGGCAGTGAAGGATTATCCCCCCCCCCCCCATCAACATCCCCGGATTTGATCCCACTATATTATTTTCTTTGGGGAGACATATAAAAGTAAGTAACCTATGATTAGTTGGGTCTACTACGAAACTGGGTTTACTAATTTAACTCACAGGATATTCATCACCTCAAAACATACATAACAAATTTAATCCAAGAAATTCAAAGGGATACTTTGCAATATGTGTTCAGGAATTTGATGGAGAGGGCACAACTTTGAATAAATGTTAATATGGCGGATTGTTTGAACATATAATGTAAGCTAAATGTAATCAAACTTAAATAATAGCCTGCATCTGCATTATTAAGTTTTAAACATGGTTGCGTTTGAAAAAAAACACTGCATCTGCTTATTCACTGTCGTTGTGAAGATCTTTAAACTAAAAGATCGTATCCTACAATTAATTAAAAATCGGGCATAACTTTTTTTTAATTTTTGATTATAAAATTAAACTCATATTATTTAGTTTTGTCGGATATAAGGGTTAAATAATGAACTTTAACATATACCTCATATTTGGCCAGAAATTGTCAATACTGTCATCTAGCGCCGACCACACTATTGCATTAAAGTTGTCAGTCTAGGCTGCGTTTATTCTTTCTTAATTCTTGAAAAACGAAATTTTTTAAAATGTAATTACAACTGTTCCTTGACAAAAAAATTGATGGAAATAATACTGACATGTTCTACGGACATTGGGATCCCCTCCCCCATAACGGAATGGTTGGTAAATCAAGCTTGAGTTTAAAACTTTGAACAATGACGTTGAATCAGCGGATTTTTACGAATGACATTGGAAGAAACTTTATGAGTTCAGGTATCAAATTTTCACCAAAAAATTGGCTACGTTTCTCTAAGCGGACCACACTAGGTTTTGAAGTCGTTCAGATTTTTTTGGTCCCAGTTATAAACATTTCATTCCGTAATATATATTTTTTATCTGTATAAACTTGAATTGAAATTGAATTAAATTTTCTTTCATCAGATTTTGAAAGTCGATCTATTTAGGATTAAGACTTCTCTAGTAATCATTCCTATTTTCATTCTTTTAATTATTCTTGTCAATTCCTGATTGTAAATCGTTGTTAATTAGAATTAGTGTTTTTCGTTACTAGAAGCAGGTACAATTATAAGCCCTGTTTTGCCCTTGTTACATTATTAGTTACTTGTTTTTTAACCATGATCTATGTTCTTGATGTATGAATGAATGAATGAATGAATGAATCAAATATTTATTCCATGTAAATATACAGTTGTTACATGCACGGAAAACATACACATGCACTATAATCTAGGCGAACGTCATAAATATATATTAAATTAACATGCATGGTACCTACATTCATTTATATAAAAAAAATTTGCAAAGCCTCATATATGGAATAGGCCTACATGGGCAGGAGCCTGTGCGTAGGCCTAGTTGTTATCTAGTAAAATTCCATTGGCCGTACTTTATGAAGTTAGAAAAAAATATATATATATTTAAAATCGTTGTAATAGATGTCATAATGACGTTAGTTCAAAGGAGACAACAGCTCATCTGATTTTGCAATGAGGGCATGGATTACTAAAATTTATTGCTAAAATTGGGAGAGGGGAGAGGGGGGGCAGAGTATGTGACAAGTCATAGTCCAGGTCGAGCGTAAGTGGCCAAGATGATGGTCTCAGCGCCCTCTAACCCTAAGATAGTTAAAAATTCTTTAATTCTTTTTTTAAATAACGGCAAGGATGGTGAGTAAAATAAATTAAGTTGAGAAAATCTTCGAGAGATATTGCGGTACAAAATATTAGAAGCATAAAAAGAGTTTGTTGTCAGAATAGATTTACTAGGATTTAAAGCAGATACAGAAATGTTTTGAGCGTAGCGTGTGTGGTAGTTGTGCGAAGTTACAGAAAATATATTGGCAAAATTTTTAAAAATTAATACTAACAGATCTTTAATGAAAAGTTGACGAATGGTGAAAACCCCAGTTTCCTGAAAAAGAGCAATTGAAGGATATCTTCTTTCTTTCCTAAACGCGACTTTTAAGATGGTTTTTTGAACTATATTTATTGGCTCCAGAATCGACTTAAAAGCGCCTCCCCAGGCCACAATACCATAAGATAACAGAGACTGAATGTAAGCATAGTATGTGATTTTCATTTCTTGTTCGTTTAAAACTTCACCAAGACATTTAAAAGCGAATAAATATTTTCTAATTTTGGATTTCAAAAAATCGATATGATGATTCCATTTCATACGAGAGTCGAATACGACACCCAGATATTTATAAGCATCTACTTTTTCCAAAGATTCACAGCCACACATTAAGTTATTGAAATCATCACAGTTATGAATTTGTATGTTGTTCAATGTATAATCTGTGTTATATCTGAGAGAAATGGGCATAAATTTAGTTTTTGAGACGTTAAGGGAAAGAATATTCTGATCAAACCATTTCTTTAAAATCATTAAGTCCTGCTGTGCTTTAGAGCGTACTTCTGCCCATGTTTTACCCTCAACACAAACTAAAGTTTCGTCTGCAAATAAAAATAGTTTACTGTTCAAAACTAATTTTGAAATGTTATTAATGTAGATAAGGAATAAGACAGGCCCGAGTGTACTGCCTTGAATTACTCCATAATCAATTGGAAGGGATTCGCTATAAGTGCCATTAATACAAACTTTTTGAGTCCTATCAGAAAGATAACTTTTGAACCACTCGAGAGAAACACCACGAATTCCAATGCAATCTAATTTTTGAATTAATTTTTCTCTGTCGACAGAATCAAAAGCTTTCTTTAAATCTAAAAAGATAAACATCATCCGATTTCCTTGTGAAATAGAGTTGTATAAATCTTTACTAACATCAAAAAACACTTCAGCTATGCTCCTGTCCTTCCTAAAGCCGTACTGACTCTCGCATAAAATGTTATTTAAATAAATATAATCCGTCAATTGCTCTTTCACTACTTTTTCAATAATTTTAGAAAAAACGCTTAGTAAAGATATAGGACGAAAATTATTTTTATCTTTAAAATCATTACTTTTAAATAGAGGAATTATTTTTGCTGTTTTAAAGTTTTTAGGAAACGTACCAGTATCTAAACTAATGTTCACTAAGTGAGTTAATGGTCTTGAAATGAAATTTAAGTTTTCCTTTAAGATTGCAGCCGATACACCATCAAGGCCAGGAGCAGAGCCCCCACGTAGTCCAGTTACGTGACGTTTGATATCAGTCTCCGTTATGTTCTTAAAAGTAAACGTAGAGTTCAATGTGTAATCAGAGTCGGTGATGACTGGGACCCCGCCAGAATTTATGGACCCTGCCAGAGTTTCGCCTATACTGGAAAAAAAGTATTGAAGTCATATGCTATGTCTTCTTTTAGCTCAGTTGTGATACCCGAGTTATTAGGGAGAAATTTATCTATTGGAAAAGAGTTTTTATTATTTCCTCTACCAGCTAGTTCATTTATAATACCCCAGAATAATTTTGGATTTCTTTCTGATTGCTGAAGTTTAGATCTATAATAATCACGTTTTACTCGTTTTAAAAGATTGCTAACAATTGTTCTATATGCCCTATAATGTATTTTTAAATTACGGTTAAAAGGTTGTTTCTTTACGGCTTTACTTAATTTATCCCTACGTCTAATTGATTTTACGAGACCGGATGTAATCCAAGGTTTCAGTTTTTTATTGCGCGAGGAAGAAAATCTAATGGGCTTTTTCGCAGTCTCTATTGCTGATAAAATGATATTCAGAAATCGTTCAGTGCATTCATTGACATCAAAACAACTAAGGACGGGGCCCCAGTCGCAGTGAGAGAGAATGTTTGTGACAGTGGCATGGTCGACGTAGGTGCGTGGTGAGTCATCGTTGTCAGTGTGTGTGTGTGCGTGTGCGGCGGCTGAGATAGTCAGAGCAGTTGCATAGTGGTCAGTAGTGCTAGTTTGGAATACAGCCGCTCGCACTGCGCCCATGTCATTATATCGTACTGCTATATGATCTATGCAAGATTTGCTGTTACTAGTAACCCTGGTAGGTTTATCAACACAATGTACAAGTCCAAAACCAGTTAAAGTATTTAAGTATAAGTCGGATACATTATCGTTTTTCAAAATATCTATATTCACATCTCCAATGAGAATACACATTTTATTCCTGTCTATAGAACTATAATAATTCGAAAGCATGTCTAGAAAGTGGTCCAAGTCAGAGTCAAAAGTCCTGTAGAGAGCCAGTAAATTAAAGTGTTTATTTAAGTAAAGAAAGTCGAAACGTAACCCATGAACTTCGCCTATCGTAACTTGTTGGATGGTGACCGCGTGGCGTTTGTTTATGTACACAATAACGCCATCGTTTTTGTTCTGTTGTACACTAGTCATGTAAAAGTCGAATCCGTCAATAGTCACCGTATCCTCCCCCCCTCTCAGCCAACACTCCGTGAAAACAATCACATCCAATTCGGTTTTAAAACTATCAATATAAATAAAAAGTTCATCAATATTTTTTAGGAAACATCTAATGTTAATATGGAATATTTTTAGCGATTGATTCCCAAGCACAACTTCACTGAAAAACTTGGCGTAGTGCCCAATATTTGTATGGTTCTACAATTAACATGAGAACTAAACTGAACCAATGTTTCATGCATTTCAAATTTTAATAATTACTTATACCTCGTATTCTAGTATTTTATGTATTAAAACAAGATGATTTTCTAAGAGGCTTGGTGTGAGGCGTAAGGAAATACCTTTTCATAAAATTTAGTAAGAAATACTTCTACATCTCATATAAAATCCTGTCAATTTCTTATTAACGATATTTTTATCGTAAAATTTGTACTTCTACTTTTGTAAAATTTCTACTTTTGTAAAATTCAAGTTGGACTCTCCAAACATAATTTCATTTCGATCGAGTTGAAGGACTACAGAGTGTGTTTCTGTGTTCACATTGTGCTGTGTACTGGAAGGGAGTACAAGGCTCTTAGGTCCGGCTTGCCTCAAGTGCTCTTCGTCTCTCTTTAATGAAAGCCCCTCACGAAAAGGCTAAAGGCAGAGTACAATAGGGCATACAGGGTGATTTAATTATAACCTAATATTTATCTATGCATACAGTTTTGCAAACATTAACAATTACATTCATCCCAATATATTATTTAAATAATAACACCAGAAGCAATAAGCAGATCAACATTCAATTCCATGTAATAAAAAAATCTAAAAATAGCTATGAAGTAATTGGGAAAAAAACTTTTAAATAAGCTACCACTACACATGAAAGACATTCTTCTCAATTTATTTAAGATAAACCTTTACAACTGGTTGATTAATAATCCTTTTCATAGTGTCCTTGACTTCTTTGAATATATGTTATCTCATCTATTATCAACTACTAGCTTCAGAGCCCGTTGTGGTTAAAATGAAACGGTCTAAAAAAATAGTACATATTATATGCTTTTATTTCCTGAAAATACCTGAAAAATAATTTGAATTTTCTTTTTAAATTGTTGTTGAAAAAATAAACATGAACAGATAATTAGCTGTTAATGTATTTCTCATGGAAAACATGTTTTTACTATCGTAAATCTTATAAAAATCAAATTATCACAATTATTTGCAAATATTCAGGAGAAAGGTTTCCAACTTAATAAATAAAATTAATAAAATCTCTCTGGTAGAACTGTAGAATTAGTTTTACAAGTTTGCAAAAACGTCTTAACTCAGTATTTTTTCACCACTATAAATGCGGAGGCTGCTTAGGTTTTTGCAAAAATAACTTTAAAGTGCTGAAGAAATCGACCAATATGGAAGGTGATATTCTGAAAGAGAATAAAATTTCCTACAAATGACTATTTTGCATTCCTTGAAAATACTCAATAAAGGCAGCCAAAATTTGCCTCCAAATAATAAAATGTGAAAAACCCGTTTTAACAGAATTTCTTATGGCAAACACGTGTTTTTTACTTTTTCACCATAAATCTCAAAAAAAACTTTCATAATTATATTTGCAAATCTACAGGGAGAGAGCTTTCCAACGTCCCAATAACTAATAACATCGGCCCGGTAGAACTGGAGATTTAGATGTCTGAAGATTGGACTAAACTGAATTATTTTAAGGGTAGATAATACCACACACACACACATATATATATATATATATATATAATATATATATATATATAAAATGTATGTATTTAATCTAGATAAGCTCTTTTATGTACTGTTATTGTTTAATTTATTTCTATTTATTTATTTATGTTAAATGAATATATATGTGAAACTTTCTGTAATGAGACTTGACGTTGTCTATTACATTGTATATTATTAATGACAGTTAAATTTTATTTACTTGTTTATTTAGTTATATATACCATATATCTATATATATGAAAGCCAAAACCCATTGACTGACTGAATGACTGAACACAGTTCCTCAAAAACTATAAGGCTTAGAGCCATGAAACTCGGCACAAATATTCCTTACAGGCTCTAGATGCGTACTAAGAAAGGATTTTGTAATAGTTTGTCCCTAAAGGCCTAAATAGAGAGCTGAGTTTTGATAAACGTTGATATTGGACTGGACTCACATTAATTTCAGTGTTTTTACATTATTGTTTACTTTCACTAGCCACATTACTTGCAAAAGTGGCTAGTTATTTCCTAAGCTTTTCATTATGTTGATCTTGTATTTTTGATTGAAGGAATAAATCATTATTTCATTATTTCAAATATGGTATATTATAAAATACAATATGGCGGCCACTTTTAGCTTTCAAAGCTTAATTTCTCAAAAACCACAAGACTTTGGGCCATGACACTTGGCACAATTACTCTTTATAGGCTTTACATTCGAAAAAAAGAAAGGCTTTAAAAATATTCTTTCTCAGACGGCTAAAATATATTTTTGAAAAAAAAAATTCAAAATGGCGGCCATTTTAGTTTTTCCTAACTATGGATGGGAGTCATGAAGAATATTTTCAGGGAACAGAAAAGGTACGAGAACTAATCTACTGAAAGAATAACATTTAAAAATTAAATGAGAAACTTTTTGGGGAAATAGGCTTTTGGCCAAGATATTTACTTCCTACTTTTCTTACAGTTATCGGTTTATTTTAAAAACGTGCTAAATTCAGATTGATGTCAAGTCAAAAATCCATCCACAGTGTCTTCTTTGTTTTATATTCCGGGTTATCCTCATTCTTTGGATTGGAATTTGGAGGAAGTTAATTTATACCATTTGCTAATCATGAGGGGAACATGTTTAGAGGAAGCGATACACTTTGTAATTTTCATCTAGAGTGGAATTATCAGCTGCATCTTAAGGGTTTAATTGCACGCACATGACCCAAATAAATCAGTCCATTTGTTAATTATTCCTAAAAATTGCACAAGGCATAATATAATTGAATTAAAATGAACTATCCTTTCAGCGGGCGAAGCTGCGGGTATATCTGCTAGTATAACTATATTTATTAAGTTATATATATATATATATATATATAAATATATATATATATATATATTTATTTATTAAGTTATATATATATCTATATATTTATTTACATATATATAACTCGCCTAGCTTGGTTATTGAATAGTAATCCATTAGTAAAGTGCATCCCGATATTAAAATCAGGTCCTGTTTTTACATGATAGTGGAAATAATTAATTAAAATATACAGATTTATTAACTTATAATGAGGACGTACTTCTCTTAGAACTATATTATTTAGTTACTTTGGGCAATAATTGTTTATAAATTTAACTCCACTCGTTATATTTTACCATTTCATCAATAATTTCAAAATATTTTCTTCTCGAAAAAAAGCATTTTTATAAAGTCATTTTCAAATGTTTAAGCAATCGCGCAAATCTTAATATTATATTATATTGCGATAAGGCATTGGTTTCATGATTCATTTGAGTGTTAAATTTTTTTAACCTTACCTGCCGTCGGCATGTGCCAATAGGCTGTCCGTTGATCTAAAGTTAGCGAGATACCGAAGCGGCAAAGACACAACATATAATATAGTGTGTGTAGTGTATATAATGTGGATTGGCATGACATATGCTAATCAAAAGGTGATAACTGTTTGAGTCATTTTATGTACATTATCGAATACTCTCATTAATATTTACTTTCTCACCGAAAGGGATACATAGTATATGGCAAAAGTATTGTTTTCATCAAAATTCTCGAATCTCAGTTGATACTGAAATGATGATGACAATGAGTTGATTCTGGATGTTGATTTAAAACACTCCATTTTTACATACCAGCAACTGCAGCGGCAAATCTGCATTCTCATCTCCCCCGTTAGTCTCATGGAGTAAAAAATTACATATTGCTATGTTAAGTTAAAATATGTTCAAAGTGTTTGAAATTGAACTGAGGATGCAGGTCTCCTACAAAGTGAATGTTATATATTTTAAAATGATCACGACTTTTGCTTTTACAATCAGTTCACAAATTTGTATTACTAAATGATAACATTTACATTATCCCATCAGATTGAATGTATCCAAAATAAACAATTCTTTAGCTGTTTGCAAAATTGTTTATTTTGGATACATTCAATCTGTCTTAAAATATGGAATACTTTTATGGGGTGATTCACAGGGATCCTCAATGGTACTTAAAGCCCAGAAAAAGATTATTAGAACTCTGTCGTTTGTTCGAAAACAAACAAGTTGTAAGCCACTTTTTAGGAAGCTTCAGATATTGACTGTTCCTTGCTTATTTATTTTTGAATTAGTAAAATTTGTAATCAAAAATTCAGATATCTTTGAAAAATTTAAATTTAATCATTCTTATCGCACTAGGGGTGCTAACAGCTTCTTTAGATACCCACCTCACCGTTTAGAGATGTATTCTCATAGCCAAATCTATATGGCTTTAAAAATTTATAATCATTTATTTCCCCATATAAATCAACTGTCTAGCAATGAAATACTAAAAAAGCTTCACTTGCACCTTGTCAACAGAGCATACTACAGTGTTAACGAATTCCTCACAGATAAAAAGATTAGTTTCAGTTAGATTTGTATGTTATTTTAGTTAGATTTGTATTTTATTTTATTTTATTTTATTGTTATTAATGTGTTATGACCATGCACCAGTTTGTTGTAATTACTCATGTACAAATGTTATGTGCAATAAAGAAATTTGAATTTGAATTTTTTTATATTTTTGAATCTTTAAGGATCACCAAAATCCTAAAAAAATGATCACGATTTTTGCTTTTACAATCAGTTCACAAATTTGTATTACTAAATGATAAAGTTGACATTATTGTAAAAATTAAGGTTCAAATTCAAAGGTCATAAAATTATAAAATTGAATTATGGATAAGGAAAGAAATAATTTCTTTCCTTATCCATGATTCAATTTTATAATTATTATGAGTTTGATTCCTGATATCGCCAATTTTATGATCAACCGGTAAAATTGTCAGTAATGTGAGGATTGTTATAAGTAATTCTTCTCACATGATAGGGTCGCGTATTGTCAGGATATATTTGCAAGTCAACGAAACCACCCCCATCTGTTACTTGGGTCGTGTATATCTTACAAAGGCACGCGAATATTTCTACCACCTGCCTTCCATACAATGGGGCTTTCTTATTAATTTTATAAACAATAATGAAATTCAAGTGATTGAGCGTGGGAAACCACTCGTGTTGAAGTATGTGATTATGATTTCCATTCAATGTACACATACTAAGTTTATTACTTAAACAATGATAAATTTATGACATTGAAGCATTATAAAAACTAATATTTCACATTGCCTTCAAGCTATGATTTCCGAGTTCAAATTGCAGTTTTTTTCAATGGCAGTTCGAAATGTGTTATCTGTTTTCAATAATAGATCCATGATTTTAAATTTATTCATGGTTTTTTCAAATGTATTCAAAAACAAGAGTAGAACCAAAACTTACTCTTGCTTCCCTAGATATTAAGAATTTATTCACTAATATTCCTGTAGGCAAGACCATAAAAACCACCCATGATAATTTAGCAGAACACTCCCAACTATGTACAGAAGCCGTAAATGAATTGATTGACCTATTGAAAATAGTATTGAAACAAAACTATTTTACTTTTGATGGCAAGTTTTTTGTACAGAATGATGGACTAGCCTATGGGCTCGCCTCTCTCAAGTATCATGGCAGAGATATATTTAAACAACATTGAAACGGAGCACATTTTTTCGAACAGAAATAAACATGCAGATAAGTTATTGTTTTATAGACGATACATTCATTATTTTCAATGGTAATAACAGACAAGCACAGCTACTTTGCAAGTATTTAAATAATATTCATCCGAAACTTAAATTCACATCTGAATTTGAACAGGAGAGTAAGCTAAACTTCCTTGATATGACTTTCAAGAAAAACAACGACAGGTTATCTTTATCAATATATCGCAAGCCAACAACAACGAACCATACCATCCACTCTTCGACTTACCACCCCATGTCCCACTAAATGGCCGCCTACAATAGACTGGTTAATAGGTTGTTAAATATGCCGCTTTCCCTGAAGATTACAACAAAGAATTACAATAACACTAAACTAAAACAATCTTTTGTTTCTGTAGAGTATGGAGATAAACTACATTTTACGCTAAAAATGAACTGAAAAAACACAATGTAACTCTATCCAGCAAAACATCCAATAGATTAGAAATATTTTTCAACAAAAGAAAAACATTCACTAAGAAGAATGCTGTGGAAAGTTCATCAATAGTACAGGCATTTATAAGTTAAAATGTTCAGACTGCGATAAGACATGTGTTGGTCAAACTGGTCGTTCTTTTAGAACTAGATATAAAGAAAATTTACCAAAAAACACAAAAAAGAACCAAAAATCACAGTTTTCTGAACATTTGGTCTCCTTTAATCACAATGTAAATAGTATAAATAACAATTTGGAAATTTTACATTTATGACAAAAAGACCCAATGATGGACACATAAGAAAATTTTGAAATTTATAAAGCCACAAAAAGTTCTTCTAACGATCTTTTAAATGAAAAATTAAAGTTTTCACATAACATATTATTTGATAGAATAGAGGCATTGGCTGCAAGAGGACAGGAAAACAATGGCCAAGGTCAAGTGGGGGTAGGATAGCAGTGATAACCTGCTCATAGACAATCTGGTTCTTTTCCTCATGCCGGCCGGTATAGTGTTAAGCTTATGTGTCTTTTTTCAAATGTTTTAAGTGTTTGTGTTTTAATATTTTGACGACAAATGAGAATTCTTGTACAGAAACCTTGAAAATGGCACAATGGTGTTGAAACTTAAGTAGGATATTGAATATGATCTTAAATATCTTTGCCATGTAGCCTGATGCTCGAATGAATATTTATTTTTATATAGCAACAATTTCAATACAGTACTAAGTTAATTTGTATCAATGAGACGTATTTGGGAGAACACCTATGAAAAGAAACAATTTTTTTGCAAGGATAATCGTAGCCTAAATCACAAATGACTGGGAATCGAGTTCAGTGACTCGTTACTTTATATGAAGGTTCGTAGTACTAATTTGATTGTCGATATTGGCTAAAATTAAACAGTTCTGAATTCAAGGAGGAGCAGGTAATAAAGCGGCAGATATTATAAGGAAACTAAATAAAAAAACAGGTTCATAAATGTTGCGTTGGTTAGAGTTTGTATTTTTAAAATTTTTTCAGGAATACAATGCGCTTAATTGAAAATAATCAATGCTAAATCAAATGTTTTAAATTCCATATGGTCGACAAGAACATAGAAGAACGATATAGGTCTCAACACACGGAGCTAACCTTTACTGACATCACAGTTTATGATCTAACCTTACCTCTGTTGGCGCTGTTTTTCAACTTGCTTTTTATGTTCAGACTTTTGTATTTTTTACTTAGTATAGTTTATTCCTTATAAAAAGTATTTGGGCGAAAGTGTTATTTTATCATACTCGCATATGAGACACACAAATCGTGTAAAGTTAAGCAGGCTACTGTAAAAAATAAGTTTGAAGCAAACAAAAACAATTATAGTGAATACATATATGCTTGGGCATACGAAAATTCATTAAAACCATAATCCATAATCTTCAATTACAAAATTAAATTCTTTAAAAGATTATGTGATGATTGTTATGTTTAGTATATAGTTAAGAAAGAGACAATTTTAAAAACTTTGTTGGCAGACCCATTAGTAACGTACATTTTCTATTGGATAGATTCCATCCTTTCCACAATTTAAAATAAAAAAGTCGCTAGAAAAGTTACGGTCCACAAAGATTTCTGGGTTTTACCAAAGGGGAATGCTATAAACGCGATATTGGTCTCAGAAATGGAACAAGTAATAACTCCAAAGCCCTCCGCTTCCGCATCAACCGGACTTCATTCTCGTTACAATATCTATCCAACTTCATCTCGTTTATTTAATTCAAGTTATTTTACAGAAAAATAGTTATTCGTATATTATGGGAGTAAAACGATAGATAGCCTCCCGAGGGTAATGTTTGTCGCCCGATGATTACCGAAAGCAACAGAGCACAAGCGCACCAAGGCATCAGCTGTTCCGGTTTAGCTGCTGTTTAATGCCTGCCACTAATCACCTGTTATTGACTGCAATCAGTTGAGCTTCAACATATTTCAATGTCACCGTCTGCGTGAAAATTTAAGGGCGCTCAATTTCTTATTATTAATGATTTCACTGTTATTCCTATTATTTAATTTGTTGTCTCCCTTCGGGGACAAATTATTTGAAATGAACAATGTATTTTCAGCATACTTACACAGAACCATATGTTTTTCTGTTTCTTTATGTTGGCTCGAAAATTACCCATTAACGAAACCACGAAGCAAGCAATCAACTGATTTGCAGAAAAAACCGATGTCTAATACATGTTTATAGGTTTCTATTTTGAGAAATGCAGTGGCAGCGCTGACAATATTTTTTTTAGCGCAGTAGCAAATATTTTTTTATTTTACTATAGGTTAGGTATGAAAAATTGAGAAACGTAGTGGTTAATGCAATGCAAGGAATGCGGTATGATTAAACTATGTTTTTTCTGAGTAGTATGATGAAAAGTATTGTACGTTACACGGCCGGTAAAGGTGAGGCTGTACATATACACGTCACGTTACTTCACGTAATGTCACGTCCATTTTCGAGGTGAATGGAACCTGTGTAATCAAATGAAACGGCTACACATACACTAACGTCACCTCACGGCCCGAATCGAATTCTTTGTAGAGCATAAACGGCCGAATCGGCCGAAAGGGGACGCGACGTGACGTGACGTGTATGTATAGTCTCTACCAAGGTCGTCCATTCGGCTATTCGGCTGTTAGAAAGAGCAGATTTTATACTTAAAACTGTTTAACTGTTTTTTTTGTGTTCAAGGGTTATATTAATTACATTAATAATTATTATTTCGTGATGCTTATCGCTTATGATATCTAATCAATGACAGTAAGATGTATCATGTTTAAAATACAAGCGTTACGGATAGGTTTACAGGTGTATGCAGGTGTTAATAGCAAACGTTACAGTCATAGCAAACCTTAAGTTTAGACGTTGTGTTTTATTAGGCATATAATCATAACAATTTATATTTATCAAATTTATCTGTAATCTATATACTTAGTGAATATGTCAAGGTACTTATTAATCAGTTTCCCCCGCAACTTTGGATGTCGCATCCTGATATGTGGATGTGAATGTAGACGCTGCGTACCGTGCGAATGGGAATATATGTACAGCACCCCTTCCGTGTTGGTCGTATTGGCGTGAAGTTGACGTGAAGTACGGCGATTATGGCCAGATTGTATTGGCCGTGATAGTAACAATATTTAACAATATGTTTTTTCTGATAGATAAGGATAACATGGGGAATGCGTATGCAGGTTTCTGCCGTATAAATCGGGGTTTTAAACTAATATACAATAGATATCAACCAGATGAAACTGTATACTAAGTTTTATTGAGATATGTTGAAAAATAAGCGAGATCTACAATCTTCCTTATTTCCCATAAGGATAACTTAGAAACAATGTCCTATGTTTTCCAAGAAACGAAAAATAAATTATCTCTGCAACCAGTTGTCTTAGACTAATGATGATTTATTTTTTCAAGCCAAATCTGGAGGTTGTAAGTATATAATGATTACAGTAATTATAATAATTTAAGGAACTTTGAAATTTTTGAATTTGTTAAGACTAAAATCCCTTAAATTCTCAACTTCCGTTTTTACAGACATATGGATTGTGCCATTTTTTTTTGACATCTTAAGCACTATAAATCATGAAACCTTTATCAAAATTGTTAAGCCTTTTTTGAGAGATTTGGGTTTCAGTTGTTTATTATGGAGTAAATACTCTTACAAATAAAAAATGCAAAAAAAGATTTTTAAATAAAAAATTCAAAATTATTAATTTTTATAAAGTTTAGTAAAATAATATTTATTACAGATTTTTGGTTCGTTACTATTTTAATAAGGTGTATACGTGTCATTTACAGGTCATAACATGGGGATAACATGGGGAATGCGTATGCAGGTTTCTGCCGTATAAATCGGGGTTTTAAACTAATATACAATAGATCTCATACAATAGGTGCATACGTGTCATTTAATGTTGTTTGCATATTAGTATATAGTTCGAGAATTATATCTCCGGGTATGGCTACTATGCTACTAATCGTATCATATAATATTTTCTAAATATGATATTGGTAAACAAATGTTTGACAATCATTGGGGCCATGGAACAATTTTTTCAGAAAAGTGCCCCCTGTCCCCCGCTCTTGCAATCAGCTGACTCTGCCATATAATGCTGAAGTGTACAACAGAGTACTCGGGCCCCAACTGAATTCTAATCATGGGCAGTAAGAGAAATCAATCTCAAAATGGAAATGTATGTTCAGTAAAATAAAAGTGAATGAATGATTTATTTAAATTTGTGTTTGCAATAATTTTCCCAATAAAGTTTGTTTTTTAGATTTAATTATTAGCCTTGCATCAATTTTCGTGAGTCTAAGCAAGACGAACGATTTGGTGATAACAGATCTCACTTAACTTTATTATTTTCAAAATGGCGGCGTTTTTGTGAAAATATTGGCACTTCCGGACTATCCTGTATCTCAAGAATCACTGAAAATGTTTTTTTCTGTTTGAGAGTTCTTCATCCTTGTAAAGTCAGCTTGATTTGATATACGACATGTCAATAAAAAAACATATGTTAAATAGGATATCATTTTAAAGGTCTTGCAAAAACCTACAATTTTTAAATTTATACACCCTCCTACCGTTGGTAGTTTTGTAGTAATAAACAAAAAAAAAAACATTTTCCCATATTATAATGCCCACGTTTAATGTGCAGTACTCAATGTTAATGGATGCAAATTTAAATGCCTTGACGCACATTTAACGCAGGCGGTATATGGGAAAATTGAGTTTTTTGTTTATTACTCATTATTTATACATATAATATGTAATATATCTTTATTTTTGGATATGTACTTTAAAGCTATATATTTATAAATAATAAAATATACATGTTATAGTCAAAACACACATTATTCCTTTGGATTCTTCTGCCTCTGGTACTATCTAGAGTTTGAAATGCTGATGTGACATGCTGCTCGGAGATTCATCAACATGGGAACAAATTACTCGTACATCTCTGGAGCTCCTTTGTTGGTTATACCATTCCAAAGACAATGGTTATACATATTGCATTGAAGCTATTTGATTAACAAATTTAAGCTATGGAATAAAAATCGATCTTGAATATAACATCAATACATTTGTTTATAATATTTGGTCAACTCAGCGATCATTCGTTGTAGTTAGTTAAAAATTTGGAATCCATGGGTAAAATATATTATTTTAGTTTCCCATGAATTTTCAAAAGCAACGCCTTTAACTATACAAACAGTTTATTTTTTAATCTAAACTTTTTACCATGTATCTGCACCCATTAAAAACCTACGAATATATTTTTACTGAAGTAAGGGCAAACAATTTCCCTTGAGTCTATTTTACTCTATTCGGGGAAATGGCTGTATCTATTGAGTTTTTAACTGCTTAATTATCTGGAAAGGCATCGAGAATTTCTTTCATATGCTGAAAGTCCCAGACCTAACTAATTTAGACCAAAAAAAGGTTCCACGCAGATTACATTGATATCAAAAATGCAATTAGGTAGAAAATTAATTTTAAAGCCGAAACATTTTATTGAACCTACTTGCCATTGCGGCAACGAAATACTAAAAAAAAGTAAATGAAACGTAAATTATCTCAGCTAACTCATATCATATGCATGATTACAGCTAGTGAGTAGAGGTTGAGTAAGTTAAGGAAAAATAGCAAAATCATATATCAAAGAGCAAGCTGCTGCGTTGTCCACCCGGTATTAAGAAAGTAAACATTTTGACTTTTTTAACATGATAAACTGGGACGAGACCAGAATCTCAGGTGCTCAAATATCTTTCGGAACCTAAACTTCAGGATGATTTATTTAACTGTCTAATCAGGTAGTTTTAACTTTCAATTCAATTTAATTAACAATGCAGATTTTTGGAGATGGGCATAATTGAATTTAAACGTTTCCTAACGACATTCAAAATTCAAAGCAGACTTCTGTTTCTTGTATACCGTATAACTACGTAACAACAAAGACAGCAGAGCTTTTCAAGTGGCGATGTCACTATCTCCATAATTTCCATAAGTCCCTAAATGACCAATGCGCAGAGCCCTTAAATATCTTGAGAGGGAAAAGTTCAGGAAATGTCCTATTATTTTCATACGTTAAAAAATAAAAAAAACAAAATTTTGCTCATTTTTAGGGGAAAATCGTGAAAAGATCCTTATTTTTGGTGCCCTATAACTCGGTAACCGTTAGGAGTACAAAGAAAATGCAGCACATCATTTTGTAGCAAATTTAATAAGCTTTATTTTACACATTTAAAGGTCTCACCTCCGAGCAAAGGTTCTCGAGATTTTTACGAAAAACCAAAAAAAGTACCCTGTTTCCATCAATTGCCACTAGAGCTCGGCACATATTTTCCAGGACTTTTGTTATTTTCATCCTTAGGTACTTCTAAATAAGTGTGCAAAATTTCAAAATTAACGGAATTTTTTCCAGGTTGGGCCATTTTTTTAAGTTTTTTGACTGGACTATTAAGAAGATGCAATTCAAATACTTAAATAGTTTTTTAAGTGGATATTTATAATGAACTTTAAATAACATCCTAAGATTCTAAATCGCGGTCATGCCAACAATGATTGCGATTGCCAAGCGGAATAGTATGAAATTAAGCTAAAACAATTAAATTATCATCAAACATACAAAAGAAAGCAATTGTCATAGATTTCAGAAACAGTGTTTAATGTCAATCTACAAGTTTTGATAATTAATATAAGCATACAATATATATTTTGTAGGAAGATTTGTCAACTTTAAAACAACATCAAGATTTTTAAACATAATAAGGATAAGAGTTTTTTTTCTAAAAAGAATAATTTATTTCAAACCAAGGGCCGAAAATAGGTTTTGCGTGCTCAAGAACGTGTTTCAAATTGGAGACGAAGTCAAATATTTGGCCGAGGTGCGATCACTATTTTTCACCTCATTACTCAATACAATAAACCCTAGATAAAATTGAACATTTATTCGACTTACTTTAAAACGAAACTTTGAGATTATGAGCGATGATACAACTCCTTTTTCATGGTTGTTAAGCAACAACAGCAATGAAAATCACATGACTAGGCTTACCATAAATTTTCAGAGCCAACCCCGGACAGCAAAAGAAAAAGGGGAAGAAGAGGAGGTCAAGGGAAATGAAATGGTGTGGTAAAGTTTGGTCCAGTGTAACTCTCGGCAGACGGGCTACTTTGCTGCCGATTTTGCGTGGCATTATCGTTTCTGGAGTACTTATTGATAAAAAACAATGATGTAGTCCTTGAGACCAAGCAGAAGACGCAGTTGAGCAGTTGTCGCGCAACGAATTAGCCCGTCGCCGGGCGAGAACCCTTTAGTGTGATACCTGGTGAAATCATAAAATCCCTTCGATTCGTTTAAATTTTTTTTTTGTATAGACTTTCTTAAAAACTGCTCAGAACTAACAAGGCTCTACACATTAATTTATTTCGGGGGTTTCCTCTCTTTTTCACGCAGGCTGACTAAAATCCCGGACAAAATTCAACCCCGGACGTTTCCCCGGACGCAAGCCTGAAACCCGGACTAACCGTCCGGGGAAATCCCTGACGTCTGGTACATATGATCGCCCCTTAGCCTGCCATTGGAACCTATTGAATACCGCCACCCGCACAGTTTTGTGATGTTCACACGTTGTTTCAAGCAAATAAACGATCAACTGACTTTCGGCACTAGGGCCGAAAATGTTCGACTCTTTGACGGAAAAGAGTTATTTTCGGCCTCTATATAATCTTTTAGAGTATTGAGAGTAATTATAGAGTATCATATTTTATAGAGTACTTGTTTATGATTATTGAAGACACTGTCTAGTAAGCGGGTTTCCATAGAATTTATTTTTATGAAATCGCTTATAAGCCCTTCAAAAAGTTTAATTATGCTATTAATTAAAAATAAAATTCAACATATATGCCATAACTAAAACCTACCTATTTACTTTCTTACTTTGTATTTTTTAAATAACCAACAACTGGAAAAGTCAACAATTTGTGTTGCATCTCGCTTTTCGTGTAGTCATGTACAGAAAAATGTGTAAAAACATAAAACACTTAATACAAACAATAAATTCTTAAAATAGAATACATAAAAATGTAAACATAAACGTTAATGCCATAAAAAAGCATAATATGGTATAAAGTAACTATGTTAACTCTTATGGTATTGACGTCATCTTAAACATAGAAAAATCTTGAATTATTTTTAATATTTATCGTTAAAACCAACAATAAAATATTAAAAAAACTATTTCATTTAATAACTATGATAAGTAGTTTTTGTCTGTTTCTTTGAGGCGAAATTGGAGATGGCTATTAGTGGAGTGGCCTGCCAGTTGCCTGTATCGTCAACTGCAGTTCAGTTTATTCCAATCCGTGCGAAGTTTGGACACTGCAACTGATTGTGCAATAAGTTAGCTAGTTTAATGAAAATTAGTTAGCTGATTAAAGTAAAGAATTAAATAGTTCTAAAGAAACACTTTAAATAAGGAGTAAAAAAGAAGATGATTAAAGTTGATGAGGAGTCGGGAGGCTTTGAAGTTTATTGCTTGCTCCACTTTCAGCTTTGGAAGCTTTCTACTCGTGGAATTAAGAAACCTATTATAAGTGTGAAGCTCTTCCTTAACGAACCATGATAAATTATAAGAAAAATACAATCTTATTCAATACGTCTGCACTTATTCTATTCCAAGTGGCAAGAATAAAACTTTTTTCCTTTGAAGGGAACATGTCCAAAATCCTCATCAAGCGGGGGGATGGGCGACATATAGCATATGTGTACAATTCATTAATCAATACATTTTAACAAATTTTACAGGTGTTTGATATACAGTCCACATTAAACTTAGTGAATAAACAATTTGTTCCTGATGTGTAAGTGGGTGTGTATTGACATTCTCATGTTTATTTAGAACAATGTCCATGCATTCACAGTCGATCGCTTACATTAATTTTCTAAATCGTGATCAAGTGGCAGTGTCATAGAAACATATATGTATTGATTCATTATTAACTGAAGGAAGAAACAACTGGAAGAATCTTATAAAATCACCATTGAAACATAGAAACATACACGAAACTTCAATAAAAACAATAAACTGTGTCAGCAAACTTACACATACTTCCCTACTTAAAGCAAGATAACCTAAAATAAAATAAATTAATTTACAATAATCTCGCAAATACATACCAAATTTTATTAAAATGGTTTGTAATTAATGGAGATATCTTTTTTGCAATATGGCCAACGCATAATGAAATAAACTGGCACCACTCCAAAAACCACTTATATGAATTCAGGGAGCACTAAAACGAATATTTCCACTTAAAACTCAAACTCCAAAATTTGGATTAAAACAATACTTCTCCATATACTACGCATAGGTAGGAGAAAGTAAAAGTAGAAAACGAATTCAGTTGTTTTTAATTAACAAAAATAAGTATTTTAACTAAGAAAATTATATTCATTATATCCACACAACTATTGCTCCGTTTATAAATATTGCATACCATTTAATTTTTATTATATTTTACAATGTTGTATAAAGTGTAGGCATTTAAAAATGTTACAAACAGAAAATACACTCATCATGTGGGCGTAATCTTTTTTACATATCGTCTTTAAATAATAGTTTAATAAATTTTATAATATATTTAATGTTTATAAATAATTTAATTTATAATTTAACATAATTTCATATATAATAATATAATATAATTTAATAATAATTTAAATAAAAATAATATTTAAATAGTTCGAATAATCAAAATTATTGTGAATTGAAATAGAATAAATAAATAAATGAATAAATACACCAAATAAACTGAATAAACTGAGAATTCAATTGTCTAATTACATACGTTGCTGTATATAAATACAAAATTTACAAATGGCACAATTGTCATTTAATTTACGGTAAAATGCGAAGTCTAACCTTTTGATATGTAAAAGAGAAATAATTCATTATTCTCCCAAGGGTTTTGCCTGATTTTAGGCTTTATTGGTATATACTTAACAAATAACAGAATATAAATGGCAGCTATTTACTAACAGAGAGCCTTTTAACAATAATATTATTTTTCCGTTCAGAAACAACCCCATTAAAAGTAAAGAAACAACAACACTTACAGTAATCAAATGTTGTTACAAATACAGGCTATGACTACAGAGAAATTTCTCTGTGCTATGATTGTTTTCTGATTAAATGAAGTATTTATAGTTATTGATCAAACATGTCAATAAATAGTTACAAAACAATTCTCTCAAAGAATCTTTAAATATTTTTGTCAAAAATGTGGAATTGATTAGACATTTACAATTAGATATTTGTTTGTATGTTAAGTATTATAATAACAATTTACTTTACATTTATAAAATTGTCAGATATAGGCCAAATATCAATTTTAAATTAATAAACTAAAAAAATATATCCTGGGCAGTGCCGATGCTCAGTTGGTAGAATAATGGGTTATCACCCAGCCGGCCCGGGATTAATTCTTGTCCAGAACTGAGCGAAAAACATTATTGGCTTTAAAATAAAAGAATCTATTTTAAAACAGACGCACTGACACTCTTCATTTTATTTCACTATCCAATTGTTGAAAGTTAATAGTTCTTCATTATACTTAATAAATAAAGACACATAAACTGTATAAATCATCTACAAAGGATGTTCTTGCCAGTTTCATGGACTTCAGTGTTCTTCTGCGTGTGATGGGTGCCACGGTGTTCTATGCAACAACACAAACGTAGATGGCATATACAAAGACTGTGACAGCGATGGGTAGACTTTCATTTAAATGACTCAGTCAAGAATAGTTATTTGTGCATCTAGGGACTAAAGTGCAACTTTTTCTCCCTGAGGGAAACTGTTGTCGCCCGATGGCGGAGCCGAGGGCGACAATTTCCCGAGGGAGAAAAAATACTTTAGTCCCGTGATGCACACAAAATTTTTCCTCCACCTACACCACTAACAATAACTAGGTATAACACTGTAACTTTACCTTCAGATGATCCTTTGCTTCGACAAACTGCATTACAATCACACAGCCTATATAAATAAATAATGCAAGGTATTTAGGCTTTCATTTTAACCATTTTATTCACACTCTTCTTTAAAAATACCCTAGGCCTAACTTATTTGTTCACAAATATGCAGGAATATAGCCTAAACTACAGCAAACTCAAAATGGATACGCTGTATTGTAGACAGCGGAAACGGACGCACGGATGCTGTGACACTCTCTTCAACATAGAGAAACAAATTGAAATCGACAGTGTTGCCATATTTTCTCACAATCCACCGCGGCGTTGCCGGATTTCTTCCCATGTATTTCTTATGAGATTACTTTTAGTCCCATGGGACTAAAAGTAATCTCATAAGAAATACATGGGAAGAAATCCGGCAACGCCGCGGTGGATTGTGAGAAAATATGGCAACACTGTCGATTTCAATTTGTTTCTCTATGAGAGTGTCACATCATCCGAGCGTCCGTTTCCGTTATCTACAGGACAGCGTATCCATTTTGAGTTTGCTGTAGTTTAGGTTATATTCCTGCATATTTGTGAACAAATAAGTTAGGCCTAGAGTATTTTTAAAGAATAGTGTGAATAAAATGGTTAAAATTAAAGCCTAAATACCTTGCATTATTTATCTATATAGGCTATGTGATTGTAATGCAGTTTGTTGAAGCAAGGGATAATCTGAAGGTAATGTTACAGTGTTATACCTAGTTATTGTTAATGGTGTAGGTGGAGGAAAAATTTTGTGTGTATCACGGGACTAAAGTACTTTTTCTCCCTCGGGAAATTGTCGCCCTCGGCTCCGCCATCGTGCGACAACAGTTTCCCTCAGGGAGAAAAAGTTGCACTTTAGTCCCTAGATGCACAAATAACTATTAAAATTTGGTATTGTTTTTATTTAAAGCTGTCTCATTTAAAGAAAACAATACTTAAATTGTATAAAAGTTGTTATTATCTTGAATTAAACTTAATAAGGAAGCTAGTAAAGCAAATCGCAAAATTCTAAGACGCTAAGTTGGCAAATAATTGCTGTTTTACTAAAGGCTTACGTAAATCCAACATGGCGGATATTTTTTCCAAAATGGCGGCTTTCCATCACTCCGATTTTTGCCGATTTTTAGTATGATTTTGTGGACACCTTTGCTGACAAAATCTTATAAATTTCATTTTTTTTACCTTGACTTTGATGTTAGACCGTATTTTGACTAGCCTATTATGTCATGACAAGGTTTTATGCAGGCTGCTAATTTATTGTAGATTATTGGTACAAGAAAACTGGTTTTATTGGTATTAGTAAAATTCGTATTATTTGGCTTTGGTACGAAACATCTCTGAAATGTCTTAGCTTAACTTTTTTCTCTCATTTTTTTGAGACATAGAAAATTTTAAGAACTTTGTATACATTTATGAATTGTAAAGGAAGTACATGTAAAGTAAACAAATTGAAATAACCACTCAAATATATTATTTTTTGTTATCAATCTAATGAAGTGATTTTGAATGGTATTTATTGCCTTCAAATTTGTTACATCTGTACCTTTCCAAAACACTTTTCCATATTTCTAACTACTCCGTCCAAAATTTATTATAATGTCCACCTATTATTTTTTTATTGATTTAGTCTAAGTATTTAGTCTTGGTTGCATATTTAGCATGTGAATAAGTTGTGGTAAAATGATTGTGACTGGAGAAATTTTCGAGGTGCAGAACATTATAAGATTTATAGCCTGCTGTAGAATGAACTAAATTTTGCTTTGAAGCATGAAGCAAAAAGAACTATTCATCGCAATACGTTTAGTCGCTTAGGAAGATAAACAATAAAGATGGTGTATTATTGATGGCAGGGTGGATGGCGCCAGTGTGACGCAGCGTTTCTTATCGTACTCTTGTAGTTGACGTCTTAATTCATTCCCAAGAACATGTCTTCAATAACCATTATGCTCACTGCTTATTAAATAAGGCTGATGACCAAATAAAATTAAATAATTATATAATTACTAAATTCAACACACACATTTTTGCCATGTTTCTGAAATACGAGTTTTTTTGAATTACTGAGTAAACAATGACATTTATGTGGTGCCCAACGAATGTAGAATACTTGAACAAAGTTAAAAAGCTTAGCCCTAAAAAAACATGGAACGTATTCTAAGTGGTTTTAACATAGTCCCCACAAGGGTGGGGCTGATGCAACTCTGGTTGCAGGGCCCGGGTCCCTGGGAACCCAGGCCTAGCCCTATTTTAATTTCTTTATATTTATTGCAGAATATTTTATAGTAGATCATAATAAAAAATTAAAGGAATAAATTATCTAGCAAAATAATTTCTAGGTTTGAGGTTAGTTTACTATTTTAATTAGGTGCATAAGTGCCAGTTATTGTTGTTTCCATATTAGAATACAACAGCGTGGTCGGGCCCCACACAATAACAGCTCGAGCCCTACACAATAACAGTTCGGGCCCCAATTTTAATTTAATCTTGGTCAGCTCAATCTCAAAATGGAAATGTACTTTCACTAAAATGAAAGAGAATAAATAATTTATTTAAATTTAAGTTTGCAAGAAAGTGTTTGTTTTTTTAAATTTAACTATCAGCCTTAATTATTTATTATTATCAATTATCAGTTCAAATCAAATTTGTAAAGGGTTAAAAATTACCAAGTAATTTTTGAAACGTAGCACAGCACACGAACATAGGGGCCCAAGGCTGATCCTGGTTACAGGGCCCTCAATCGAACGTGGTGGTCATGGGTTTCAATCTGATTCTGTTTCCGCCCATAGGAATTGATTCGATTTTTGCCTCCATTTTCCTATACGATGACTTTCTTAAAAATTTCAAATACAATCCAACCCAATTCGAATGTTATTCTTTCATCGCTTGCCGACAGTTATTATTGCTTCATTAGCGAAAGTATTATTCCAGTTTTAGGGTTAAAACGTTTTAAGCAGTTGGAATTGAAATTCATCCCCCCCCCCCCCCCTTAAGTAATGCTTCGGGAAAACGCTGGTTTCGGTAATGAATGGGTCAAATAAAAAGTAACTAGGAGTGAAGAAGTGTTAAAATATTATATTTTTTTTGTTGTTGTCGCATAAAATATATAGCCTACTTAGCTCCTCCAGGTGCCCATGCCCATCTTACCAGAACCGTATATTTCTTAGGGCGTTCCTAAATTGGCTAATCAAAGCATTCAGGAGTAAAATATTGCAAAAAATAGTAACATACATAATTTATTACAGATTTTCAATAGTTTTAAAAATGTTAAGCACGTTTTAAAGAGTATTTTAATGGAAATACATTATGCAGTTTAGATGCAAATATGGTTTAGGCCGGCTAGATGCTTTTAGACACGGTACCTGCTGTGTAATTAATGACCACTCCGGGGCTGCAAACAACCACATGTATACGATAGCCTCAGTGAAGGTGAGTGAATAACTGACCATTATGTACAAAAAAATCCTTCAAATCTATTCTGCCTTACACATTTTTAAACACCAAGTATCAACCCTCAATGTGCGACTTAAAATAATTTTTAAAAGAGAAATAAAGGTGAGTATGAGATGAGATTTGTGTTGATGATTTTTTTTGTATTGCATAACAAGAGTTGAAAATGGGATTTTGCATAATCGAGACCATAAGTTTGAAGAGCGAGACTCACCGAGCACTTCGTGGTCGGGAGTACCATATGGTTATGGAATATCAGTTTTTTTGCAAAATACCATTTTTTTAATTACTGGAAATTATTTCAGCTCATCATAAAATCACAAGGTTTTTATATGCTGCAACTATGACAATCGAATGAGAAACCACCAGTGATGGCATCGGCCCAACAAGAGGGGAGTCTGTCTGTTATCTAGCAGCAGTCTTTACGGCCTTGACTTTTCCTTACCGTCAGATTAACCTACCACTTTACAACTGCCAGTTTAAAGACAGATGTTCTATACATTTCATGGATCTATCCAAGTAGGAAAACCTTCTAAAGCTGCACCTCGAAAGTGTAGCAAGCAATAAACATCAAAGCCCCCTTTTCACTACTCATCAACGTCCATCTCCATTAATCCTTGTTTATAGGAGTCTGACTTTTCCTCACTTACATGTATTCATAATACTTAATTTTTGTGAATCAACTTAATAACTCGCGTTTATTCCAATAACATTATTTCCATTCAACTGGTTCATTTTAGAGTAGAAAGGTTTTTGTCGGTTCTTAAAATAAACTAAAGATTTCAACTTCAGAAAATTGATGACATCGAGATAAATGTATGAACTAATAGACATTTTATTTACGAAGAAAACTTTTAAGCACTACGGTAAATACATACTTGTCAAGTATTATTTTAATTAGAAAAGTGTAACTTAAAGTCTACATTTTATAATAAGAAATTCGGAAAAAGTCCGTAGGAAAATGTATTTAAATCACCTCCATTTAAAAAGATGAAACACTAATCATTACTAGGGAAGTTGTTCACCTAATGTTTCGATGCATGCCGTGCAGGTGCTTCATATTGAAGGCTTAACTTTCCCCTTACCCCCCATATGCCATATTTATTCAATCTTAACAAATAAGGTATCACTGAAAACTACATAAAATTGACTTACTTTTATGTACCTTGCAATCTTTTATTTACATTAACGGTTTTCGTGAAATTTGGCATCAAAATATTTAAATGGCCGCCATTTTGAAATGGTTAATGATATTTTAGTATAATTTTAAACGATGATAGATCGTAATAAGATAAACATTTGTGCAAAATCTCAACACTGTACCTCAAACCGTTTAGGAGTTATGAATTTGTTTGTAAAAAACACATACAGACAGACAGACGGAAAACTAGGCACCAGAGACCCATGTTCCTATGGTGAAATGTGTTTGTCTTGACCCAATAATGCTAAGTATGTTTGTTCATAGGGCTGCAAGACACCCTGTTTACAGTTAGTGCTTTATATATTGAGCTATGGCCTTCTCCAGTGCCGGAGCTATCATACATTATTTATTTTCAATGATCTGAGATAATACACAATTTAAAAAGTAATTTTAACAAATATCAACTGTTTTTGTTTATGAATTACAGTAATGATACAACTAGGCAGCTGTTAGAAAATGTTAACGTGACAGGCTAGTACGACTTCAGATACCAGCTTTGGCGTGCTGATGCCTTTCATTCAACTCCATCTGCGGCAAGTATAAACGGCTCCCACAGCTCAAAATAAAACGCAACAACTGAACTAGTTAGCTAAGAGAGTGATTCTACCTGGTTATTACGTGTTTTGCTTAATAAAGTTTGCTTTAAAAAGTATGCTTAACAATCAAATTTTATATTTTTTTTGAGGGATTGTAATCAAAACATTATTTTTTTTACTACAGAATTTGTGATAAATAGTTTGTGATTCAATCTAACATGATAACAATGAGTACCCACACAGTGGCTTACTTACATAACAGTTAATTGCATACAACTGTGTCAACTTGTGTGGTTGGTAGGACTAGAAGGCAGCCAGTTATTTTGCATTTAATTTACATGTAACTTATTTCTTTTGAGTCTTGTCGTCTATAAAACAAGATGGATCGTTTTTATATCACTGTCGCTTCAATCGTGATATTTTTTCCCGTCTTGGTAGGTAGGCCTATATTAAATTTGTGTAAATACTTTTTGTTACGGTACATATGAACATACTGTTTCCCGGTTTTTATCTTGTAAATATCTTATGTTCTTTTTAGAAATAATTTTTATCATCACCTTTTGTCGCTTTGAAAGTTACTAGTCGTTTCCAGTTAATCAGAATAACTATTTTAATTCTGAGAAACAATATATAAACTTTTCATGCATATTAAAAGTGGATTGTCATACTAAATTGTGTACATTATGTGCACACTTGAAAATGGAATATTTTCCGAAACGCGTAGAGTAACAATATGTATCAAAAAGGGTACTTGAGGAATGTCTTTCTTTCTTTAAATAAATAAATATATTTCTCACAAAATAAATAATTTTACACTTTCTTGTCTCCCTCACTTCGAGAGGATCTATTTCTCAAAGTGAGAAATAAACCAACCAAAGTGATATCGGTTTCACGCAAAAAAAAATATAAATTGTTATCTCCAGTAATAATAAGAGTAGAATCGCCCTAACTAAATATCAAAAAATTTAAAGCTAGTCTCTGGAAACCCTAGAGGTAGTATTCGAATTTCATTTTTGAAACGCAGCCTTGTTGTTTGTTTTTGATTGGGTTTGAGATGTATATTTTTTAAAAGCCCTGAGTTTGCAATTATTTTATTTTTTCTACAAAATTAATGTATTTATTACGTTAGGAAGATGATCTAAAATTTGCAAGCATTTTGTTTTGGCTATAATTTTGAGCCTCAAAACAGAAAAGCATATATAAGAAGATTGCCAAATGTATATTTTCTAAAGTGCAGGGTAAATACATTCAAACTACTAATTAATAGAGCTTTTTCAAGTTTTTTAAAATCTTCCTAGTTTCCATTGATAACGTAAAGTAATGCCAGAATTACTTTTCCAGATAGTTGCTAAGGGACCTGATACACCCAGGCTCGCGCCAGTCAATTATTGCGACAGAGGTTCCTACTCTTGCTTGAGTTGTTCGAGAGGGAGAGTTTGCGTGCCCGCAAACGATGGAAGGAAGTACTATGAGATAAGTAATTTTTCGTGCAACGATCTCCGACCATACTGCAACTTCACCACAGGAACGTGTTCGGCTTCCCCTGACCCAGCTTGTTTTGACGTACCCGACACCGATGAATCGGCCAACTTCATTTGCATGCGTGACGGGTTTTATCCAGATCCGAAAAGCTGCAACAAGTTTTACGTTTGTAAAAACAAAAGAGCATATGAGCATACATGCCCCGACTATCCTACACCTTACTACCATCCAAAGCTCAAACACTGTGTTGCTTCCAAAGAGTTCTGCGTGGCCGAAACTTCAGTGACATACTGTAGGAAACAGGAAAATCTAGGACGTAAAGTACCGATTATATTCACAGATAATTATTTTTTGTATTGCGGTATAAGGAAGAACGTACTCGCGGTAGACAGGTGTATCGGAATGTATTCCTATGACCCGGTCGGTCAGATGTGTCAGTTCGTTTGTCCGCATGAAGGCCTGTTCGTCAGTATGAAAGATTGTGCCAAATACATCAAGTGTACTCCTCAACCTCAAGGGGGATTTTCCATGAAAGAATTGGACTGTCCACCTGGCCAAGCATTTCTGGAATTTGAATTCACCTGCGTTGATCGGTCTAAAGTGCCCAATTGTAATGTCCATCCTGATTCATACAGCAAGTAGCCGACTTGAGACTTCATGGCGTCGATGAGAATGCGATGAGTATTAATTTAAAAGCGGCTAGTAGGATAACAAACCATTATTTCAAATAACATAAATTAAATATTCTTTCTTATTTATAAAATCTTCATCTAAAAATGCATATATTCACCTAGTTTTTTTTCAAATTCTTTACGATTGCAAAAATGGAAGCAATAATTTTAGTTCTACTAAGGAAACGTCAGTAGGGCGCCACAGTTTTCTAAAATAAATACATTTTTTCCTTACACAAAATATTGTAATTTAATAAAACGTTGGCTTGAAATTACGAGTCTACACAGCGTTCTATACATTCCTTTGGCAGCAAATCTGTATTCTTACTTCCCGTAATATAATTCTAAAGATAATATTTACAATACTCACTTTTTGGCCAAATATTTTTGGGTTCATATGAGGACTCATTTATTAAGAGTTAGATGATAAGCTAAACAAATATGCAGTTTATCTGTTGAAAGAATATACAGGGAGTTTCCGAACTTTCTGGAAACCTATTGTGAATTTCTTCGTAACATCACTACAGTTTTATGTTAGCATATACCCAAGAGTTTAGTGTTCTGTCAATCTGAGGTATAAAATATTACCCACTTGAAATAGTGAGAAAAAGCTATTAACAATGACATAAAAGAGAAGAGTTCCAAGATGAAATCAACGGCAACTATACTTCAAGAAACTATGGCTTCAAGAATACTTTCTTCAATGAAAAATAATTATAATACATCCTTTTCTGTCGCCCGATGATACCCTCATACCTGTGTCATTAGCTGACACATTCCTTTTGTGTCAACTTTCTAACACATTTATTGTGTTAAATTGAACTTTTTGTGTTAAATACATTTGGCAGAATTAAGTAACACACTAATTCTGTGTCAAATATTAACACAAATCTGTAATAGTATGAGGTTAAAATATGAATTAACTCAAATTTGCTGTTGTTAGATTTTGCATCTTCTTAGCTTATTTATAGTTAGTAACATCTGCAGTATTTGAGATACCAAGCCTTCGAAATTATAAATAGCTGTACCTATTTTGAAACGGTCCTAAGTTGAAAGTTGATACCTCATACAAAACAGTATATACCAGTCATCATACATGTACCAAGTTTGAATTTGGCATCTCAAGTGGTTTTAGAGTTATATAATTGATTATGTGAAAATACATTCAACCCGACAGGTGGAATTCGTAGTGAGATAGCCGATGTCCGTAATGACATTTTTTGTTTTTTTATTCCTGCTGAATTACCTGAAAAACGTTTAGGACAATAAAGTTATGGATACCTTGCACTATGCCTTTCTTGGATTAGGTATGTATTACTGAATTGAAACTTGCAGAGATAGATCTGTTCCTGCGTCTTGGTCTTCTTGCATAGCTGAAGGGCTACATAATAGAGACAACAATGATGGTCCAAACAGCCGTTGCCTTGGATTTTCGAGGGGCTGTCATTAAAATGAGAAGAACTCTCGACGGACCCACGGCTCAAGACCCACTTTTCTGACGTTCATCACGCGGAAAATAGTCGTTGTTTGGTGTTGGCTAATGGAATTATTAAGAGTACTTACTGCTCATAAAATACTAATACCAACTAAACTGAAGCTAAGCCAATTTTTAAGTTAAGTACAGGGTGTTTTTTTTAAAACGCAACCCATTTTTAAGATTGAATAATGCACATATGAATGTGTAATGAGTATTTTTTTATTGATCTTTGCATTTTATACAGCCTATTATTTAAGTTTAAACACATTTAGTTTACATTATGTGCTCAAACTGTCCGCCATTGGCATTTATATAAAGTTATCTCTTTCAATCAAATTCCCGAATACGTGTTGCAAGGTGCCTCTTTAAATTTCTTGCATTACATTTGTTATGTTTGTTTTGAGGTGCTGAATAGCTTTTGAATTGTTTTTTGTAGAATAAATACTACTTTACATGTCTGTGGCGATTTTCATTCAGATCAGACCATTTTTATGCAAGTTATCGTGCTTAACGACACACACATTAAAAACGCAACTCAAAACTTGATTTTATCGGTGAAGGATTATTTTCCTCCAAGATCCCTGGATTTGACCTCACTATATTATTTTGTTCTTTGGGGATACATACAAAGTAAGACCTAAAAAACAAGTCACAGCTTATTCAGTACCTCAAAACAAACAAAACAAATGTAATGCAAAGAGGTACCTAGCAACACGTGTTCGGGAATTTGATGAAGAGAACATAACTTCATACAAATGCCACTGGCGGATTTTTTGAGCACATAAGGTGAACTAAATGTGATCAAACTTAAATAATAGATTGTATAAAACGTAAATAACCATAAAACAATACTTATTTCATATTTATATGCGAATTATTCAATCTTAAAAATGGGTTGCGTTTTAAAAAAAAACACCCTGTATCTACCTTTTGGTCAGTCTACATTATGTTTAAGTAGCATAGGCCAAAACGGTGGAATATTTCTAAAAATATAATTAAAAAACCGTTTTTACTTCAAGAATGTATTTGTTACATGAAACAACAACAGATCTATTTTACACCCGTTATACAAAGTATCATACTTGAAAACCTTTGAATCGATTTTTCATATATTCCATTTTTGGAGTATTATCTAATTTTTACCAACAGCTTCTCGCAATCATTAATCTATTTCTCATCGCAAAAAATATTATGTGCGTAACAGTTTGTAATCAACTGAAAATGCATAGCTAAAGGATTATATTATAATGACTTAGTACATTCACCTCAATCTTCGCACGTACTTTCACCAAGTGGCTTAAGTGCTCAAGATACTCCGGATCTCCTTTGGGGTTTGTAAGTATCTAAGGGGGACTTGGCAAGCACTTTTTGCTTCTAGTCACAATGGATATGCTTTGTTCGGTATTGTTTTCAAAATGGAGTAAAGCTGTTACTTTCTTAGAACAACAACAATGACTGCTTTGAGGACCTTTTAAAAACATTTAAAATGTAAACAAATGTTACTTTAAAACAAATGTTAACTTAAAACAAATGTTAATGGAAGTTTCATAAAAATACAGATTAGCAGGATGTAATGATGTTTTCTTGGTTTTCACTCCTAAGAACATGTGATTCTAATTACTGTTACTATTATTGCGGCATTCGTAGCTAAGATTTATACTGGAAAATGGGTAAGTTAAGATAAACATAATATTAATACTGTATTATAAAAATAACTTGATAGCTTGTTTTTTCCTATTTTAACAACGTAAACTCTAGGCAACGTAACGTAAACTCCAGGTAAATTCCATGAGGATTTAAAAAGATGCATTACAACATAACTTAAAAATCAGGATTTTATTAAATCTACAAAACACCTGTATGAAACAACACCTTATCTGAGAGACTTTTTTTCTACTTCACCTTATTCTGACTGCTTATGAGAGTGTATGACAGTAGTTTACTCTTTAGATAAATGTTACACAACATCGCGTTAACCATTATTACAACATATTTCCATTTTGTAGATAAAAGAAAAGAAAAATTACAAATTCAAACTTTATTTCTCTGCTTTATAGAAGGTAGCCTATATTGTATACCAATAACCGACTTCTTCACTAGTATAATACGAGTATGTATTGGATGTGTAAGTTATAAAACTAGGAAACTTTTGTTATAGTAAAACGTCTCATTTCATATTATAAAACAAAAGTGTTGGATAATTTATTGTGTATTTCAATAGTGAGAGAAGCTTCTGAGGTGCGCATGTAATCTGAGCCCATGTTAATGAATCTCCAAGCGGCATGTCACATCTGCATTTCAAACACCAAGAATTAGCGCTAAGACAAAGGACTATATTAGTTTATGTTACGTAATAATATACCTATTTTTATAAACTAAAAACTGTGTTAGTTTTTTTGTGACAAAACTCTTTCTACAGTTCTAAATCAATTTTAACAACTAGGCGTCGTTAGAAAGAACGCAGCGTCAAGTTTTGCAAGAAGCAAAATTTATGAGGTCAGGCTCAAAGGAAGAGCCTGAGACGTCTCTACACATAAGTATTTCAAAATAGCCTCATTACCGGAATTGAAAATGAAATTACAAGTGAAGCTGCAATATTACCTTGTTTCATCAATAGGACCGCTTTTTATACGAGCTCAAGTGTTACGACTGAGGTTGCAAAATGAGCGAGTTTCAAAAAGCAACTTTACGGCTTTGTGATGACCACTCATCACACACAGCACACACATAGGCCTATCGTGTAAACAGCACGATATATAATAAGCTAACTACTGCATAAAACTACGATTTTACCACTTCTTTACTTCCAAATGTCGTTTTCTGAAAAGACTTACATTTTCATTACCATTGCTAAAACAATACTACAATACATCGTAATTGTTAAACAATCTGCTGATCGTTGAGTTTGTTGGTTATCCTAATACGAAAAATAGGATCAGCTGTTGACCCCTTTTCAGCTAATTATTTTACTGTCTAGGGTAAAAATATATACTATAGCCCAACTATGCTAGAACAAACAGTTTTTGTGAAGTACGACGAAAAATAATTTTCCCCTTCCTGCTAATGCTTTTTACACCTTACAATGAGTGAGTGAAGCAATGCTTCTCCCAGTCGGAGTCAACAGATTATTTTGTCTTCCATTGGGAGTAAAGTAAAGCCATAAGAACAAGATTGAAATCAATAATTCAAAATTAAATTTGTTTTGCACATGCAAATATTTTGCAGCTCAATGAATGAAGGCACTGAGAGGCATTAGCTTACACAGGTGACGGAATTGAACGCTCAGCTTGTGACAATTAAGGTTATGAGGTTATGTTAACCAAGGCTTTTGTTTATTACATCGTGTTTTCTGTGTCAAATAAATATTTATTTTCGTATTGTATGTTAATTTATCCGAGCAGGTGAGAGAAAAACGTTATGTGTAATTCGGAAATCAAGCACATTGTCTTCCTTGTAAAAATTGTTGACGTTGAAAAGCTCGAGCAACAACATTTTCTCTCGTAAGTCAATGCTGTATACTTTACTCCCTCAAGACACATTCAACTATTAAAGCTGGATCATAAATAGGGGTTTAATAGTTCACTAGTTTTAGTTAGGAGTAGGGGTTTTAATGGTTTAATAGGAGTAGTGGGGTCATCCACTACTCGCAAGAATGACACATAGCTTGTATGAGTATTTGTGACCCGCCAAGGGAAAAGGGACTTTAACTTCAATGTTTTCGAAAGTGAGTTATTAATATATCCTTAATCTACACTAAACACCAGACAAGCTGGTGAAAGTATTTTCAAGATATCTTAAAAATGCCTGAGTTATAAATTTTTGAATTTGAAATTTAAAAAACAGCAATTTTAGGAATTGAGGTCTAAAGTTTTGAAAATTTCTAGTTTCAGTTTTTTTGTTCCTACTTACATTATTGGTTATGTTTTATATATAATTTTGTCAGAAATTTAAAGCTGAATATGAATCCACTATTGAATTTGTGTCAATTGTTTGTATTTTTATAAAATGTTGCTGAAATAGATGGGAGTAATAAAAAAAAGCGTTAAAGACAAAATGTCCTGTTACATGATACAAATTTTTGTAAATTTTAATTTTATACTCAAATAAGAATTTAATATAAAAACATTAACAAAATATGACATTATATAAGGTGTCTGTGTTTTTACTTTTTTTATTTGTTAACCTTATAGTACTTTTTTGTTTTTAAACTTCACTTAGACCAGGAGCTACGTCGTCGACTACTTCTTTTGGAAGATCCTGTACATTTTAATGATCTGATTCCTGGATCAGGGCTTAGCAAGTCCTGTATTTATTCCTCACACAACTCTAGGATTTTCTTAACTTTAAAGCGTTAAAATAGCATCGGGGAAGTCAAGGTCCCCTTTCTGCAGATTGCAAGGGTTTCGAAAAAAAATAATTTAACCATTTTAAAATTTAAATTCAGATGTAAGATGGACCAAATATTGTTTGGATACATATTAACAGTGAGAAACAATAAAAATGTGTCTTGTCTGGGAAGGTAAGGTCCCATTTCCCTTGGCGAGTCACATTTATTGACAAACCATTCGTATGTGTTCGTATGTACAAAACATATGTATTTTAAGATTTTTTCTTCATTCTTACATATAAAAATTATTTTAGGATAATTCGTCCAAACTTTCTTAAAAATGTTCTATACCAATGTAAAAATTCCTACGAATAAAAAGAGTAAGAATGTGGAATGGATCATGTTATTGTCCAAGTCTTTATGTTGTCAATTCATGATGTAATAATGCTTTAAATAGAAAGGGAACATAGCTCTGAAGAAAATACATTACAATAACCCTGTTAGATTAGGCCTAAGATTAAATCGAATCAATTACAACTGTTTTCAAGCATCAAGGTTTTAAAATAGTACGTGTTTTAATAATAAACTCTTAATTAAAATTATTAAACCAAACTTCAACCATTTCTTAATTTGTTACTGAGAGTGTACATACAACACTTTCACATTAGTTAGTGCATTTTCTTGCAGTTTCTTGACTTGTACTATATAAAATCCTTTTATTCATACCTAAAAATAGTGTTTAAAAGACTTTTTTTATGGTAGTATTGTTATTTACTAACGTAAAAAAATAGTCAGCAATATTATAAATCAACATTAATCTTTCAAGCGAAAATATCTTTAAAACTGTTTTGATTGGATTTCTTAATTTTTCAGGTTAGGAAATTTCCAAAAACCATAATTAATATTGTTTAAATACAACAAATATTTTGAAAGCAGTTTTATTAAATTAGGACAAAGACTGCCATACCCTCGTCACAGTGTCATGACAGGAATCTGATGCAAAGTTACTGCTGGGAATTGTAAGTAAAATATGTCAGTCCTAAAGGCATAAATTATTCTGATTAAGGACGTTAAATTAACATGCAAAATGTTGTTTACAAAGAATCTTAATTTACCAAAGAAAACTTGGATAGTTGACAAAAAAAGGGCAAAACCTAAAACTTAACTCTTTAACTTTCAAGGGAATTGTGATGATTAAACGGTTTCAAAAACGCCTGAAATATATATTTTTCATCATATTGACACAGAAATATATGTTTTATGTTCCACTTTGATGGCTCGAAAACTTTCGATATCATAACCCTTTTCCAATTCCAGGAAA
Source organism: Flexamia atlantica (assembly GCA_035578135.1). Lineage (NCBI taxonomy): Eukaryota > Metazoa > Arthropoda > Insecta > Hemiptera > Cicadellidae > Flexamia > Flexamia atlantica. Next base: position 26,343,476 of record JAQJVK010000009.1, on the reverse strand, counting down.
AAGAAAAAGACGTCGATTACAGGAAACGGAAGTAAACAATCAGCTGATTTGCAGGAAACTGACGTCTAATGCCTGTTTATAGGTTACTTTTAGAGGAATGTAGTGGCAGCACTGGTAGCAATAACAAATGTTTCTGTAAATAAATCATGAGTTCCCTTCACGGAAGGCTTTGAAACACTTATATAAAACCTTTTTCGAGCTTGCAGCTTACATTAAGACTTAGAGTACAATTAAATAATTTCTGCAATCTTAAAACGAAATTTTCTTAAGGCTGCAATATATCGTTTGATGATAGTTATCATCAGCAAACTATACAATTACTGCAATTTCTATCATATTAAATAGATTATTATATACACTGCATTTATTATTGAGGTAATTTATTCGTTGAGCAAGCGAACAAAATTCACATTATGTTACCAATAAGTATGAATTGTTGATAAGTTCTGAAAACAAAGTTTTACTTATGAGTCATCTATTATATATATATATTTTTTTTTAAAGAAATTATCTTACATCATCTTACTTATTTGTCATCTATTATATGTATACTATTATAAAGAAGAGGTGTTTAAGGATTATATGCGTTTTAGCGGTCAAACACTGGTCAAGTTGAAACAATGAAATTTTTTTTATTAAAAACAAACATCTTTATTAAACGTATTTGGTGAAAACATTTTTAAGGGAGGTGAGTCAAAGAACAGGAGAGATGAAAATTCAACGTACAATATCTTCTCATTTTCACGTCAGTGAGAGAAACGAGAAAGACGGAAAATAAATCGAGAGAAACTGCCTTCTGTTCTTCAGATGTTTGCCAAATTATAAAATATCGGCTAGCAAAAAACTGTTTCATTTTCTTAATTTCAGATATACAGTATATAAATGGTAATGTTTTTAGTAAGTCTATAGCAATATTTAATCGTGGTACTGTGTCAATTATCAGACTTTATGGGTAGGCAGGCTATGTGGTCAAATGGTTGTAGTGACAGCATTCAATTTTATACAAACCTAAAGAAAGGTGGGACTTGATTGACATTACACTTAGCAATGTTGGATGGGCCTTTACACTAAGCATTCGTACGTAAAGAAAAAATGCATTACCTAACTAAAAAATGCATCAGTAACAGACAAAGTATTAACACGTACCGTTGGAGCTAAGCTGGTCGCTGTTTCGATTTAAGAATATATTTATTTTCTAGGAATTATTGGAAAAATATTATTCCTATAAAAAGGTTTGATTCTTATTTCATCCTTCTTTGTACTTTTGGGGTCTGAAAATTATTAAAAAGGGGTATAAATATCTTAATGTAAACAATAAACGGAAATCGGTCCAGATTTTTGTACAGGTTTTTGTGGGAAAAAGTCAATGAAATTTCCTTTAGAAACATGAACAAGAGATGTATTGTGAAAATGAGCAAACAAGAGCATGGAAACTAGATCGACAATATAAATGATGTTGAACTCATCAGAGAACCATTAATCTACTGGGCTCATTCACCGCTCTCAATCCATCCGTCTGTGTTCGGTGGAAGTTGTGGCCTATTTGTTTCACTGAATATGTAAATAGGGCAGAGTTGTACTTTATTCAATGGATTTTCCTGAAGTAACTTACTTTTAGAACAAATTTCTTCATTTTACAAGTTCGTCGTGTTCTGTTTAAAACGATTAATTTAGGATTATATATTCACTAATGAAGGGTGTAATCTATTGTAGATGGTATATTAGAAAAATTATCGCAATTAAAAATCATGATTTGACCCCATAGAACAAAAAATTGATTAGCTTTTCAAGCAATAACCAACAAATGCACAACGACTGATTATGGGCCTGTAATAATATTGCCCTCCCTTTAAGTATGTACACACATTTAAATCCAAGAATAAAAGCAGGCTTATCCTACTTATGAACAGAATCCTTCAGAAACATTATGATAATCAGCTAATCTAACTAACATAAAATCAAATCAATTCAAAGCATCTTCATTTCTCATAATTTTAATAGTAATACAAGGAAGCTTCTTATGTGTAACTGGAATTAATCATCACAAAGTTTAAAAAACCTGTGCACGATGATGAAATCTGTTTTTGTGTAATTTCCTTCCACCCATCATGTTTTTTTGTTTTCTTATCGATTGTCACTTGATATCTTCGAGTACAGACGGACAAAACTCCCCTAAAAATATTGAAAATAAAAATAAAATAACAAATAACACACTCACACAAACCCAAATGCTAACCCAAATCGAATTTGTTGTGTTAAATGTTTATTCTAGTTTATTCTATTTTATTGAATTTAAAAAAACGTGAATTAAAGCCTTTGGAAAATTAAAACTGAATAAACATATAAGATATTTGAAAAGAAACAATAGTATAATGAAAAGTTAAATCATTATTTAAATTAACACAGAAATCCCAAGTTTTTTTTTTATTTGAAAACATGAATATTTTAGGTTGAAAAAGAATTTTTCCTTAGACAAAAGTCTTAAGATAAATCGAAAAAATAATATTTATTATAACCTTTAAGCTTAATAATATGCACTCAATGTTCATAGTATTCTTCCATTCACAAAACTCAGCTATCTCGTGGGCTGTAACTTAAATCATAAACATAATTAATGTTTATATTGATTTTTTTATCTGCATCCCAAAAACATTTTCCTAAATACTGTCATAGTAAAACTTGTGAATACTGGGTTGGAGTTTAAACAGAGAATGTGGTATTGCAGATTCGAAACTGCACTCAGGTGTCATTGTTTTCTGGGCTATTAATTAATAATCCTGGAAAATAAATCAGGTGGACTTCGTCAGTAACTCAGTTTCCATGTCATCCATTTTATACTCACCATTCCATTTTTAATCGCCTTAAAACACCCCTTACTTGTTTTTGGCGTCTTACCTTATAATTATAATGATGCAGGGACGAGTGGTATGTTTTAGCGAATTTCCCCTGTAGGGAAGAGGCTGTTATCGTAGGTCTCAAGGTAAGACCTAAGCCCAAGACCATCATAAACGTTTTGAGGTACCCTAGATGCAAAAAAACCATTCGCTCATTTTATAAATAAATAAATAATTGTGCTTAAATCATGTGTGTCTTTAAGCACGATGATTCGCATAATAATGGTCCGACCTGAATGAAATTTGGCACGGACATGTAAAGTAGTAATTATTCGGACGAGTTCGAAAACCAGCCTGATCAGACCAATGGAAGGGAGGAAGGGACGGGGGTAATCCCTCCAAAAATGGGTTTTTTGGACTTTTTACATAGACTTTTCTCTCACGTCAGATCATTCATTACACCTTTCCAGCATGGTTTTTTCCCAGGAAAATCTATAAATACAAATCTTCTTCAGTTCGCGGATTTTTGCATTTCATCGTTAGATAGAGGAGGACAGGTTGATGTTGTCTACACTGACTTTTCGAAAGCATTTTATAGGGTAAATCATTTGCAGTTGTTGGAAAAATTAAACTTTTATGGGCTATCAGATAATGGTATCAGGCTTTTTTCGTCCTATCTTCATAATAGAAGGCAGATTGTGAATTACAATGGGTTTCTTTCTTGCGAGTTTCACGTTCCATCTGGCGTTCCACAGGGGTCAAACCTTATAATGATGCCTGCTATGCACCTGCTTAACGATATTGTTCAGTGTGTTAAAGATAGCAGAATTTTTCTGTATGCGAATGATATGAAAATTTTCCGTGAAATTGACACCATTGATGATTGTAGGCTACTTCAAGATGACCTAAATCGTATTGCTGTCTGGACTCGTACTGGTCTAAGTTTCAATGTTGACAAATGTATGGTGGTTAGGTATTCCAGGAGAACTAGCAATCTTTTACATTTTCAGTATACAATAGATAACAACCTTCTAAAGTCTTGTTCTAAGATCCGGGACCTGGGTGTTATTTTTGATGAAAAGTTTCTGTTTTCTGGTCATATTATTGACATTTGTAAATCTGCTTACAGGAATTTAGGATTCATTTGTAGATTTGGTAGTTTTCTTAAAAATATCCACTCCTTTAAACGGATTTATTTTTCTCTTGTGAGATCGAAACTTGAGTTCGGTTGCATGGTTTGGTATCCCTATCAGGTTTATCTTATTCAACTCATCGAACAAATCCAAGTCAAGTTTTTAAGATTTTTATACTTCAAGTTGACTGGCATATTCACGTTTCAAGTTTCATATAATGACCTATTATCTGTGTTTGAAATGGAGAATTTAAGCAGGCGCCGTGATATGGCGATGCTGATCCTCTTGTACAAGCTTGTTAACGGGGTTGTGGATGACAGTTTACTGCTGGCTCGGCTCCGTTTCCTCGTGCCTCGTCGCACGTCCAGGGTCAGGCAACTCTTAAGTCCGCACTTTGCAAATACTACTCTTGACACTCATTCTCCTATTAATGTAATGATGCGGCTACAAAACACTCTTTTCGAAAATGCCGATATGTTTACTTTGACCTTGACCTCCTATAAACGCAAATTACTTAGGGCCTAACATTTAAAGTTAACATTTAAAGAAAATAACCCTCTTTCAAATTTAGTTTAATTGTCATAACGGTTATTTTAGTAAATTAATTCTGTTGTTATAACTTAACATTAGTATTATTTTTCCCAATTGAATTTATATGAATTTGCTTTTTTTCTTCTTTTTAGTTTTATAGTGAATAATAAGTAAGTGGTGCTGTATTATGTATTATGTATATTGTTTACTATGTATTGTGTTTTTGTATATCTCCCATTTGTATGCTGCAATAATTTGTACTGATTAGTTATATATGCTACAATGTAATTGGATGTTATCTGTTTTGTAGCATTTCAAATAAATAAAAAAATAAAATAAAAAAATTCTAAAATTCTGGTTCGAACTGTTGAATTCAGCTTAAAAAAGTTAGTATTTTGAATTGTTCTATGGCCATTGGATACCAAGATATCGCTAGTGGTAAACACAGTACGTTTTAATAATGTTAACCTTAAGTATAGGAAATAATTAAAATTCTATATCTCGCTTATTTCTAAACATATCTGAACAAAACTTGGTAAATGGCTTAACCTAGTTCATATCTACTGGATTATTGCAAAAAATCTCTAAATTCTGCATTTCCATGGTAGCAAACCTGCATACTCATTTCCAATGTTTTCCTTATAGAGAAAATTGTTGTATGCTCATTTTAGAATTTATGTCGATTTTACTTGATTTGAGGCTCCAACTGAACGATTTATTTAAGCATTTGAAAGTCGCTGAGTATGCAGGTCTGCTTCAACGGGGTTGTTATTGCTTGATTCTGTTTCTGAGCTCACTACTAGTGCACGATGTTTATGGTATTCTCCCATCGATAAAACTCAGTGAGCAGTTACTGTTATGATGACTTTTTTTATTTTATTTGTATCTCAAAAACCTTTTTTCCATATTATGAATGGCGAAACTTGTTAGTACTGTGTGAGTTCAAACAGAGACTGTAACACAACTGTAGCGTGGTGAGACTGGGCCATAAACTCACCTGTCAGAGAAGGGCGTTCCCCACGTTGAGACTTATATCGTCCTAATACGTTAGCTGCACTGCAATAACAACCTCAAGTGTGTCACAGTTATTCCCGATTTATAAAGCTGTTAGAGTGTAAAATGAACAGACAGATTTGGTTTGATAATATCCAATTCTGATTAATTCACTACGGGTATGTAAGTGAACTTTAATATGTTGACTTAGCGGCTTTCGCGAGTTGTGGGAACGGGTGCGTCAAGTAAGCCCTTTTATGACCACTCACATTTTTACCCATGAATGAGTAACAGCTTATTTAACGGATTTAGGCTAACTTGCTTTTCTAAGAGTTGAAACGTTTTAATTTCTAAAATGCTTTAACTTTTGAAAGATTATAATCAAAATTATTGATATATTTTAAATTGTTTACTCTTTAGTTTATGCTTTTGAGACTGTCGTGATGCCATGTTGGTCGTCAGATCACGTTCCAGCAACGCCACGATTAAATTTGAGAGTAGATATTTTTGTTAATACGTCTTGGCAATTGTAAAAAGGGCATAATTAAAGTACAGTAATGGAAGAATTTTTGGAGCACAGGGGCTATTCATAGACATTAAAATCAGATCAATGATTTACAATAATTTAAACGTACGCTTTGAAATAGTTCTTAAGTTTAACACAGACTGCAGCACTGTGTTACATTAAACTATCGAGCCCCCTTTGGAAAGTAAAGAATCGCTGACTTACTGTATAATTAGTAAAGTATTATTTTACAGTATTAAACAACTGAATTATAATAGTTTGTTACAAAATTAATCAAATAACTAACAGCTTTTCGAGTTGATAAATAAATAATGATTGGAGCAATAAGATAAATGTATCTCGTAGTTAGTTGTCCTCTGAGTCCTGAGATTCATCGTTCTTCAATCTCATGATCCATCCATTTGTTTCCATGTTTTAGATTACCACAAACATTTATTCTGTTCCGTCAAAACAGTAACGATTGACTTTTTAGGTTTTTTTCATGTTTAAACGTTTTTATATGCATTTACTAAATAACGTGCTGATCTAGTGATAGTTGAAACTGTAAAAATTATATAAAAATACATATATTTTATCATCAGTCATAGTTAAACAACACAAATACATATTATTTATGTTTGGTTCCCAGCGGTATTTGGCTATTTTTCGGTGAATTACATAATTACACACCATCTCACCCAGCTTTAAGATCATAAAAACTACAAACCCTCCTTCTCCGAAAAAATTAGCAGGACTGAAAAAGAAAATTTATTAGTTATAAGTCATCATTGACTACAGTTCAATAATGCCTGAATTTCGATTTACACCTGCAAGATTATTAAGTAAAATTTATAACCACATGATTATGAACTAGTTTTAATTTTTAAAATTTGTATCGAAAATAGTAGTCCTTTGCTCTACCTTGATACCTTGATAAGTAGGCAACTTCCTATAAAATACCTCTTTTCAAAATGGTATTTATAAATGCTTAAGTCTCTCTTAAGTTTTCTGATACCGCACCCTAAAAATGAGAACTATTTTGAAAATGTATACGTAACCTAGGCTTCCATAAAGATGTTGCCAACACTTAATGTTATCTGTTTTTTATCATTACCTTACATTAATGAACCTGTGGCTCAGCAGTTCATTCCAGATAGGTAGATGCCACCAGATTTGCTCATTGAATCCTTATTGATTACTGACTAAGGAGTTCCCTGTGCTAAGAGCAAGGACACTCCTGGGTGGTTAGTGAAATTATTTGGTAAATAATTAAATTCCCCTCGAAGGAGTGAAGGAATGAAATTTCCTCGAAGAGCAGAACATTTACCAAATAATTTTACTAGCCACCCAGGAGATAATCGACAAATTTGTTTGAATATAAGTAAAAGATAACAAATTATGTTATATATCTTTCTTGTAGCATCCAAAATAAAACTGAAAAAATGAACTTAGAATTAGAATTTTCAAGAGTGATCTTTTACTTATGAGCACAATATTTGTTTAATACGTTACAAGCCCGGTAGAACTTCCGTGCGTTTGACGTACAATACTTTACATCATACTACTAAGAGAAAACATGTTTTTTTTATCATAAAGTACTCCTTGCATAAACTATTACGTTTCTCAATTCTTCAAACCTAGCCTATAATAAACAAATATTCGCTACTGATACCAGTGCTGCCACTACATTCCTCTAAAGTAACCAATAAACATGCATTAAACGGTAGTTTACTGCAATCAGCTGATTGTTCCGATTGTCAATTTCCATTATTTCCATTTCCTAGTGCAAGGTAAATTTACTGTGCAATGCACGGTAAATTTACCGTGCTGTGATCGGCAAAGAGTAACTTTCCAGCCAAGAGTAAGGCACAGAAAACATATGTTTCTGTGTAGTAAGATAAAAACAGTTTTTGTGATGAATATTTGTTTTGATACAAGAAATTCGAGATAAATTTTACTTGACGCTGGAGGAAGACGAAGATGGGTGACATTTCTCCTGAATTGCCGTTTTTTAATCGACCCATCAATCAGTAAGATAACTGAGGGCGATGTTTATCTCCTCGGAAGAAATTTTTTTTGTATTAAGTAGTTAAAAGTCAACAAAACCACAGTTAATAAGGAATATGTGTCAGTAGATAGGTATTTTGATTAAAATGAAACTGGTGGTAATACAACATCTAAAAAAATCTTACAAAAAATACTTTAAAAAATACTCAACGTTTTTTGAGTGTAAAGCATAAAAAAATACTCTAAATGGTTGAAAATATATTGATTAAAAATGTTTCAGTTATAGTTCATAGCTCAAAATGAAAACAAAACAGCTAACGAAAAACAACATACTCTTTGGTTATAAAAAGGAGTATCGAGAGGACGAGAAATATTTTTACAGGTAGTTTGAACATGACATAATATAGCTATATCAACATTATTCTCATCACAGAGATATCGCATATTATTGCAAATATCATTATAATTTTACTATTCCTTATTGCGATGTAGACATCAAAACTATTACTGAAGATCGTTTTTTTTTTATATTTCGTGTAATCTTCTTCAAAAACCATATCCACACATATTTTACCGTTCCATTATTTGGAAATAAATATTATTTATATTAGTATGCACCATGGATATCTATCACTTGTTGCTTTAATCGGTTCCCGATTACAGTATAGTACAGATTAAAAATAGGAGAACTGTCGTGTCAGACCATTTAACATAATGTGCCTTACTTTCTCTGAAGGAATACTTTCTACAACCTGGCGCTGTCCGAAGTGGTGATACACGGAACAGGCTATGAGCTGCAGTATTTCAAAATACTACAATTTAAGCAGTATTCAAATAAAATTAAAAAACTTTCTTTATCTACGACCATTGCAATAACCACCAATTATGGTATTACAATAAACATTATAATGATATACATTAAAACACCAAAAACCAAGCAGTACTCTAATGACGACTTTAGAGTACTGGTTCTAGACCAATGAGAGCTCGGCATTTGACGGAAGTAGTGTCATAATAACAATTACGCAATTCGCACATCAGCTGATTGTTGCATTACGATTCATGTTTGAGTTTACTTATCCCATCAGCTGATTGTTCCACAACAATTCATAGTTCAGTCTGCTTATTTGCCTAACCTCAAATTTTAGTTGACCTATTCCATCATTAGTAAAAGTCATGAGTTTTGTTTAACTTCGGGGGAAATTTTGTCGTATATTGTTGGTCGTAGATAAAATAGTGTATGCAACGATTGTATTATGCCTTAAAGCCACTCGTGAGATATTTAGAACACTCGCTTCGCTCGTGTTCTAACTTACATCTCACTCGTGGCTTAAAGGCATTCATTATACAATCGTTGCATAAACTACTATTTTGAACTTAAAATAATCATACATTTTTAAACAAGGCTCTAATAAACTCCTACTATTTAGCTTATAAATAATGAGGAATTCTTTGTATGCCTAGTTATTTTCATTTCGTTAGTGAGGGAAAATTGACCAAAGTACAAAGGTGAGCCTTTTCATAATATATTTACTTTTAATTAAAGTAATGGAAATCGTTTTGCTGGCCTAGTAAGTCTAAGAGCAGAATAACACGGGTCGAGAGGGCGTTAGCGGTCGAGTAGCCGATCCAATTACAATAAGTACACCGAGCGAGTGAAACGGGCGAGTAGCAAATCGCCCGTCTAACTCGCATGCCAACGCGACCCGTGTAAATCTGCTCTTAGACTTACTAAACCAGCACAACTATTAAAATAGTATCTCAATACCTGAGTAGTTATTAGCTATAAAAACAACTTTCCGTTTAAACTCATTATAAAGTTTGTAAAAACTAGTCTCTTTAAATTAGCAATGTGATCAAAATGGTTTTAGAGTTAACAATGTTGTTTTCAAATAAAAGCTTAGGCTTAGCTTACAAGGATAATAAACAGTGACACGGTGTAGAGATGTTGACAAGGCAAATAATGGCAGTCAGTATATCGCCTTAGGATGGATTTATCAGGGGTTGTCGTCTTTGAACCAAACAGAGGCAACAGTGGAATAACTAAACATCCCCTGAACAAATCATAAAAAGTGTTATTATTATTAAGAGCTAGGCGAGGTTATCATTTGTTTATCTCATTATTACTTTTGACATAAAACTAATACAAGGTGTTTTTTTTTACCGCAGCCCATTTTTAAGATTGAGTAATGCACATACATAGATGATATGAGTATTGTTTCAATAGTCTTTACATTTTATAAAGCCTATTATTTAAGTTTTATTACATTTAGAATAATAGGCTTACATTAAGCGTTCAAACAGTCCGCCACTGAAATGTTTACATGTTGTGCTCAGTCAAGGCAATGAATGCTCAAAAAAAGGTATAGAGGGAATTGCATGGATCACAATTTTTGACTTTGTAACTTTGTTTGGACTAGTTAGGAGTAAAACGTATCAAAAGTCCCCACCCTTAGCCCTTGAGCCGGCTGGTCTGAAAGGGCCTAAAGGCACAATGTTTTCCTAAAATTTAGGAACAAATACGTAATGGTTCCTTGAAAAATAACATTTTTTGTGAGCTCGCCAACATCTTAATTTTAGACCAATTTTCGTGATTGAGGTGTCAAATTACTGGAAATTTTGTCAATATTTCCTGAATGCTGTTCATTTTCCTTTAGGTGAAAAAAGCGTTGCCCCATTGGGCATTTATGTGACCCACAAATTTACATGTATTTTTTATTGAAGGGATATTTTTAAAAATATTAATAAAATTAGTGATTTCCTTGAAAATGGTTGGACCAAAGTAGACATATTATATACTTTTCTTACAGGAAATTTAATTTTCTTTAATTTTTAAATTTAATAGGGAATACTAAAAGTTGACAGTTTCAAGATATTTAGGAAAAACCGAAAAATTGTACCTTTAGATTCTTCCAGACCAGCCGGCTCAAGAGCTCAGAGCGGGGACTTTTGATATGTTTTACTCCTAACTAGTCCAAACAAAGTTACAAAGTCAAAAATTGTGATCCATGCAATTCCCTCTATACTCTTTCGTTGCCTGGACTACTCCATCAAATTCCTAAACACGTTGTCCAAAGTTCCTCTTTGAATTTCTTGTATTAAATTTGTTATGTTTGTTTGGAGGTGCTGAATATCCGTTGAATCGTTTTCACAGGCCTTACCTTTTTTTGATCAAAGAAAAAAACATAGTGGGGTCAAATCCGGGGATCGTGTAAGGAATAATCCTTCACTGATAAAATAAAGTTTTGGGTCGCGAAAAAACCCCTGCAGTTTCAGAAATAACTTTTGAACATCCTTTCAAATGCTTCAATTACTAAGATTCACTGGCAAAACATACTCGTTTCTGGAACTGTGTTTTTCAATATCTTAGAACTATTAACATATCTATGAGAAATATTTAAATACGTTTTTTTGGAAAACAGCACAGACAGATCGTTCTAATATAGCCGTAAGAGTTGTGTATATCTATGATATAAACTTGATTACATAAATATATTTGGAAGAATTCAATTTTCAAATTCATATTTTCAATGTTCATCAAATATAATACTTTAAAACGTAAATTAGCATTTTTATTAGGTTAATAATGTAACTTAACAAATAAAAATTAAATCAATTGTCATTATTACTATCCTATTTTCTTAAATTAAAAAGGGTTTTTACAATACAAATCCGGTCAAAACTATAATTAATCATTCATTAATAAATATGTAGCTACAACAGGTGTCTTTAAATTGTTAGTAAGAGTTTGTTTAAAGTAACAACAATTAATTGGTGCATTGCTGCAATTAAAAGTGTTGACTTTCTAAGAGAAAGCTCTTTAGACGTTTGGTCATAAAGACCTTAATAATAATAGTAAACCATACATAAACCTTATTATAAAATTCTTGGTATAAAAATAAGGGTTGTCCCTACAGTAATGAAAACATGATTAGAATTGAGCATTCATTGTTAAACGCAAACGTATCTACCTGTATGATTATGACCACCTTCAGTGTGGAACTATATTTATTTTAATTATCGATTCAATGCCAAATTGTAGATGAGTTCAGTGGCGCACCCAAGGAAGGGACGCTAAGGGGACCCCAGATGATAATTTTTTTTAACTAGACCTGATTAAAAAACTAAGACTCTCTTTTTACTTTCTCCCCCCTATACATAAGTATTACCCTAAGACGGAGAAAGTATTGTCTTCGTAAAATCTTTTGAATTTGCGTTGTTAGTGGAAATATTTGTTTTAGTGCTCCCTGAATTAAAAAAAGTGGTTTGGGGAGTGGTGTCTGTCTGTCCGTCCGTCCGTCCGTCCGTCCGTCCGCGCGCGCGCGCGCGCGCGTGTGTGTGTGTTTATTCCCTGTATTTCTTGATTTTGTTTCAACCCATATTCTCTTTATAAAATTATATTTAAAACAGTAAAGAATAACTCACTTTCGAATGGCCTGCGCTTAGTATTAGTAAAAGATCGCACTCCTTTTGATATTAAAATTTTGAACTATTATTTGCATTAATTTAGTTGTTAACAAAGTTATTTACTAGCAGATGCCAACTGTTGAATTATATATAGCTTATACAACTTATCATAACATGTTTATTTTGTAATCTGATTTTTTTGTAAAAGTAGTATCAGCTGTCCAATTTTTGTTTTTGCTATAAAAGGAATCAATTCTTGTTTCTTTGCTGAATTGTTTAAAACCTGTCTTTGAATAAATTTATTATTATTTTGTTGTGTTCATGGCAGTATTATTGAATATGGTTGCTAAAGTCCCTTAGCTTAAAGTCCACTGCAATCATCAGGCCCAGTATAAATAAAATTTAGGTATTGGAAGTATTTATTGGAAATAAGCTGGAATCGTGGCTGAAGAGAATAAATACAAAATTTATTTGTTTGATTGGACGAATTTTAGCAACTGGAAATTCCGTATGAGAATACTGCTGGAGGAACATGGTCTAGAAGAGTGTATAGAAGAACCATACTACAACAAAATAACATTCAAAGAAAACAATCCGAAAAAAGAGAAAGAATCCGAAGAAAAGGAACTACCTGATCTGAAGAAGAAGGACAGCAAATGTAAGAGCAAATTAATGCAAAGTATTGCTGATTCACATCTCGAATATGCCAAGGATGCGGAAACATCATTCCATATTTGGAAATCACTGATTGATACTTTTGAAAGGAAAGGAAATGCAAATCAGTTGCTACTGAGGAAGGCAATTCTAACAATGAAGTTTAACTCGTCTACTGGTAGCATGGAATCCCAATTCCTGAATTTCGACAAACTTATAAGAGAATTAAGGTCGACTGGAGCAACCCTAGAGGAAACTAATATGGTCTGTCATCTACTGTTAACAATGTCAAGTGAGTACAGTGTAGTAGTTACTGCTTTGGAAACTTTATCTTGTGAAAAATTAACAGTACGATTTGTTAAAAACCGCTTATTAGACGAAGAAACCAGAAAGAAATGTAATGTTCAGGGTAAAAGTAAACAACTTAAGTCATCTGAAGTGTTTGTTGTTAAGGAAAGTAGATCAAATAATGGAAATTATCAACCTAAAGGTTCAACTAAAATTAAAAACCAAAATCATTTTAACTTATGTTACAACTGTGGTTTAGTTGGACACAAGCGCTCTGAATATACTCGAAAGGTTCCACAGCGGGAAGGGAGGTTTAAACATTCTAAGGAGAACATTGCTGCTACAGAACCGGAAAGAGCGGAAAAAGAGGAAACAGCCTTTATCGGGAACACAGTCGAGCAGATTGAAAGGTCTGTTGAATGGAGCTTAGATTCAGGTGCTACAGAGCATACTAGCACCAGCAGAGCAGTGACTAGAGTTTACTAACTAACATCCAGATGTTGTATACTCCAATTACAATTAAAGAAGCCAAAAATGGGGAGACTCTGGAGTCCAAACAATTCGGAGAAATACGTTTTAGCACTTTAGTCGGGGAAAAAGAAATTAAAATTAAAATCAATGATGTTCTTTATGTTCCTGGTTTATCTATGAATATCTTGTCAGTTTCTAAGCTAGATTCTGGTGGTCTTAAAGTTAAATTTGTAAGTGGAAAAGCAATAATATCTAAGAATAGTAAGGAAATTGCTATAGCTTGCAAGGTGAACAAGTTGTATAGGTTAGTAATGAACCGTTTTGAAATTTGTAATGTTTCTGTAGTTTATATGAAAATATGGGGGAGTTGTGGCACAAGCCACAGTAATAACAATGGAAGGCCAAATTAGTAACAATGGATTTCAAAATTGAAAACTTACCAAATTTGGTAGTAGAGCCTTTAGATGTCAAATACTTTTGTTACAAGAGAAAAATTAAAAGTTTTAAATTTTGTAATACAAGGTGTCAAGGCTTCAGCAATTTATTAACAATGGATTGAAGAAGTTGCCAGGTTTGGTAGTTGGAGTAAACTTGCCAAATAAAGTTGTACTTTGTGAAATTTGTAAAAGTTGTGTAGAGGGGAAACAAACCCTCACAATCAAATAAGAACTCGAGCTAAGAGACCATTACAACTTGTTCATAGTGATATTTGTGGAGCAATCAATCCACAATTTTATGGTGGTAAGAAATATACGCTTACATTCAGTGATGATTATACTCATTTCGCTGCTGTTTACTGTCTGGAAGTGAAGTCTGAAGTATTTCATTACTTCAAACTGTATGAGGCAATGACAACGACTCAGGACAAATCAATCAACGAATCAACGAATTCAATCTAAAAGTAAGTCGTTTTCGTTGCGATAACGGGGGTGAATTCATTTGGAATGAAATGAAGGAATATTTTGAAAAGCATGGTATTTAGTTTGAGTTTACGATCCGCTACACTCCACAGTAGAATGGAGTTGCTGAGCGAATGAACCAAATTATTTTAGACAAAGCTCGAAGTATGATTTTCAGTACATCCTTGGACAAACGTTTTTGGGTGGATGCAGTAACAACTGCAGTGTATCTGATTAACAGATGTCCTACTTCTGCTTTGGATAAAAAGGTACCTGCAGAACTATGGTATGGGGAAAAACCAAGTCTAAAAAAACTGAGAATTTTTGGTTGTCTAGCTCATCTTCATATACCTAATCAACTGA
Source organism: Flexamia atlantica (assembly GCA_035578135.1). Taxonomy (NCBI): domain Eukaryota; kingdom Metazoa; phylum Arthropoda; class Insecta; order Hemiptera; family Cicadellidae; genus Flexamia; species Flexamia atlantica. The sequence continues at coordinate 26,328,391 of JAQJVK010000009.1, read as the reverse complement.
TTAGAGGGAAGTTCGGAAAAAGTTCAATGCAGTGTATATTTATAGGCTATTGTGCAAATGGTTATACATTTTGGGGCCCTGAGCAAAGGAAGGTTATTTTTGTTAGGAACGTGGATTTTTGGGGAAACTAATTTTGTAATAAGGGAAGCGGAAAAGCTACGTATGATTCAGGATCGGAAGACGTAGACGAAGCTGATAAGGAATAAGATAAGGATGAACTTAATGACAATGTAAGTACCAATGGGGAAGAGTTGAGGCGGAGCACCAGAAGTCATTTAAGACCCAAATACCTAGAAGACTATATCTGTCAAGCATTTAAGGCTGAATCGTACGTGGAAGAAGTACCCGAAACCTATACTGAAATAGCAGACAGGGCAGATAGAGAATTCTGGTACGAAGCTATAAAGGAAGAGATGGACTCTTTGGTCAAGAATGACACATGGACGCTAATGGAATTGCCACCTAAAAAGAAAGCCATTGACTGTAAATGGGTTTTTAAAATAAAGAGAGACGAAAAAGGGGAAATAGAAAGGTATAAAGCTAGGCTTGTGGCGAAATTTTGTTCGCAGAAAAAAGGATATTACTATAATGAAACTCCTGTTGAAGATCCTGTTGCAAGATAAACATATGTTTGAATACTTCTTGTTAGAATAATCAACAAAGAACTACATGCTTATCAAATGGACGTAAAGAATGCACTATTAGATGGTTTCATAGAAGAGGCGATTTACGTGAAACAGCCAGAAGAATTCGTGAAGAATGCAAACTTAGTATGCAAATTAAATCGTTCATTGTATGGCCTGAAACAAGCTCCGAGGTCATGGAAAACAAGAGTGCATGAGTTTCTAATGAAACAGGAGATGGTTCAATCTCAACATTATAAGTGTTTGTGCATGAAGAATGAAGGAGATAGAAAGTTGTACATACTAGTTTATGTTGATGATTTGATTATCGCTGGAAATGATGAGTCGATAATCAGCCGGATGAAGAAGATTCTTTCAAGTGGATCTTGGAGAACTATGTAATTTTTTGGGGATAAAAAATTGAAAGAACTTCACATGGAATGTTTCTGTCTCAACCTGTGTATTTAACAAAGTTTTTGAAGATATTTGAAATGGAAAATTGTAAAAGTGTGAAAACTCTAATAGAATTGAAGTTTGAGTCAAATGGGTCAAAGGAAGTCATTATCGATCAGAAGCCATACAGAGAACTAATAGGTTGTTTAAAGTACGTGATGCAAATAACAAGACCAGACTTGAGTTTCGCTGTGAACTACTTCAGTCGTTTTCAAAGTAATGCAATTGAAGAGCATTGGAAAGGGCTGAAACGCATTTTAAGGTACATCAAACAAACCTTGAATGAAGATCTTTTCTACTCTAAGGAATCAAATGAGTGTTTAGTTGGCTTTGCAGACGTGTTTTTACAAACGAGTGATGGCCAAAGACTGCAAAAATCAAAATCAAAACATAAATTCACCATCACCAACAATGAGTTTCAAACAAAGTAAAAATATATACTCTCTTGATTTTACCAGTGTACAAACCACTGTTTCTTTAGTATTTTTTCTTGATTTAGTTCAAAATTTGTTCCACCCTTCAAAAATATCAATCGCTTTTACCACAGTATCAACTTGCCCCCTCTTGATATCAACTTGCCCCGATGTGGGGTAAGTTGAGACACTGAGTTGTTTAGCAAAAAATTCAAAAAAATTGTAAAATTATTTTCACTGAAATAAAAATAATATTAATGGAGACAAAGGTTCCATGAGACCATGAAACTTGACACAGATACTCTTTAGAGGCTAGTAAAACTGTAAAATATTTTCTCTCACGAGACTAAATATATAACACAAAATAAAATTTAAAATGACGGCCAATTACAATTATTTAAACTATGTATTGAATCGAAGTCAATAGAATAATTTAAAGGGAAAAAATAATACATCCAATATACTAAAAGAGTCAAACATACAAATCCTTTACGGCCATCCTTATTTTGGCAAATAAGCCTACCAATGACTACTTGCGTCTTAGGGAACGCCCACAGTACTCAAACCAGAATCAGGAATCTTCGTATCGACATTCCTTTTATAGTATAAGAATCCATTATAAACGGAGTTGTCAAAATGAAAATTGTATGAGGATTTATAAGGGTGCATAGGGGATTTAGGACCCAACAAATAGTCGTTTTATCGATAAAATTTTGCCTCCAGCAGCTAGACGATTAATCTGATCTTTAAAATGTGAATAATATTTTAAATCCAGAGCGTCTTTTTTGTCACCTATATCAGTTTTTTATCCAGGTTTTTCCTCCAGGAGTTCTAAAATGGCCAAGTGCACGGTAAAAGTTCTGAGTTTACCCCCTAAAATGGCAATTTTCTTCATTCAAATGCTAATAGAGGCCCATTTATAATTAGGATAGTTTCAGTATTTTTATAACTCAATTGAAAGTTAAAAATCCGTTGGTAAATATTAGCCAATTTATACCATTTTCTCACCTTGAGGGAAACAGACAATGTGTAGAGGAAACTTTATAAATTATAAGTATAAAGTTAATTATTAGTTAGTATAAATTACTTGTTTTAACTAGTCATTTTATCAAATAACGTTTAACCAGTTTATGAATACAATTTTTTGAAACTAATGGCTAATTTTTGTTTATCATTAAGTTTTCAGGATATTTTATATCAGTTATATATTTTTCATCACAAATTTTAATAAAATTCTGATTCTGACTTTTTCATTCTTATAACGAATATGTATTTAGATTAATCTATTTTATATTATAGTTATAGGGCAATTTCTTACTTAAATGTATAATTTTCGTTCCATATAAATTATTTGCATAAACCGAATTTTTATGTTTTGTTCTACCATAGTTTGTAGTATATTCTTTATTTGCTTAATAATACCTATAACACATTGCTTTAATTAGTAGTAGCACATTTTATTTTTTTGCACCTGCAAAATGGTATCCCGACATTTGTCTAACCTTTTATTTGAGAGGTCACATATGAAATAAGTAGCTTTAGATTGAAATATCTGCGAAAGAGTCTGAATCGTTAATTTTAGGTCTATTTGCTGTTTTATGCATAGCTCCTTCGAGAATTATCTTAGCTCAAGTCTTGAGTAAGTTTTAAAACTGGATAATAGATGTGTATTTTAAAAAGATCTTTATTTTAAGATTCGGCGAAGATCGTCCTAAAGTATGTACAAGGATTCCCTTTTCTTCATGGCTCCCCAGTTACTCTGGGTATCATGGAAATACCCGGTTACTCTGGGTATTCATGGATTTTGGGAGTTTACCCGAGTAAATATCCACGATATTTATCCTATGTTTTGCCTAGCTGGGTACTCTACATCACTAACTATAATAATAGATATACAAAATAAGTAATATAATCATTTCAACAGTCAGTTGCAGGGGCAGCGAGGTGCACAGATGGAGGCTACAAAAGAGACTCTGCCTCCTGTGACCACTATTTCATGTGCGACCGTGGAAAATGGAAAAAGTTCTCTTGTGGTCCTGGTACATGGTTTAATCCCAACTACAACGTATACGATTGGCCTTACAATGTGAAGTGTGAGAAAAGCCAAGAAGGAAAGGATTCAGGAAGTAAAATTGGGACGGGAAAGGATTATACACAGGCAGACAGTCTTAAAAAAGATGATACACAGGCAGATGGACCTGGAAAAGATTATACACAGGCAGATGGACCAGGAAAAGGTGATACTCAGGCAGATGAACCTGAACAAGATGTTACTCAGGAAGATGGACCTTGTAAAGATGATACACCGGCAGGTGAACCTAAAAAAGATTATACACAGGCAGATGGACCTGGAAAAGATTATACTCAGGCAGATGAACCTGTAAAAGATAATACTCAGGCAGATGAACCTGTAAAAGATATTACTGAGGAAGATGGACCTTATAAAGATGATACGCCGGCATATGAACCTAAAAAAGATGAAACACAGGCAGATGGACCTAAAGAAGATTATACACAGGAAAATAGACCTGGTAAAGATGATACGGAGGCAGATGGACCTAAAGAAGATGATACACTGGCAGTTGGACCTGGAAACGATTATACTCAGGGAGATGAACCGGTAAAAGATAATACACACGCAGATGGACGTGGAAAAGATGATACACAGGTAGATGGACCTGGAAAAGATGATTCGCAAGCAGTTAGACCTAGAAAAGATTACACACAAGCCGATGGACCTGGAAGAGATGTTACACATGCAGATGGGCTTGTAAAATATGATACTCAGGGAGATGAACCTAAAAAAGATTATACACAGGCAGATGAACCTGGAAAAGATTATACAAACTCAGATGGTCCTGGAATAGATGATTCGCAAGCAGATAGACCTGTAAAACATCACACACACAGGCAGATGGACCTGGAAAAGATGATACTCAGGGAGATGGACCTAAAAAAGATGATACACAGGTAGATGGACCAAGAAAAGATGATTCGCAAGCAGTTAGACCTAGAAAAGATTACACACAAGCCGATGGACCTGGAAGAGATGTTACACACGCTGATGGGCTTGTTAAAGATGATACTCAGGGAGATGAACCTAAAAAGGATTATACACAGGCAGATGGACCTGAAAAATATGATACACACTCAGATGGTCCTGGAATAAATGATTCGCAAGCAGTTAGACCTAGAAAAGATTACACACAAGCCGATGGACCTGGAAGAGATGTTACACACGCAGATGAACTTGTAAAAAATAATACTCAGGAAGATGGACCCTTGAATGATGATTCACCGGCAGATGAACTTAAAAAAGATTGTACACAGGCAGATGGACCTAAAGAAGGTGGTACACAGGCAAATGGACCTGGAAAGGTTGATACTCAGATAGATGGACCTGGAAAAGAAAATTCGCAAGCAGATAGACCTGGTAAAGATGACACACATGCAGATGGGCCTGGGAAAGATGATAATCAGGCAGATGGACCTAAAAAAGTTGATACACAGGCAGATGGCCCTGGAAAAGATGGTACACATGCAGATAGACCTGGAATAGATGATTCTCAGGAAGATGAAACTAAAAATAATGATACACAGGCAAATGGACCTGGAAAAGTTTGTACTCAGATAGTTGGACCTGGCAAAGATAATTCGCAAGCATATAGACCTGGAAAAGATGACACACATGCAGATGGGCCTGGGAAAGATGATAATCAGGCAGTTGGGCCTAAAAAAAGTTGATACACAGGCAGATGGCCCTGGAAAAGATGATACACATGCAGATAGACCTGGAATAGATGATTGTCAGGAAGATGAACATAAAAATGGTGATACCCAGACAAATGGACCTGGAAAAGATGATACTCAGGCAGATGAACCTGTAAAAGATAATCCTCAGGAAGATGGACCATGTAATGATGATACACCGGCAGATGAACCTAAAAAAGATGATACACAGGCAGATGGACCTAAAGAAGATGATACACAGGCAAATGGACATGGAAAAGTTGATACGCAGGCAGATGGACCTGCGAAAGATGATAATCAGGCTGATGGACCTAAAAAAGAGTATTCTCAGGAAGATGCAGCTAAAAAAGATGATACACAGGCAAATGGACCTGGAAAGGATGGTACTCAGGCAAATGGACCTAAAGAAGATGATACACCGGCAGATGGACCTGAAAATGATGATACTCAGGCAGATGAACCTGTAAAAGATAATACACACGCAGATGGACTTGGAAAAGATGCTACACATACAGATGGAGCTGGAAAAGTTGATACTCAGATAGATGGACCCGGAAGAGATGTTACACACGCGGATGGGCTTGTGAAAGATGATACTCAGAGATATGAACCTAAAAAAGATGTTACACAGGCAGATGGACCTAAAAACCATGATACACAGACAGATGGACCTAAAAAAGGATTATACACAGGTAGGTGGACCTGGAAAAGATGATACACACGAAGATGGACCTGGAAAAGATGATACACAGGCAGATGGACCGGGAAAAGATGATACACACGCAGATGGACTTGGAAAAGATGATACACAAGCAGATAGACCTGGAAAAGATGACACACAGGCAGATAGACTTGCAAAAGATTATACATCGTGGGGTGCGGGATATATTGATATAAGATATTTATAATACGCATAACTTTAACAAACTCATATGGGCTTGCGTAGCTAGTACATATAAATTTACTAAACCAATTCAAATGCAAAGGATGAACTTAATATGTTTCATGTTTATAAGCTGTTCACACTGATAAGATTAAAAGTTTTTTAAGTAACGATTTTTTCATTAATTATAACAAACTGATTCCTACAACATAAAGCATTTGAAATCAATACTAACCCACCAGAGAGCGCTACACAACTGGGTTTGCTGGGCTTAGAATAGATTTTTTTAAGACTACTTGAGTTTATAATAGTAAAAATTAAGTTTTTATAAGGTTTACAAGTTTGTTTTTCTCCCCCTATACATAGTATATGAAAATACCCCCGTTGTAGCAGACCTGTTTACTCAGCGAATTTGAAATGCAAATAATATTTCAATCCAAGAGAGATCCAAACGAGATAAATGATATGTTTCTGTAAACTCCATAAGAATTACATTGGGAATAAGTATGCAGGTTTGCTGCAACAGGTATGTTTAGACTTGGTGGTTTTAATACAATAATTAGTAGATCTAAACTAGAAGAAGCCATATACTAAGTTTTACCAAAATGTGTTAAAAAATAAGGAAAATATAGATGTTTTTACTTCCCTTAAGGATAACATAACATAGGGAATGGGTATGCAGCTTTTCTGCAAAAAAATAGAAATATTGGGGATTTTAGACTATTAAAAATTAGATTTCATGTAAATAAAGCCCCAAATCAAGTTTTATTATGATATGTTGAAAAAAGCGAGATATAGAATTTACTTGCTTCCCTTAAGGTTAAAATTTAAAGTCCCTTTTTCCCTTAATTAAAATTTAAAGTCCATACCATCTTAATATTTGGATCATAGAGCCTCTACAATGTTATTTGCTACCAAAATCCACAAAAACCCGAATAGCTGCCACAAATTTGTTTTTTTCATAGCGATCCCACAATTATAGCCAAGTTGTGTGTGTGTGTGTGTGTGTGTGTGTGTGTGTGTGTGTGTGCGTGTGTCTGTTAACACGATAGCGGCCGTAATGGTCCAATCTCAATGAAAATTGGTACAGAAGTGTGAAGTGGTAATCACTTTGACGAGTTCGTGAACCAGCCCGATCGGACCATCGGAAGGGGGGTAAAGGGTGATAAACCCCCCAAAAATGTTTTTTTTACAAAGGAAAATAAAATTTATCAAATTTCTATTGGCATCTTTGAATTCAGCTAAAAAAACAAACAATTTAGTACTTTGAATCACTGCTCTATGTCATGTCCAATGGTTACCGAGATATTGAAACTGGTAAACACAGTACGTTGTCCCAATGTTAACTTATGGGAAATAGTAAAATTCTATATCTCGTTTATTTCTCAATAAATCTTGATAAAACTTGGTAAAAGTCCTCTTACACACACCCAATCCCAACTAATTAAAAAAACCCCAACCTCTCTTTAACTACCTTACATAAAGCCAGAGCTCTTAGTCAGTCAGCATAACAAGAGTGTGATCAATAACAATTCCAGTTTACTCACACAACATGCTCGAATACTTCCTCTTCACAGAGGTTGATACACCCCAACGTCACAGAATGAAGCAAACAAACCGATTTGACAGTGTAATATTTGTCTGGAGACAAAATTTGCAGTATGATTAAATTTAGCGTAATTAAGCGTAATTTAGTGTAATTCAGCGATAATTTAGATTTTTCCTTACAAACGTTGTTTAGGTCCAAGCAACGTCAATGGCCTTAAATGCTTTATTTTTAAAACAAAATACAAACACACAAACTTAGAACAAAACAATTCTATAAAAATAAGTCATCAAAAATTGTTTTAAGAGCGAATTTCCGATCGGGCTGGTTTACGAACTCGTCCAATTTATTACCACTTTACATGTCTGTACCAAATTCCTTAAAGATCGGACCATTTTTTGCGGCCACTATCGTGTTAACACACACACACACACACACACACACACACACACACACACACACACACACACACACACACACACACACACACACACACATGTCCATATGTCTATAAGCAAGATATAGAATCATAGGAATCCATTAATATGCAAAATATCCCCCGTCGCTGCAGACCTGCATAATAAGCGAATTTCAAGTGCCAAAAAATATACATCCAACAAAGTGAGATATGACATGTTTTTGTAATCTCGATGAGAATAACATTGGGAATGAGTATGCAGGTTTGCTGCAACAGGTATGTTAAAAGAGGGTGTTTTTAATGAAATATTTAATAGATCTTAACTAGGAAACCATATAAGTTTTATCAAAAAATTAAGAAATAATGAAGATATAGAATTTTTTCCCCATAAGGATAACATGGGGAATTAGTATACAGGTTTGGTGCCACAAAAATGGAAATTTTGAGGATTTTAGATTAAAACACATTAGATCTCATCTAAATTAAGCCACAAACCAAGTT